>CM022671.1:24712821-24987821 GCA_012295275.1 Chrysomallon squamiferum
GAACAGGTAACAGACGTACTGGAGCGTCTCGGAGGCCACTATGTGAAGGTGCAAATCCAGCGGATTGAAAACGAATCCATTCCTGGAGAAATGGTAGACCATTACATACGTTTGGTGAAGGAACTCTGGAGCTACGGACACGACAAAAGCATCAGACGTCTCAGACTACTTTATGGAACTGCCAATAAATCGAAAATAGCTACTATAACCGCTGTTGAAAGCAAAACGAAAGCAGATGAAACGGAAGGTTTATTATTATTATTATTATTATTATTATAAATATTATTATTTATTATTATTATTATTATTATTATTATTATTATTATTATTATTATTATTATTATTTCATTTTAGGCTTCAAAAGAAAACAAAAATAATTTTATTTTATTTTACGCTTTATGTCTCTGTACGTTTGATCGGAGATTAAATTCATCTTACTGTACGATTATCGTAAATGCTTCGTGTCTGTTAGAAACGGCAATAAAAGATCCCGTGTTGAAAAAGAGTGACAGCGTTTGTGCTTTTTGTCATCATTAAACGTTTTTGGAGAAATCAAGTAGTATTTTGAATATATATATTATATATATATATATATATATATTTGTACAAGCAATTGTCACAAACAGTAACATATTATTTTGACCAGTGCTAAATAAAAATACAATTTCACTGTTTTATTTATTATTTATAATTTTTTAATAGTTTTTTTTTATTGTACATGCAAACATAAAAATATTTTTAAAATTATTTTCTTTTCACCTTTGCGAAATAAATCGCACATTTTTTAAACATTATTTTCATTGTACAAACAGATTTTGCTCACTTTTAGGTCTGAGTCTGGAAGATAAAACGGTGTTGACGAGGATGTCTAAATTTTTGGCAGACAACATCATTGCCGAAGATATTCTCGATCGTCTTCAGCAGGGGCAGTTAATCAAAATAGCCGACAGACAGGAGATCATGTCACATGCGAAGAACGCAGATCAAGTGTCGTTAATAGTGGAAAAGATTCAAAATTCGAAACTTTCGTATGGACTGAAATTGCTTTGCGATGCCCTGAAATTTAAATATCCAACAGTTTATGATGCTTTGATGAAATGCAGAAAAACGGTCTACAAACAAGGGGTGAAAGAAACGATAGGTAAGCAGTATAATATATATATATATATATATATATGTATGAAATTTATGATTTGGAAGTGAAATTCTTGCCAGAGAAGAAATTATTCTGTACATATTTACCTTGGTTCTTTTATGTAATGTCTGGGGGCTTTAAAGTACGCTGTAAATATAATTTCACATAATTAGAATCAATATAATTGATAAGAATTATGTAAAAGCACATGCCGTCATGTACAGTGTACATAAATTTCTGTTTTAAGACACATCGGTATTCAATTTCTGTAGCAACTGTTTTTCTATCACGCACAGTTATTGTTTATAATCTTGCTTACATATAATATAAATATACTTTGTTTCATCACTGGACGAGATTCTTTAACTGATTGAATTTAAATGTATTGTTAATCTGATCAGGGATTTTGATATTTTACAGACTTAGTAAAAGTTTGTCAAGATGTTTTGACGACGGAGTACAAAAACGTGTATTCCAACTATTCTCCAGTTCCCTGGATAGAGAGTATGTGTATCGAAGTCTACGACTATTACATTCCTCTCGACATAATCGATCAGCAGGGGTAACTTCACTTCTGTCATCGATAAATGAATTTATACTATTTACAAATAAATAAATAAATAAATAAATAAATAAATAAATAAATAAATAAGGAAATAAATAAATAAAAATTAAGAAAAATGAGAGAGAGAAAAAAAGTCAAAACGAGAAAGTGAAAAGGAGAGTATGTATGTTAGAGAATGAAACAGAGTGAGAGAGAAAATGTCTGTATGTGTGGTATATAAGTGTGTGTGTGTGTGTGTGTGTGTGTGTGTGTGTGTGTGTGTGTGTGGAGAAAGACAGAGTCACAGACAGAGACAAACGCAGACAGACAGACAGAGAGAGAGAGAGAGAGAGAGAGAGAGAGAGAGAGAGAGAGAGAGCCAGACAGACAGACAGACAGACAGAGATGGAGATCGCTATAATAGTATTGCTATGATATTTTTAAATTTAGAAACAAAGTGCCCCTGAGTGACATGCTGCCTGCTAAAAACACAGTAGGACATGGGAAAAAAGTCATCCTAGAAGGAATGTCTGGCAGTGGGAAATCCATCTTGGCAGCCGTTTTGGCTTCTTTGTGGGCAAACGATAAGAATTTCTTTAATCATAAGTACGACTTCTTTCTTCTCATCGATGCTGAAGTTCTCGAAGAAGACTTCTTAAAATCAGTTTACAAGATGCTGCTTCACGATAACGGAAAGCTAAGTTTGAAAGAGTTCTGGTCAGTTTTGGAAGATAACGCTCGCAATGTGATGATCATTATAGATGGTTTTGATGACCGCACCGATTGCCAGGAGCTGATCGAGATTATGAATGGAACGAGACTGCGAAAAAGTACTGTGATGGTGTTAGTCACTCCAGAGATGCACGTTCGCAAATTTTTAACTCCCGATTATATGCTTTTTAACACAGGACTGGATGAAGATAACATGATGCACTTCGTCACGTTATATTCTAAGCTCCTTCATTTTAATCCAGATAGATTTGAGGCTTTCAAGGAATACCTTAAAAAGAAAGACTGGCCTTTGCTCATACATTTGTCTTCCCCTTTCATTTGCCTGATGCTGCTCTTGGTGTATCATACAAACAAGCACATCAACTTGCTGAGTCTCAATACTTTGACCAGCCTATGTGAGCAGTTCTTCTATGTAATGTCGCAAAATGTTTGCAAAAAACTAAGCCTGGCTTTCATCGGCAATGAATTTCCCACTGCGGTCAATGACATAATGCTGGATTTAGAAAAAAAAGCTTTCTCGACTCTAATTTTAAACAAACCACCTGTCATAGAAGGGGAAACTTACAGACGCCTGTCTGGTGTTTCCCTCTCTAGGCACGCGATTAGCAGCAGGAATATCGCTAAATCCAAATTTAAATTCATTTGCTCAGTGATGACAGACTTCCTTGCAGCCCGTCACATAGCAGATATGACGTTTGAAGATATGTTAAGAACGATTAGAGAAAACAAATTCTTGAAGAAATCGCGCTATGCTCAGCTCGTTGGATTTATATGTGGTATATACGGACAAGATACGGAAACACCAACCCTGGGCTTACTGTTCCGCGAACTCGTCAGTGGATGTTACCAGACTCATTTCAAAGCGTCAATGAAAGAAGAAGAAAGTGAAGAGTATTCGGTGAAGACGCTTTCCGAACCAACATCAGCCCATATTTTGAATTACTCGCACATTCTGCACGGAGTCTCAGAATGTAGCGGGAAATATATTGCATCTAACATTGCGGGCACGACAGTAGCTCAGGTGATTTTCGTCAGAAGAGAAGGACTTTTTCACACCAATACGATTTTAGGAATGTCTCACCTTTTTCAGTCTCAGATCTGTAATGTAACACACTTAGAGATAAACCTCCTTCCTGTGTATCTTTATCAGACGCAGGTGTACACGCGATTTGGAGAGGCACTTGGAGCAAACGAATTCCTAGCACACTTGAGAATTTACTGGTGGTCATTAGCTGTTTTGGCCAAATTCCTGAAAGTGCTAATGTACAATGCCAAATCTTTGGAAACTCTACATATCGAGGACTGTACAAAAGCACCGTTGACTAAAATTGCAGCTGCCACATGGGATGACCTTCGTGATGTCTGTGAAAACCTCAGACATTTAAAGAAGTTCATGTTTCATAACTGTAAAACTGCTGCGGTAATTTGTCACGTTTTCCAGAAAATTCCAAACACTATTCAGGAACTGGACTTCACTGGAAGTCCATTCAATCTCATGTGTGCCAGCGAAGTGGCAGCATACCTGGAAAAATCCAGCTCGTTAAGACTTCTCAATCTGTCTAACACAAAACTGCAGAGTTCGGGACTAAATGCTTTAGCGCAGGGAATAAAACTCTCAAATTCTATACAAGAACTGAACATTTCCCGAATAGATCTGGACAAGGTAGGCATTGCTGCTATTGCTGAATCTATCAAGTTAAGCACCTCGCTGGTGACCCTTGACCTCAGCCACTCTGAACTGACCTTCTACATGTGTCAAAAGCTCGCTGATGCTATTCTCCACTGCAGGTCCATGAAAAAACTAATTCTTGTTTCGTCTAAAGTATCTTCACACGGACGTGCGGCCATCTCTTCAATAACCCATCGCAAAGTGAACCAACTGAAAGTTGTCGGATTGTGAAAATCCACGTTTCCTTCACAAATACAAAAATCAAATTTGTTTGTATAGATATTGAAACATTTCATAAAAAACATTACTTTACTTATTTAATGCAAATTTATAAAAACAAAACGGGAAGAAAAAATATAATAAATTAAGAAAGACAAAAAAAGTATTTGCTTAGAAAAAACAAGTAAAATAACTATGATGAAATGTATAACGGATGTATATAATTTATATAATTTTACTAATATTTGCTTCATGTATATAATTTATTACACTAATATACGATGCTTTATTTTTTTTTTTATATATATTTTTTAAAATTTATTATTATTAATACACATTTTAATTTTTATTAAATGTTATTTTTTCACCTTTTTACATTTTAAAAACTAATGTTAATGAATTTTAAATAAAATAATAAAAGAAAAAAAGAGAAAACTTTACAAGTGTTATTTTTTCTTTATTTTTTTGAATGCTTTATTAAATAAACAATGAAATTTATTTCAGAAGTTGTTTAAACTCATATTCGTACTTAGACTTGAAAAATACACATTATATACATATTATACTGTAATTATACAATAAACCATATTACTAAATAAACATTTATATTTAAAAATTATAAGAAAGAAGAATAAAAACCATATATATATATATTAAAAAAAAAAAAAAAAAAAAAAAAAATAAGAAAGAAAGAAGAGAGAAAGAAACGAAAAAAAAAAAAATAAAAAGCATATACAAAATAAAAATAAAACGAATTTAAAAAAAAATAATGGAAGTAAATATATAAAATAAATAAATAAATAAATAAATAAATAAACAAATAAGTTTCGGAGATGTCGTAACTTCCTTAACATCTGATCGAATAACTGTTTTTGTTTTTACGATTTTGATATTAATATACATGAAGGTTATTCTGGACTAGAACAAAAATTCGTAGCATTTATAATTTACTTGGCGTTTGAGTGTATGATTTTGTTGCACCCATGATGAAATATGTGACACACACAAACATATATTGTGAGAGGTGACTGAAAATGGCACCATTGTGCCTGAATAAATCTGTGTACAAATATATCTAAATACTTCCGCTGAATTAAAAAAAAAAAAAAAAAAAAAAAAAAAAAACAGGATTCATATTCTACTAATAAATGCTATAAAAATTAAAAGCCGTGGAGGTGATGAAATCTGATATGGAGATATCTTAAAAGAATTTGAAAAATCACAGTAAAAACATTATTTTATTATTTTAATTAACAGAAATAACAGAATTTTAACGAAATGCAGAAATTTCTTCACAATCTGATTATTTCCGTATTTTTCTTTCATGATTTCCCTGTAACTTAAAGGATAAATTATCTTTTAAATAATAATAATAATAATAATAATAATAATAATAATAATAATAATAATGATGATGATGATGATGATGATGGTGTTGGTGATGAAAATAAAAAGAAGAGAACTAACATTGACAGTGTGATATTTCTATATACTTAAACGAATAGCTCTATTATATATAAACACATATTTCCATATTAATCCTTATATATATCGAAACATTAGTCTTTAAAATGAATAATTTACAAATATTTATCCTAACTGGATTAGAACTAATTAATATTCCGCTTCAGTTCCTAAGTGGCTCAAGTTTTAATTATTAATATTATATTTGTTTTTCAAATTAAATTTTATTATAATGTTATCCATATTGGCGGTCAATTACTGAAAGGCTCAATTATATAATCAATTATAGAGACATTAAAATAAACCATTTAGAATAATTACAACAACAACAACAAATCAAATGAAATAGCAATTAATATAGTCACACTTATTAGTTAAACGTTAAGGGAGATAACTCTAATAAACTAAATAGTACATCAGGCTAATTTTTTTCAAAATATTCATCTTTTCCCTCCCGCTTTTGGAGGCAATAATTTTGGAAACAGTGATTTTGAAATTCTTCTGTGTGATAAAAACAGTTAAAAAATCAGACGATATAACTTCAGCAAAATCATGTGACTGGTGATATCAAAATAGCACAAACGTCTATCTCTGCCTTTGGTCATGAAAGTATGCATTCGCTTGTTTGCCGAGATGAGCAAACGATTATTCGAATCGAAACATCATACGCAAATATATGCGAAATATAGACCGACATATGGCCAAAAAGTTTATGACAAAATAATAAATTTTTATCAAGAAACTTGCAATGATTTTAAACTCGCTTTGGATGTTGGTTGTGGTTCGGGTCAAGGTACTAAACCATTGGCCAAGTATTTTGAGAGTGTCATAGGTATCGATATTAGTGAAAAGCAAATAGAAGCTGCTTCAACGAATATTGCGAATATAAAGTTTCAGGTGGGATCTGCGGACGATCTTCGTTTCCTTGGAGACAACAGCACTGATTTGATAACAGTAGCCCAAGCTATTCACTGGATAAACACTGAAGGTTTTTATACCGAGGCAGAACGAGTGTTAAAACCAGGAGGTTCCATTGTTGTTTATGGTTATGGCATCTGCAACCTTGATAACAAACTAGCGCAAGATATTTTCATAAAGGTGGATTAGACTGTTTTCTAGTTCATAATTTTGAATTAAAAAAAATTTTAATTTTTAATTAATTTTTTTTTTTTTTTTTTTTTTTTTTTTTAACCTTTTGTAATTATTAAATTGGAATTAAACAGTCTGTTAAAATTTTAACTTTAAAACAATTAAATAAAAAAATAAATATGGTTAAAAAAATTATTATTATTATTATTATTATTTATTACAAGACTACAATTTACTATTTATAATTATTTATTTTCTCCTGGTACCATAATTACTTATTTATAATGCAATGTAAATATATTAGTTTTAACTAAGAAAACAATTACGTGTAAACATTTACAGTTTTAAATATATTTTTATTTTTATTTTATAAAATTAGTAAAATAATATTAAATCTATTTCAGTTTTTTAGAGAGACTCTAAATGGATATTGGGACAGTAGCAGAAAGCATATTGACAACCATTTGCAAGAGTTCACATTACCATTTGCTGGTTGGAAAAGGTATTTAAAACAGGAATAGCAACAACAGCAAGAACCCCAAAAAAAAAAAACCATACTAGATGATTATTTATTTATATTAAGATCATAAAAAATAAAAAAAAAAAAAATGATAAAAATAATACTAAAATAAAAATTAAAAATAAATAAATATATATAATTAAGAGAAAAAAAAAAAAAAAATTATACCACCTTATTCATCCTGCCTTAATAATTCAGACCAGATGTAATATTTATACTGGTTAAACACACTGCTGATCATCTTTTTAAGTGTTGTTATTATTTAATAGAGATGACAGTTTAAAGATGGTTGAAGACTGGTCTATTGAAGACTTTCTAGGTTATTTGTCATCAGGGTCTGGTTATCAAGGCTATTTGAAGGCAAACCCATCAACTAGAGTACTTGATGAAATGAAGTCGAGGTATGTTATGAATTTTATTATATACGATTCATTTAAGTTGTTTTTAAATTTCACTAAATGTTGTCCACTAAATGTTGTGATTCTTTATGGAATGTATTTTAAATTGTAGCAGAATAGAAATGATCAAGTAATATTAAGCATCAACATACAAAGAAAATTAAGAAAACTCACACTCAGTTATATCTTAGATAGCATTTTACTGAGAGTCAGTGTAGTCAGAAAAAAAGAAAAGAAAAGCATACTCACTTTCAGTTGTGCAGATTTAACATTAATGAATAATTCAAGGATTTGCACTAAATAGTTATCTACCCACTTATGTGCTTTGAGCTCCAAATGAAGATAAGGTCAACTAGAACAGGCAAATGTCAGTAGAAGATTAATTTTATAAACAATGGTATGTTGATTTAAGTGGCAAAGGTTTATTGAAGCATGTCATGAATATTTCATTGTATTTTAATTGCTGCTAACATATACTTCTGATTTATCAGCTAACATCCTGCATCTATTCTAACAGCTTCAGTTTCTTTAGGTTCAGGGAGCTCTATGCTGATCAAGGTGATGGAGAAAGGAAAGTTCACATAGAGTGGCCTGTTTTTATGTTGATGGGACATAAACCTTCACATAGACAGTAGCATGCTTAATTAAACTCCAAGATAAATTACTGTACAATATAATTTGTATGCTTGAAGATGTAATCCTTTGGATACACAATGAAAATAATGTACTCCATAAAGGCAAACGGCAAACAGGACACAACAGAAGATAAAATAAAACATATCCTTGATACACCTTCCCATTTTATCCAGGATAGGTCCTTCGTATCATCTGTATGCTTTTGTCAGAAAAACAAAATCAGTTTGATATTTCATTTAAATTAAATCTGTTCTACTGAAGAATAAACCATACTTAGCACCTTTTAAAAGAACAGTTCTTCAAAGCAAAGGATTTTTATTTTCCAGTCTGGTTTCAGTCTGTTATGAGAATGAGTAGGCTGTGGTACAAGGAAAGATAATTCTCATAACCAGTCTTCTGCATAATGCCACTGGACTTTATCCATTCCATCATTTCATCTAGATCCATATGAATAGTTTATAAGTAACCATAATACATACACAGGTATTTGTGAAAAGATGTACATGAGAGGTCCTGTTCTGCTATTATTAAATAAAACATTCTGTCCAGAAATATTTCATTATTATCTGTTAGCTAATGCTGGAGGCAAAGGAAGAATTCAGAATCGTATTAACTTTATCAATGCTAAGATTCACATTCATGTGAGAAAAGACTAACAATCAACACGTTACATCCTGTAGAGTTTATTCACGTAACAGTTTAAACAAGACCTCACAACACAAAGTACATTTCACAAAGATCATTGGAAGTACAATGTAGCATCATTATGTTTTTTCTTCAACAGGACTACAAACTTAGTAAAAAGTAAGAAAAAGATGTGCAAATATTCAGTTTAAAAAAAAGAATTAAAAAAAAAAAAAAACCTGAGGAAAAGGAATGCTGAAAAGTAACAATTATTTGCGCTAGTTTTGTTCTCTGTGACTGAAAATAAATATTGGAATGTTAATGTATATGGGTATGAGAATTATACATTAATAATTAAAAATGCAAAAAAAGAAAAAAAAAGAAAAGGATTTAAAAAATAAAATGTAAGTAATAACAGAGTTTTAACGAATGCAGAAATTTCTTCACAATCTGATTACTTCCGTATTTTGCATTTCTTGATTTCCCTGTAACTTAAAGGATAAATTATCTTTTAAATAATAATAATAATAATAATAATAATAATAATAATGAAGATGATGATGATGGTGTTGGTGATGACAATAAAAAGAAGTGAACTAACATTGACAGTGTGATATTTCTATAGACTTAAACGAATAGCTCTGTTATATATAAACACATATTTCCATATTAATCCTTATATATATCGAAACATTAGTCTTTAAAATGAATAATTTACAAATATTTATCCTAACTGGATTAGAACTAATTAATATTCTGCATCAGTTTCTAAGTGGCTCAAGTTTTAATTATTAATATTATATTTGTTTTTCAAATTAAATTTTATTATAATGTTATCCATATTGGCGGTCAGTTACTGAAAGGCTCAGTCATATAATCAGTTATAGAGACATTAAAATAAACCATTGGGAATAATTACAACAACAACAAATCAAATGAAATAGCAATTAATATAGTCACACTTATTAGTTAAACGTTAAGGGAGATAACTCTAATAAACTAAATATTACATCAGGCTAATTTTTTCAAAATATTTATCTTTTCCCTCCCGCTTTTGGAGGTAATAATTTTGGAAACACTGATTTTGAAATTCTTCTGTATGATTAAAAATAGTTAAAAAATCAGACGATATAACTTCAGAAAAATCATGTGACTAGTGATATCAAAATACCACAAACATCTATCTCTGCCTTTGGTCATGAAAGTATGCATTCGCTTGTTTGCCGAGATGAGCAAACGATTATTCGAATCGAAACATCATACGCAAATATATGCGAAATTTAGACCGACATATGGCCAAAAAGTTTATGACAAAATAATACATTTTTATCAAGAAACTTGCAATGATTTTAAACTGGCTTTGGATGTTGGTTGTGGTTCGGGTCAAGGTACTAAACCATTGGCCAAGTATTTTGAGAGTGTCATAGGTATCGATATTAGTGAAAAGCAAATAGAAGCTGCTTCAACGAATATTGCGAACATAAAGTTTCAGGTGGGATCTGCGGACGATCTTCGTTTCCTTGGAGACAACAGCACTAATTTGATAACAGTAGCCCAAGCCATTCACTGGATAAACACTGAAGGTTTTTATACCGAGGCAGAACGAGTGTTAAAACCAGGAGGTTCCATTGTTGTTTATGGTTATGGCATCTGCAACCTTGATAACAAACTAGCGCAAGATATTTTCTTAAAGGTGGGATTAGACTGTTTTCTAGTTCATAATTTTGAATTAAAAAAATGTAAAATTTTTTATTAATTTTTTATTATTATTATTATTTTTTAACTTTTTGTAATTATTAAATTGGAATTAAACAGTCTGTTAAAATTTTAACTTTAAAACAATTAAATAAAGAAATAAATATGGTTAAAAATTATTATTACAAGACTACAATTTACTATTTATAATTATTTATTTTCTACTGGTACCATAATTACTTATTTATAATGCAATGTAAATATATTAGTTTTAACTAAGAAAACAATTACGTGTAAACATTTACAGTTTTAAATATATTTTTATTTTTATTTTTGAAAATTAGTAAAATAATATTAAATCTATTTAAGTTTTATAGAGAGACTCTAAATGGATATTGGGACAGTAACAGAAAGCATATTGACAACCATTTGCAAGAGTTCACGTTACCATTTGCTGGTTGGAAAAGGTATTTAAAACAGGAACAGCAACAACAGCAAGAAAAAAACACAACAACAACAAACCCCAACCCAACAACAACAAATAAATAAATAAACAATCAATTAAAATAAAAAAGGCAGTTTACTATTAATGTTTATTTATTTCATTCCCTCCAAAACGCCACAAATCCTTACAAAATACAACAAAAAGTTTTTTATAATCGTACTAGATGATTATTTATTTATATTAAGATCATAAAAAAAAATAATAATAAAATGATAAAAATTATACTAAAATAAAAATTAAAAATAAATAAATATATATAATTAAGAGAAAAAGAAATAAAAAAATATACCATCTTATTTGTCCTGCCTTAATAATTCAGGCCAACTCTAACATTTGTATTGGTTAAACACACTGCTGATCATCTTTTTAAGTGTTGTTATTATTTAATAGAGATGACAGTTTAAAGATGGTTGAAGACTGGTCTGTTGAAGAGTTTGTAGGTTATTTGTCAACATGGACTGGTTATCAAGCCTATTTGAAGGCAAACCCATCAACTAGAGTACTTGATGAAATGAAGTCGAGGTATGTTATGAATTTTATTATATATGATTCATTTGTTTTTAAATTTCGCTAAATCTTTTCCTAAAAAAATGTCACTAAAATGTTACAAATATTAAGAGGTATGGTTGTCAGTCTTTATGGAATGTATTTTAAAATGTAGCAGAGGAGAAATGATCAAGTAATATTAAGCATGAACATACAAAGGCATTATTCATTTAAGAAAACTCACATTCAGTTATATCTTAGATAGCATGTTACTGAGAGTCAGTGTAGTCAGAATTTCAGAAAAAAAGAAAAAGAAAAGCATACTCACTTTCAGTTGTGCAGATTTAACATTAATGAATAATTCAAGGATGCACTAAATAGTTACCTACCCACTTAAGTGCTTTGAGCTCCAAATGAAGATAAGGTCAACTAGAACAGGCAAATGTCAGTAGAAGATTAATTTTATAAACAATGGCATGTTGATTTAAGTGGCAAAGGTTTATTCAAGCATGTCATGAATATTTCATTGTATTTTAATTGCTGCTAACATATACTTCTGATTTATCAGTTAACATCCTGCATCTGTTCTAACAGCTTCAGTTTCTTTAGGTTCAGGGAGCTCTATGCTGATCAAGGTGATGGAGAAAGGAAAGTTCACATAGAGTGGCCTGTTTTTATGTTGATGGGACATAAACCTTCACATAGACAGTAGCATGCTTAATTAAACTCCAAGATAAATTGCTGTACAATATAATTTGTATGCTTGAAGATGTAATCCTTTGGATACACAATGAAAATAATGTACTCCATAAAGGCAAATGGCAAACAGGACACAACAGAAGATAAAATAAAACATATCCTTGATACACCTTCCCATTTTATCCAGGATAGGTCCTTCGTATCATCTGTATGCTTTTGTCAGAAAAACAAAATCAGTTTGATATTTCATTTAAATTAAATCTGTTCTACTGAAGAATAAACCATACTTAGCACCTTTTAAAAGAACAGTTCTTCAAAGCAAAGGATTTTTATTTTCCAGTCTGGTTTCAGTCTGTTATATGAATGAGTAGGCTGTGGTACAAGGCAAGATAATTCACATAACCAGTTTTCTGCATAATGCCACTGGACTTTATCCATTCCATCATTTCATCTAGATCCATATGAATAGTTTATAAGTAACCATAATACATACAGAGGTATTTGTGAAAAGATGTACATGAGAGGTCCTGTTCTGCTATTATTAAATAAAACATTCTGTCCAGAAATATTTCATTATTATCTGTTAGCTAATGCTGGAGGCAAAGGAAGAATTCAGAATCGTATTAACTTTATCAATGCTAAGATTCACATTCATGTGAGAAAAGACTAACAAGCAACACGTTACATCCTGTAGAGTTTATTCACGTAACAGTTTAAACAAGACCTCACAACACAAAGTACATTTCACAAAGATCATTGGAAGTACAATGTAGCATCATTATGTTTTTTCTTCAACAGGACTACAAACTTAGTAAAAAGTAAGAAAAAGATGTGCAAATATTCAGTTTAAAAAAAAAAAAAAAAAAAAAAAAAACCTGAGGAAAAGGAATGCTGAAAAGTAACAATTATTTGCGCTAGTTTTGTTCTCTGTGACTGAAAATAAATATTGGAATGTTAATGTATATGGGTATGAGAATTATACATTAATAATTAAAAATGCAAAAAAAAAAAAAAAATAAAAAAAGAAAAGGATTTAAAAAATAAAATTAAATAAAAAATAAAAAGTAAGAAAAAACAGAATTATGTATATTTTTAAAGGCTCAATTAATGTATATACAAATAAATTTCAAAAAGATCTGTGAATTTAAAAAATTTCTCAAAACAAGATTTACTTGTTAATAATAATAATGTGTATTTATTTAAGAAAGGAAAAATAAAAAATAAAAATTTAAACATTTAAAAATTGTGTATAATTTAATCACTTTATTTTATATCAGAATGTGTTTATTTTTACTTTTACTTTTTTTTTCAAATGTATTATTCACTATTGTGAGCAATAATTTTCCCCGAAACTTTCAAATAAATTTTATGTCTGAACACAATTATAATGTTATTTAAAATCATTAGCAATTTCTAAATGAAATATTTATAAAAACAATTTGTATTAATATACTACTTTCTTAATTTGTAACATCTGCATGACTCAAAACAGGAAAAATAAATGTAAATGTATAAATAATAGTTTGTAATATATATTTATTACAAGTTAAAAAATTCTATTAACAAAAATCTATTTGCTGAAGTTGAACTGGAGATTAAATTACGAAAAAAACAAAACATGGATTGTTATCAAGTAATGATTCTATGATGCCACAAAAATACTTTGAAAACAATAACAAAATATAACAAGTATAAATAAATACACAATGTCGATAATATTAAATAAATAATTGCACATACCAGGTAAATATAATAATTCACAACATCACAAAGATTGTCACAAATCATAAATATATAATGCTAGCAAAAACAGGAGTAGAGCTAAAAGTAAAATGTATTTTGAAAATGCAGTTTGATTGTTTGGTTTATAAAGACTTGTAAGAAGGTGTAGCAGTTTATTACACTTGTGTTCCGGAAGGCTAAAACTGTAAACTATACTAAATATACAAAAATGAATTAACTTTTTTTTTTAGGTGTATTAGTTTTCTTGCAAAATTTATTTATGAATATGAGAAATTACAATTCATTAATGGATTAGGAAATGCCATTAAAATATTGATGATGCATCATTAGTTTAGATATTAAATAGATATTTTAAATGTATGATTATGAAGAAAGGTGGGATACTTTTGAGCAGTAACATCATTCAGTTAATGTTTCAGGAATGTAAAATATGAAATGGGATAAGTTTTTTTTCCCTTAAACTAATAACAAAACAAACTGATCTCTGATATTGAGGAAATTTATATTTATATATATATTAAAAATGGAATAATATTTTATGAACTTGTAATGAATAACATGGATGACTAAACTGAAAAAGATTTTATTTTTATCATTTTGCTAATTTTTCATAAAATGTGTTCATTTATTTAAATAAACAATGAAGTAGGGAAAAGATGATTGTGTGAAAAAATTTAAAAAAGAAGAAAAATAATGAAGTAGAAAAGAATAAATATATAATTTCCTTAAGTATTATACTAAGGACAATATGGGATAAACAGAATGTGAATTAAAAAATGGAATATTTCTTATTTTAATTGCTGAAATATTAAAAAGGGGTAAATTTTAAATTTAAAAAAATAAAAAATAATAAAAGCAAGCAATAATAAATAATTTAGGTGGTTTTTTTGGCAGTAAAATACTAATCTTGTATGTGTAACATATGTTCAAGTGCTAATAAAAAAAATGAAATAAAAATGAAATAAAAGCAAAATAAAAGATAAAACAAATTTTCTTACACATATTGTCAGTCTTAATGCATGCAGATTTTGGCATACACCAAAAATAGAATAAGAATTTTGTTAAAAGAAAAAAGAAGAAAAAAGAAGAAAAAAAAAGCCAACAAAAAAGACCCCAAATAACAATACTGAACAGAGATTAATATATCTGCAACACACTTGACAATAATAAAACTATGTACAGCATGTATGTCACAGTTTGATATATCACATTCTAAAAGATCACTTTAGTCATACAGCTTGTGGTAGTCACAGCCTTGTGGCATTTTGTAAAATATATTCTCTATAAAATCAACTATACAGTAAACAATATATTTACAGTTTGATAATATCACTGATACAAATACGATTTATAGACACAATTTAAAAAAAAAAAGTATCCTCAAAAACCCTCAAAACCCCACCAAAACCCCAGATGCTTTTAATGTAATCATTTCATCTTTTTTGGAAAGCATTTTATCATGTTAAAAGATATATATATATTTTCATATTGAAAACTTGCAGCTTAAAGGATTTTAACAGTGTGATTATATTGGTGGGGATTTAATGCAGAGTATGATTAATTTTTAACAACAAATAATATTTTCTCCAAAATAAATATTAAGTATTTTGTTTCAAATCAAAATAATCTTTATAAAGCACAGTTCAAACATTTTAACACAAATATTGTTATAAATGCTGCAATTCCATGAATATCCAATACCTTATCACATTAGAATATTTTAATACACCCTGTATAATTAAGTGCTTATTCATATGCATTAATATATGTCATATAAAACAATCCAATAATATATTTATATACACACCAGTAACATGTTTACAAAATAGTGTACACTTTTACAACAGAAAATAATATATAATTTATATATATACATTATATATATATATCTTTTACATGTAAATATTTATCATTTGAAATCAGTTTTCAGTGATAATGTTATTGGTAAATTCAATATCTTATTTCCTTACCTTGCAACCAAACCATTAATTTTGAATAAAAACATAGAATAGATCAATCTTAAACACAAGCTAATTTATTTCATTGTTTAAAAAACAAAATAGTATTTGAATGTTTTTGAATTATTTTTTTCTTCTAATAATTATCAAAAAAATAAATAAAAATAAAATAAAAATTTTCAGAGGGCAAAATTAATTATATAACAAAGCAAAAAAAAAAAAAGCAAAAAAACCCAACAACAACCTTTAACTGATGCATTCAGAAAGAATAATCTAAATATATTCACAATAAACCATTAATCAAATGTGCTGACGTAAACAATCTGTCATCACCCAGACAATTTTATTTAACAGCATTTTTTCCCTTACAAGTCAAGCTGACTCAATTTTTAGTAGAAATTGATTTTCATTAAAGAAAGAAGAATTTTGAAAGGTTAATGAACAAATTTTTAAATCAGTTTATCAGCTGGAATATTTCACTAATAACAAAACAATACCTGGCAAAACATGCCTGTCATTTCATAATAAACTACAATTCACAACTTGTACACTGTGTGCGTAGGACTTAAAACAAATATAATCAGGTTAAAACAACATAAATATTTAAATAAAACAGTTTACCCATACATACAAACATGCACATACTTCCAACAACATTCTAATATCAAATAACAATAACAAAAACAATGAAATTTTTTAATTCTGCAACCTAAAATCAAAAGACTGATTATTACAACCCCGAAAACGCAATATTTCCACATTATTTTAAGTACTAATATTTCGTGTATTTTAATAACAGTGACATACAGTGTATGTAAAATAATGGATGGTAATTGGAGAAGAACAATAAATAACAAAGAAAAACTGTATTGTATATCAGTATTTAACAAACTGGTGTCAATTTCTGATGAATTTATTTGAAATTTTAGATTAAGCATGCCTTATCTGAAATTCCGAAAGCGAAAAATATCTGAAAGGTTCAATGAATGTGAACTTTGTTTTATGAAGAAAATTATTTAAACAACTGAATAAAATCTACATTTCAATGTCTACACGTGCAAGTTGAAGAAAAGTAAATAGTTTTAATTAATGTTCAATCTTTTATTTCATTCTCAAGCTACTTTCTCATTAAATTCCAAAATCAAAAAATATTGTGAAATCTAAAATCCTTTCAGAATCTGGCATTTCAAATAAAGGATGCTCAGTTTATACAGAAGAAAAAAAATATACATGTCACTGTTCTTTTTCATTTAATTTATTTTTTACTTAGTTTTATGCACTAAAAGGCACTAAAAGAGAGGAAAAATATCACTAGATAATTATGCAAAGAAAGTAAGTAATTCAGGATTTAAGTAAGTTGCCACAGATCATAGCTAAAAAGCAGAAATACAGATAAAATGAGTTAACAATATCACTGGATGGAAAGAATTGAAACTCGTACACACACACACACACACACACACATACTCAGATTAAAAATACCAAAATATAATATCAACTACAACAAAATGAAAATAAATAAATAAATTTAAAACAGATCATCACATTAAGTAGCAGGTATATGCAAAAAGGTGGGTAAAACAAAAAGACTTAGTGTATCTTGTTGAAAAAAAAAAAAAAAAAAAAAAAATCCCAGAAAGAAAAAAAGCTTACTTACAAACTGTTCACTGCTAAGAAATGATTCAATTTCTGTACATAAGACAATAGCTGATTACAGACTAATATCTATTTTTGATTAATAAATATATTGCTTTCCAAACAAATATACCTCATTTCTACAGGTATATTTATTATCCTGTTCATCAATAATATTTATATAAAAATTATTTGGAACACAAGTGATATTTATACCTTGAAAGAAACCTTGTTCATCCCTCATATATATATTTATTTCTACCAGAGAATAACAAATAAAATTATTATATTAATATATATACACATATACATAGACTTAGTTTCATTCAAGATAATAATAATAATAATAATAATCCAGAAAATTTTAATAGTATCCATATTTAATGAATATTAATAGTTGAATTAAAATAAAATTTCCATAATGTGTTACCACATTATGGTTACATAATATGCCCTCATTTGCATTAAATTATAGTTGAATACATATATGTATTTATTCATGTAGCTATAAAACTATACTGGAAATAAATAGGGATATATTTACAATATTTTACAGAAAAATGTGGTTGTGTTGTTTTATTTTGATTGCACATAATTATTTTTTTTGTTGGCCAGTGTTTGAAGAATCTTCTATTTCAGTTGTCTTCTTCCCTCTGTTTATTTATTTTCAATCAGAGTCTGCAATCTCAACACAAGATCTCGAGAGATCTTCAGTACTTGCTTTGCATTGTGTCGCTCAGCCATTTCTAACATGAATAATTAAAAAATACAAAAGAGAGTTTGTGAAAATAGAAATAATAAATTCCTGTCTGAGCTGAAAATGATAAAAACAGAGATAATAAATTCCAGTCCAAGTTGAAAAACTTTATTTGGAAACATGTTAAATTTGAACACAGTTGCCATACTTGTGGTAAAGGTACCTATATTAATGGAAGTAGACATCCTGTGTTTTATTTTACATTAATATCATTAATGTTTTACATGTTCTTTGAAATCAGAACATTTTAAATATTTCCACAACTGATTGACAATGGCTAAATAAATAAAAAATACGGTTCTTGTGTATGTTTTTGTAAAAGAACAAGAACTCTGTACTCACCATTGAAGAATTTGATGATGTCGGTGAAATCCATGTTGTTGTCGAGGATGATGTCTCTGTAGTACTCAACCAGAGCCAGAGCGATAAAAAGCACAAAGTGAGATGAACTGATGTGCTTTGCTGCCCATATCGTCTCCCAAACAGAAAACACGTCTTCATACACCAGCTCTGTTTTAACAACAAAAACATGCTCAGTTATTCTGTCATCAACATAAAAAATAACATAATGTTCTGCATTCTGGATCATGGATCTTATTTCAAATCGACTTGAATATCAGAAACCAAATGAGATATTGCAATACTATTTCACTGTTCTAATATAATCTTAAATGTCAGTACAAAAAGAAAGACAAATAAATAATCAGACAAAATACACTCCATTGGTCTTATTTACCAGATTCAATAATTCTGCAACAGAAAAAAATAATGAATAGGTCTTTTTTTTCTTTCACTGAAGATTCCTGACTATCAGTATAATTGAAAACTAGGAAACCTAACAGTAAAAATTCTTTCAATTAGAGAAAAAAAAGAAAAGAAAAAAAGATGAATAAAAAAATAAATATATTTTGCCACATCAAAAGATTTTTATTAATATCATATTAAATTTTAAACAAATATTATGTTTTATAGAAATATAAAACACCATACCTCTTTTAAAATCCAAGAGAAACCACCGGTAACAGAAGTAGAAATGAGTGTAGTCTCCATGCTGATGCATGTGTTCAAACAGCTCAGAGTCCAGAATCTAATAAAACACAGAATTAAATATAGTTAATTAAATCTTTAAAAATTTGGTTATCAAACTCAGTAACGGTAATTGTTATTTGCAAACACAATAAAATTCAAGACACGAGAATTAAAATGGAATTTTAAACTGTAACACAATTCTGTTTAAAGATAAGAGTTTAAACTTTCAAACTGATAGTTAATTAAATTAATTTTATAGAATTGAAATGGAAATTAGTTATAATATTTATAATTTGGATTTGGTTTCAATATAAGACTACGGTAGTGACAATTAATTTATGAAAAATGAATTAGATGACACAGACACACACACACACACGCATGCACACACACATAAACTTATCTACCTGTATAAGAGATCTCATGTTGGCAAAGTGTGTATCCATGGCTCCACCATGTGGGAAGTTAGCTGACATTCTCTTCATCAGCTCACAGAAACAGCTGTAGGTTAATGCCTCTGAAATATTTAAAACATATATATCATTGGGCTACTTATTCATTACATATCCGAAACACAAGTCATATTTATCTACTAAATCGTAAATTTGTGAAAATACTTAAATTCTAAATATTTTTTTTTTTATCAAATATTAATTTCTTTAGCAATTTGAAATGAGTTTATAGTCTGAGATGAAGTTACTACCAAACCATATATTTGTTTCCTTTTCTCATTCATATGTATCGTACTTTAAGCACTCTCAAATTTAGATAGATTTACATTGTTAGATTAAGAGCAGCTGTAAAGAATTTTAAACAGAAATTCTCCTTTGACAGAAGTCACTGAATATAAGTAATAACAGCAACAACAACAACAACAACAATAATCTTAATAATAAAATGTAAGTACTTTCAATAAACTTATTTAATGATGTAATTTTAAGCTAAACATGTTAAAGAACAGTGGACTACTAACCATCATCAAAAATGACGAGAAGAGGAGCAACCAAGTCACACATTCCTTGTACATATCCAACATCAAGATGCTGCCACACGTAACTATTGACAAGTAAAACAAATATTTAATTAATATTATAAACATACACATTTATTTATCAAAAGAAATATTGCTTGCAAGAAGTGTTTAAATGACCTGTAAATAATATTTAACTGTATATAATGTATATAAATATTTGCTATACAATGAAAAACATCTTAGTACAAAACTATAAAATGACTCTCCAAACACAAAAAAATCAATTAAAAAAAACCCCCACTCACGTGCACATAACATTGCGTAGTTTTTCCAGGTTTTCGTGACTGAAATACCAATAGTTTCTGTCACACCTCTGTACATCTTTGTCTATTCTGTGCCAGTTCAGAGCTACATCCTCAAGCAGTTCATTCTGCAAATATACAAAAACTTTTATTTTATATAATTTGTAATGTAAGTAGACTTGGTGGTGTTTTCTCTGACATTTTCTCTTTTGTCATGACAATACTTCATCTATTTATCTATCTATATATATATATATATATATAATAGAATAACAATAAAATGATAATAAATGAATAAATAAATATAAAAATAAATGAGTAACTAATAATAATAATAATATAATTAAAAACAGAATAAAGTTACTAAACAGTTACAAATTTGCATATCATATCTGTGGATATTTAAGGATATTTCTATGATGGAAAATTTCAGACTCCCATGTATTCTGTGAATTATAAACAGTTTTCTTCTTATAGTATAACATGTTATATTCAGCTTTCTTTCTGACTGGGGGAACGGCACCTAAAGATAAATTTTTTTATGACCTGAGGAATGATCGGACAAATAATCTACACTTTACTTGATGAGTTGTTTCTAGTTCTACTCAGTGCTCCAAATAGCAAACTGCTGCTAATTTACAATAACTGAATGTCATCAGTGTGTTTCCTCTTTTATAACAAATTCTAAATACTACTACTACTACTACTACTACTACTACTACTACTACTAATAATAATAATAAAAAGAAAAAGAAATAATACTTACAGAATAAATTCCACCATGAGAAGCTGGGGATGCTGGTGAAACCAAGCTCTCTTTAGAGGCAGACAAATGTCGACTTCCCTCTGTCAAAAAAATTTAAATTTATAAAATAAATTATCCAAAGCCCATTAAAAATACAAAACTGTAAAATAACATACAAATTATTTAAGTATTTTTATGAGCATGAAATTTCAATAACCTTTTTCTTTATAAAATATTCCATCATTTTGTCTGAAATGGTTGCTAAATGAAATATGGGATGAAAAGATGACAAGATGCAGAAAGAAAAGATGAAGAAACAAGATAATATAAAGCAACAGATCTACAAAGACATTTATGCACAAAAGACCAAACAATAATAACAAACTACAAATTTATACATTTCAATAAAAAACAGTTAGAACGTTTTATTTTCTAATGAAACCATTAAAACTATTAGAAAAGTTAAAAAATAAATACAAATAATAATGAAGAAATATATAAATTCTAACATGCAAGAAAGACAATGATTGATTCAAAAAAAAAAAATTTTTTTTTTTCAAATCAAAGCATTAGAAATCAAATAAAATTAAAATATTCAATCACAAATGTGAAATGATAAAACCAGATACACATGCTGTATTTAATAACGCAATTTTAGGGGAAAAAAAAAAAAAAATTAATAAATTACAGAAATATCAAGGTAAGGAAGCAAAACAGTTCATGGAGCCAAACAGTTGAAAAGAAAAAAAACATCTGTAAAATATATTAAAATATGCTAAAAAAACCAAAAAAAAAAAAGCAAATAAATCATGCAAATTCACAGTTCGCTTGAACAGTGGAAAAAAGAATCATGCTGCAATGAGATAGGGTCATTCATTGAAAACAGCAAAAATGAAATGAAAAGGGAGCTGGGATGCTCATACCCTTTAAATGAACGCCACTAAACTGTCCTTTTCCACTTGGTAATCTCTCTTGATATTCATGTGGAAAACAGATTTAATTTCATAAACCTTCTCATTCTTTGATTTTTGTCTATATCTGATACTGAATTATTTAACATGTGTCTGATATTCTAAAACATATTTACACTGGTATTGATAAATGAATAAAAAGTAGACCTTTAATTAATATAATTAAATGCAATGTTACATGACAAATCAATGAGTAAGAATTTGTTTTTTATTTCATCAAACTGTCATGGACTAGTAATAAGATAGTGAATTAAATCAAGTAATTGTTTTTTTACAACTAATACTGAGTCTTTATTGTGCAATTATGAATTAGCTATTCTACATTTTATTATTTTTAAATGTCAGTTAATGTGATGGCATTAAGCTTTGATATAAATGGCTAATGATGAAAGCTAAATACAATAGAGTTGAGAAGAGAAAAAGCTCATTCACAAACCAAGTGAGTCATGCTCAAACGCCGAAGTCATACCATCTTCCACAGTGAGAGCATCTGCTGAATGGGCCTGTTCACTGGATTTTCCAGCACCCACTGCAGCATCATCGTGTTTGGGATCCTGTTCTTGTGTTCCATTCACATCCTCTTCAACCACAGCACTGTCTATGGATAGTTTTGTCACCACGACACAGTCATCAGCACTGCCTTCCTGTTCGGCTTTTGAGTTTTCTATCATTTCACAGTCCTCCAGTGAATCGAGTTTTGACCTGTCAGTTGATGAACCACCTCGCGTTATCGAATCTCCCAGGCCATCGTCGGGACTGTCCGTCAGTGAACTGATTCGCCGAACGTGGACTGGGGTGTCCGTCTGCACAACCTGGTCCTGTTTCTGAACTGGACAACCGACATCACTGACACTTGACCGTTCTGCTGTTGGTGTTGTCATAGCTGTAGAGCTTTCCTCAACCACGGTCTCGGGGTGAGAGAACTCCTCGGAGTCAAACGACTCAAAGACGTCATTGCTCAGATTGGAATCTTTTCTTGCCAAAGGAATGTGTCCATCATTACTCTCCTTCGAAAGCTTGGCCAGGTTTGCAGCCATGATCTCCTTGTCTCGTTGCCGGACAATAGCCTCAACAGCCAGCCACTCAGACATCACTCTTTCATACTCATCTTGTATGTGAGAGTCTCTTGTTTCTCGTTCTGATGGTTCACTGCCAAACTTGTAATGTCCTAACAAGTAGGGCCACACCTTGAAAGTAATTTGTAACACAAATTTAGAGAAATAATTTATTGAACATTTTCTTGTTCTTTTATTATGAATAAGTTATTTTTATTTTCTGTTTTCATCATGCAACAGTTAGTTGCTAAACCCTATTCATATTATAATTAGAAAATGATATATTTAAAAATACACGTTATCTTAAAACCTATCTTCAGCAACTTCATACGTATATTAATTATTAAGAACTTAACTGTGCTACTGCTCAGGATTGCACTTTGTTTCTTGTTCAGTAAAAGTGGATCTAGTTACTTTAATATTTAATATGTGTTTGAAATAATACTATATTGGTATAAGTTAGCTTGATGCTAGGAGAAAGTTCATATCACATATTGTCTGAAAATAATTTTGACATCAAAGATGTGCTGTGCTGAAATATAAGACAGTACTGACTGCTTAAATCCATGGAAAATAAAAGTGAAATGAGAGAGAGGTATTTTCTCACCTCTTTCCTCAACTCGTGACAAACACCACCATAATACACAAGACGATAAATTTCTCCTGAGTTGATAACCTGAAATAACAGATTTAATAATAATAATAAAAATAAAAATAACACCACCACCACCAAAACAAACAATTTTAATAATTCTAACTTCAAATATATATCCAAATAGCTTAGAGAAAAACTAAGAATATCCCACTGAAGTAAAATCTAAGAAATATCTACAGTATAAATTAGTGAGTATTTCACTGCTTCTTTTATTAGTTTTAATATTATTATTATTATTATTATTATTATTATTATTATTATTATTATTTTTCTGATTTTTACCCTGTATATCTGATTATAACAAAGTAAATTTTAAACTTACTACTCCATTATTATTGAGCTCCTGCCACAGTTCTTTGGTCAGGCCTCCCATGGCATCATGTGGATTGTCGGCAGCTACTATTTTCCCATTGACCAAACCTGACAGGTGTGTGCGGACTGTCTTCAAGTGACGACAATGTGCAAGCCCTGAAACAAATTTTACAATCTCAATAAAAAAGGAATCACAAATTAAAGGACAAATCAATCTTGAATCACTAGAAGAATAAGTTTCAAATAGATTCTGTTTTCCTGCCTAAAGCGAAAAAGATAAAAAATTATCCAAGAAAAGTTCCCTTGCTGGTTTTAGATTATGACTGCTCGTGGCGTGATGGCAGTAGATTTACAAATTTTTATCATGATTGTACATTCATTCATTCTTTGGCTGGATATAAGAAGAAAGGTTAATTAAAATTAATCTCATAAAGTTTAGATAATGATAAAATGGGATTTTTCACCTCTTAGAATGGAAAAAAAAAATAAAAAAAATAAAAAAGTAAATTACAATTAAATAAAATAATAATAATAAAAAAATAAAAAAATAATAATACATTGGGACTGTTTCCAGAGTGTTGCTATAACCATTAACAGGAATCTATTTAATACTCACAACCATAGAATGCCCTCGATATGATTTGTTTCCTCATAGTGTCACACAACTGTTTTATGTGTGCTCTGAAACAAAATGGTAATTTGTTAACAAGATTACAAAAGATAAAAACCCCAAACAAATAACAAAGAGGCAAGAATAATGATTAAACAAAATTTAAGGCTATACAACCTTGTTTAATACATACCCTTTCACGCATCGAGCATTTGACAACTGTTACTCATATTTTAATGTATCTTTAATATTGTTATTGTTAAATTTGTAGCACAACTTCGGTTGTTCCGTTATTAAATTTAACAATGGTCTTATAAAATCTGACAATTGTAGTAGATCAGATATTTGTATTGTTAAATTTAACAACAGTAGTACCCATTTTTTTAAATTGTTTGTCACTGGTTTAGTAATTGTAATTGTAATATATTCTTATGTTTAGAGTTTACATGGAACATCTCTTCAATAGTCATGCTTTTTATCTGAAGAAAATCAAGTTTGTATGCAACATCAGCTTTAAAATAAAAGTGAGTGGTACTGGTTTTAATATTTTCATAAACAATATAATGTATTTCCATTCTCTCATATTTAATTAAACAAAGAAACCAAGATATTTTGACAAAACCAAAAAAAATAAATAATAAAATAAACAGTGAAAAGAAAAGAAAAAAGAGTTACATAAAATAATTCAAGGAATATTTCTAAGTTTGTGAATATTAAATGTGAATTTTAACTTAATTAAAGTAAAAGAAATAACATTAAATACAATAAAATAAAATAAAACGAACACTTTATTTTCACACCAAACTTTGGAAAAGACAAATGTAACAAATTGTACAGCCATCAAAACAGAGGAAAACAACCAGGTAATATGTATATATCTAAAAATATTATTTAAAACATGCACTTAAAATCTTTTTTACAGTTAATATTTAAATCAAAGATAGATTTAGAAAAAGGTTTTGAGAAAAGAAATGAAATTTAGAAAACATTAATATATAAATACGATTTGAAATTTTGCAGAAGGGAACAATAATTATAAAAGGACATTGACTGAAAAAAGGTTTCACTATCTTTGATTTCAGTATAGCAGATAGTAAATAGTTTCATTATTTACTGGAAACAGTGCACAACAGAATTATAAATTTCATTTAAATTTTGGATTTAAAGTGATCTAGCCAAATTCTAAATACAAAGAATGAGATTTTAAATTTGGCAGCCAAAAATTTGTAGATATCGTCATTTCCAGTGTGAGATGTGGAAACCCAGTGTATGTATTTGTGATCTGAGACACATACAGGTACCTGTGGTTGGCCCCGCCCTGCACCATTGTCTGGGAGAGGCAGGTGTTGTTTTGGACTTCCTGTGACTTGGCGTATGACTGCATGGATGACTGAGTTAGAGGACTCGGAGGTAACTGACGGCGCATTGCCCAGGGCGACTGGTCACATGGCTGTTTAGCTTTCGGATCCATCATTTCTGGAGCTGAAGTAATAATAACAAAAATAATAAGAAGAAGAAGGATGATGATGATGATGATGAGGATGAAAATAAATAAATAAATAAATAAGAAATAAACAATTATATATATATAAAAATATTTTGTATTAGCAACAACAGTAATAAAAGTAATCTTGAAATTAATTTTTGTGCTTTACAGAAAATAAAAATAAAAGAAATTGTTAAGAGAGTAAACACAATAAACACATATAAGCAAAACAAACCTACATTTTGTTCTCACATTATTAATAAAAAAATATATGTTAGTATTTTACATGTTGATATGTTATGACACATGAAACACAGTCAAACAAAATGTATAAATAATAAAACATAAAGATCAAACAAGTTTCAAGTTGACGTGTTACAGAAGGTACATTCATCTCCAGTTTGGATGAAGAGTGTGTTTTAGAAAAATAAATGTCACCTACTAATGGAATTTGGTTTGAATGATGAAATTATTCGAAACACATAATCTGTAGCTTCTTCTTCATCAGCACTGGAACTGCTGCTTCCAAGACTTCCCTCATTTGACAAATGGCTTCCTTTTCGCTTCATTTTGGGAAACACTTTGCCTGTTATTTTGATTGAAAAATACATCAGTTTACAACTCTGAGCCATGTCTTAATGCATGAATGTATTATAGATTCTGCCAAAACTGAATCCTTTTAAGGAGCAAAAAAATTAAACTGTATAAGATTACATTTAAAGAGTGTGGAGTTAAGTCCATAAATGGTAAATAACTTTAATAAGTGAAGTCTCAATATATTTGTATTTATTTTTTAAAATATTGAAAATTTGTTTTGGGGTGTTTTTAGATGTGATTTTTTTTTTTTATTGAAGGCTAGAGTTTTCTGCACTTCCTTAGTATAAAACTGATTTAGAATTATACTAGGTTAATAATAAAAACAATGTTTCTAAATTTGACATAAAAATTGTTATTGTACACTTTTGTTTGTATTAATCTACACTAATTTAATTCATATTCTACACAACAATTCTACTATTTTATTTACCATTGCTAGTTATGTTAATAATAATAATGATAATAATAATAATTAAGAAGAAAAAAATGTTCTTGCACAATAATTTGCTGCTGAAATGTTTTTTTTCTGTTGTTTTCAAATGATATACAATCAGTATATTATTTTACATAAAAACAGACTGCTGGTCTATATTGAAATATAAAAAGCCTCATTAACAGCAATATTAACCAGGACAGCCTATTAAGTCAGACATTATCTACTCCTCAAACACACATACATTAGCATGCACAACCTTTTCTATAGCAGTTCACTTTTCAATGCTTCAAACCAAAAATAAAGAAATAATAATAATAATAATAATAATAATAATAATAATAATAATAATAATAATAATAATAAAAATAATAATAATAAGTGCAAAATCTAAGGAGAACAAAAGCTTTTTTTTTTTTACAATACTGTTTTAATATTATAAAAAGGACTAACAGAGAGAAAGTTTTCTAAGCATTTCTATTTTAATCTGATATAATATTCATAACCATATGTTTCTAAAATTTAATATGGTAAATAAAAATGAGGGAATTTTTAATCCAAGCTTGCTCACCAATTTAGAATTACATGTGAGGGGAAAAGTTTATAGGAAAATATACATTATGAATTTATTTAAAATCCTCTGCCAGAATGAACTGACTAAAATATATTTCAAAATTTGAGAAGAGGAGGAGAGATCCAGTGATCTATCATGCCTTAGCCAAAGTCTAACCACTGAGCTAGTTTGTTTCTTTCAAACTTGAATAATGACCTTTAACTGATAATAATAATAATAATAATAATAAATAATAATAATAATAATAATAATAATAATAACAAAAAATATTAATAAAAAAACTAAAGATGGAACTGATAATTTGGAAAACAATCCAACCACAACACATCTGCTAAGATCACACCTACTCTAGTGAAGAAAGAAATCATTAATAACATCATACAGCAATTCTAAAAGCATGTCAACACACACAAATCACTAATTCTAGCTGCAAAATGCTCCGATATTAAATAAATAAATTTAAAAATAAAATAAAAATATAATAAAAATAAATAAATAATAAAACAGAATTAAAAAATAATAAAACAAATAAATAAAGAATAATAATAACAATAAATAATAATATCAAATAATAATTAAAAAATTAAAAATAAATAATTAAAATAAAACTGATACTAAAAGAAAGGCAATCTACTATTGTTAGTAGATATTGGCAACACACTACAGAAAAAAGCCAAGGTTTGATATTACTAGCAAAGATTTGTGTTATTATAAGAATGTTAAATTTCTATTAGTCTTATCTTAGTGTTTAAATTAAATGAAATATCTATAATTACAATAAAAAAAAATAAAAAAATAAAAACTTCTTGTCCAAAAATATACTCTTTATATCATCAACTGAAGTTTAATAAAAATAAAAATAAATAAATAAATAAATAAAAAATGATAAAATGATAATATATAACAATAACAATAAAAATAAAAATACTAATAATACTAATAATACTAATAATAATAATATTAATAATAAAATAATAAAATAAGTCTAATATAAATAAAATAAAAAATAAAAAAAGCTCATGACAAACAATTACTACAAACACTATAATGTGATTCTTCTGTGTTATTTTCATCACTAGAAACTAAAAATCACTTACTTAGGATTTCATCTGATATGATGTCAGACCATCCTTTAATAAAAACGATGGTACACTATGAACAGGTATTTTCAATATTAATTAATATATATTTGAAAAAAAATATCTTCCCAAATTTCAAATATTAAAAATAATGTCTAAGTTTCCAACAATTATAAAAAAATAAATAAATAAAAAAATAATAAAAATAATAATAATAAAAAAGCAGAAAAAATTTCAACCATAAATTTAATGTATTAACATTTTTACAAGTAAAATAATAGATTTGAGAATATATCAGAAAACATTAAAATTTTTAAATTAATGGAGTACGGTTTCAAAAAATAAAATAAAAAAATAAAATATAAATGACCAGTTAAAAATCTACTACACAATTAACAAAATTAACCACTTATTCTGTGTAATATCAATGTTAGCTCATGTCAAGTTGTGAGTTAACACATGCAAGGCTGATCTTGGCGGAGACGAAATATTAACTAACCTGACTTGTTGTCTCTGCCATTGGAATGTCTGCTCATATCAAAACTTGATGTGTGGTGAGTGACTGTGTTTAAATAAATTGCAACATTATCATGCGACTTAGAGCTGTAAGAACACACTAACTACAGCTACGTCATAAATAATAAAAACTAAGGAAAAAAAAAATTAATTAATTAATCTAGATTATATTAGTGGAATATATTTGAATTGTCTGAAAAATCATGATTTTTAGAAAGTTATTTTAAACATTCACAGAATACAGTTTTGGAGCAGAATCTAATAATTCATTTAATAAAGATAAATGTAAGAAGTGCAAAATAGTAAATAAATATGAAAAATCTACAACAGTAATGATATTGCTTTAATACAAGCATCACATATAAAAAGACCACAAGGTAACTTCAGTGGTATCGAAAGATTAAGAAACTTTAAATGGAATGTACAAGAACTTAACGTAAAAACACAAATGAAAACTCTAAATGACAAAGCCCTGAGTTTAACAGCAAGATGGATAAGTTAATGTCCGACTGTAAAAAACAATAGTAAGCTATTTTGAAATGTTATCTGTTTACACTCTGATTGATTTCTGTAATAAATATGTAAATTAAAACCTTCATAGTCCTAACAGCTAGCTATATATCAATCGAATAACACAGACACATCTGAACTACATAGAGACAAAATAGCCTAACACAACTGTACTATATGTAGTGACACAGACACATCTGAATGTTCAGTTCTACACATAAATTAGAAATAGGAATGTTACCACTCTTTAGACTGAGCTACCAAATTAGAAAGACTAATTGTGAACAACATGTTTAAATGTAGAAAGACCAACTGAAGTAAATGACACTTGCCCAAGTGATTACCTTTTCCCCGCTGAGACCACAACGGAGGATCGAGCTGACCACGGGGATTTAACCCTGTCTCCAGACAAGACAGAAATGCAAGCAGATGACCTCCCTTGGGGAAGTGGATGGGAGGGCGCTGTACACCATCTTGTCCAACAAGTACAATGGTTCCTCCACAGTCAGCTGATGAAAAGGAAATTCAGTTCAAAGAAATACAAAAAAAAATTCAAATAAAAATTCAAATAAAAATTAAACAAGGGAAATGTTTCTAACTAAATTTTTTATATTTTCCATTTTAAATAAATATCTGATTAATTTATTAAAAAATCAGCAAAATTTTTAACTGAATTTTAGTAAATTTGTTTATGCCAAGTAAAAGAAAAAAAAGAATAAATGTTTAACACTAAAAATACTCAGTCTACAGTAAAAATAATCAGCTGTAAGCTGAAGATGAAAGGAAGAATAAACTTACGTTGTTGGTGACAGTGAATGTAGACAATCTCATCAACATACACAGTCATTGCAAACTCCCAGAACATACTACAAATAGATCATTGCAAATCATTAAACAGAAACTTCTAAAATGCTTATACAACAATGCCTCCAAATTCAAAATGATGGTTTCTTTCTAAGACCATTTTCCAAATATGAAACATACTTACTTAATTAAAATAAAAACTTTTTCAGAAATAATAATTAAAATCAGCTGGTATATCCTTTGCATTTCAGTACTGAAGTTAACAATACATACATACTATTATAATCTGTATGGTCCTTGCATAAACAAATATTATAAATATTAATACATCATTTAAACAGCAGAAATGTTTAGCTATATAAAATAAAATAACTGAAACAAAAAAAGAAAAAAGAAAAAAAAAGAAAAAAAAGAAAAAGACGATACTGATCAAGCAATCCAAATGCCAAACCACATTCATGTAAAAGAAATAAAAATAAAAATAAAAAATAAAAAAGCATTTTACAGTTACATTACATTGATGAGAGAATTTACAAACAAAGAAGACAATTACATTAAACTTCACATTAAAATCTTTTCCTAACAGATGCATTTCTTTTTCTGAGAAGATGTGGGATAAAATAATTACTTATTTTGTATATATTATATTTTAGGTTGCCTCCGAAAAAAAGCAAATATACCTACATCAATATTATTGTACTGCATTAAATTCTTTCCAGTTACTAAATTAAATACTAGAAAGACAAATCAGGAAAGAGTCACTATCAGGACTGGACAGTGTTTAACCATACCCAAAACATTACAAAAGAATAATAATAATAAAACAAAAGAAATAAATAATCTAAAATGATTCTGAATACACTAAATACCTGTGAATATAATAAGGAAAGAAAGTAGCTTGCTTTATTTTATAGGCATAACATTTTTCAAATGATACAGTCATTTAGAAATGAGAAAAGTAGGTGAACATGTTGTTGTTTATTAAGTATACTTAGGCAAGAACATTTATTGTGTATTCTGATGTATATTAGAAATCAGATGATTACTACATACCAAGAAAAATACTTCAAAAACCAAGCCAGTAGTGGATAAGGCAGACCCAACAGTTTCCAAAATGCATACCAGATAACCACTTTTTTTAATTTTTTTTTTTTGCAAAGAACATTGCTGTGCCAAGGAATGCAGGGGGAAGGTTTGGAAAGAAGTAGCAAAATGCCAGGTCTAAAACGGTTACTTACAAAGTTTTATGTAATTTTCTTTTCAAAACCTGGCCATATAGCATCTCGTTATAAGCGCACAGGTAACACCAAGAAAAATAAATAATAAATGGTAAAACTATTACATTTAACAACAGCAGCAAAAAATTTAAAAAAAAAAAAAAAAGTAAATTAAAAATTAAAAATAAAACAATAATGACAGTACATGTATTAAAACATAATTAATGAACAAATTAATGTAAGAACAATAATTACTACGAAACTGAAAAATAAAAAGACAATAATATTTAAAAACAACAAATGACACAGTAATGCTTGGTGTAAAAATTTACAGACTATAAAGTATAATAATAAAAAGTACAATGAAAAACGTCAGTGATAAAAGCCAATTTGCCTTAGAAAAAGTTATATAATATTAAAATATATTGATAATTATTATAATAAAAAAATAGAATTAAAAAACAAGCCAAATATACAATACAGAGAAATATGACACAAAAATTTAAAAGACATTAAAACCATAATATTTAATCTGTGTGAATATATCACTCCACCACTCATTTTGTGTACTGATACATCAGAACTTACATTAAAAATGTGTTGACATAGATTCCATGTTTTATTCCTAACGTGCTATTGTTTTGACAGTTAATCTAATTCACTTAAAATCTTCTAAAACTTAATCACATACATACACACACACGAACACATACCATACACACCTGTGCACAAAATATTATCTGAACATTGTAACATTTACTCAGTCCTTTGTTATATACATTAATACGTGGTTATACATGTGTGATATATTATTACATATCTAAAACATTATTATATATATATCCTACAAAGCAGTGTTATTCTTACAAACCAATTATTATAGACATCAAACACTTTAATATTCATTATTAGAGAGAATGTTATGTATTAATATCTGTGTATTATAAAAGCATGCATATCTAATATATTAACACCTCTGTCTGTAATTTTTATCATACATATCTAACATATTAATACCTCTGTCTGTAATTTTTATCATACATATCTAACATATTAATACCTCTGTCTGTAATTTTTATCATACATATCTAACATATTAATACCTCTGCCTGTAATTTTTATCATACATATCTAACATATTAATACCTATGTCTGTAATTTTTATCATACATATCTAACATATTAATACCTCTGTCTGTAATTTTTATCATACACATATCTAACATCAATATCTCTGTCTATCATATTTATCATACATATCTAATACCTCTTTCTATCACAATTATCATACACTTTGCACTTAACACACATAATTACATAACAAATTACAATCAAGTCACCTTCTGTCCGTTTCCTCGTCAGTGGACTCACAGCAGCCATTCATCAACTGGTTGGGTGTCCACATGATGATGAGGCCCTCGGGACTCTCGTGCAGCGACAGATAGCCGGCCAGTGGCTTCACATCCTCCTTCTGAACCTGCAGCAGAGGAGTAAGTAAGAAAGTAATTAGCATGTGCAACACTCACTGAACGTGCCTGCAGTGAATGACTGTTTATTTAACAGCACCTGAAAGGACAATTGCTGGCCAACAGTCGCATGTTATTTACAAAATGACAACATGTGTTGAGTGCAAACCAGACAGCTACCATTTCTTGACTTGTTCTTGTCAGTGAACAGCAGGGTTTTCATTTAGTGCATGTTTCCAAAGACATGAAAATACTGTAGGAAAGTAACTAGGGGTATGTTATATGTGTTTTCCTATAAATACATACCCCCGTTTGATCAGTAACTTTTATCAGTTAGAAATAATTTGGTACATATTTTGACACATACCACTGTTTGATGAGTAACTTTTATATTTTGTATGTGCTTTCCTGTGGAAACATACACTATCTGGCAGGACCTAGCTAACTGTGTGTGCACCAGAGAGTACTGATCCTGTGACCCATCACATTTCAGAGCTTATCAATACCCTGTTTATTTAAAGATGTATCTCGTACAAAGACAGTTTTATTGTTTTTAGGTTTAAGGTAGAAGCAATGCAGGTGTGAAGCATACTATCAAAATGAAATAATTTATAATAAAAAGAAAGTGTCTATACCAAGGAATGTATTCTGTGTATCTAGATAACACTAGTCTATATCTACTTGAATTTGCAATGTATTATAAATAATATATTCAGTTGTTTGTTGGATGCTTACTCAAGCTATAAGCATTAATGGCAGCATTTTTTTTATTGAGACTAAAATAATCAGAGTTTAATTCTTCATAACGGTAATTACTCTTCTCTATACACACTCTATGTATGTATGTATGTATGTATGCAATAGCATGTCTGTGTATATGCTGTTTGAATCTAATGATGTAAATGCCCAACATCATTTGAAGAATCCAGAACCTGTAATAACAATCACAATCCCAAATCTCCATATGCATTTATGTGTAACTGAATGCATTTGTATGTCATTTAATGATTTACATGTTTATATATTCTATATAAAAAAACAAACAAAGACATGCTTTTTATTTTTCTAGCTATGTTATGTTGTCAAGCTACCAAGCAAGCTTACAGCCTGAATATATTTGCTGCTAGCACTAAATCTGCTACACATGCTAAAATGTCTTACTGGCTGAACCTGCACATTGTTTTTGCCATAGAGCAGTGTTGTTTTGGAATTCTGGTGCAGGGATTCAACATACTCTCGAGCGGACATGTGGAAGGTTCCCTTTGGACTGTCTTCACTGCTAGAACTGGACAAACCCTTGATCTACAAATAATAATAATTTTTTTTTTAAATTGTTTTGTCAAATAAAGAAAAAATACAAAGGAATTTAAACATGTCTTTGTCTAAAAGTAAGTTAAAACCATTCTTAATGTTAGATGTGAATAAATAATAAATAACAGAAAATTATTTCTGTTTCAGAAAGGATAAATTTGTAATCTTATGTGCAACTTTTAGAATTATATCTGTATAATTATAATTTTTTATAATTTCCATTTAGATGAAACAAATATCATAGTCCTGTGTTCACAACAGTTTCACAGTTGTAGCTACCTGTAACCCTGGTCGTTTTGGAGAACCAGGGCTAGCTGAAAAAGCTTGTTTGCCACTGGAATGTATTCTGTGTCTTTGCACCAGCTCATCTGCTGGTGGATCAGTCCAAAAATGATCTGAGGTCTTCATCTTTGTATAGTCCAGAGCACATGGTCCAACTAAATGATATTAAAAATATGAATATAAATCAATGAACAAACAATCAAATAAACAAAAAAACAAACAAACAAAAAAAAAAACATTAAAAAAACCCCACATAAATAAATAAACGTTTCAGCTTAAATCGATATATATTTTTTTCAGATTATTATTATTATTATCAGTTTAGTCAACTAAATAGTTAATTAATAGTAAAATCAGTATAACTCTCCAAAAAAATTACATAATTTTTATACAATTTCGAGTTATTATACAAACATAATGATAAAATATCAAAAGCCACTTATAAACATATAGTCCAGTACAGGATGAGCATTCCTCATCAGAAATAACTAGGTCTAGCAATGACTCAGATGCTGGAATAATGGGCTACTATAAACATGATAAGATTTGTTTGTATTTGATGAATATGTTAATAGTTTATATTATAGAGTATCTTTTTAATAATCTGGTGCATAAAATATAATTTGTATTCATTGTATAAATAATAAAGCTATCATCATCATCTCTTTTGCTTGAAAAACATTTCAGACTTTAGAAAAGGGATGGTCTTACCTGTATTAGCTTTACAGTTATGAAGTCAAATAATCACAGATTGGTCATTGATTTTATTACATTGAACAGTAAAAAATTAATTTCTTGAAAATACTTTACCTAGCAGAGAAGCAAATATCGGACCATCAACTGGATCAGCTATGAGTGCATCAGGTTCATAAAATTTGCTGTAATAAGAACAATAACAATAACAATAGTAACAACAACAGTATTAATGGTAACACTTAAAACTAAATTAATTAAAGAAAGGACTAAAAGAAACAAGACCCACAAATAAATAATAGACATGTGAAAAAATAAGTAAATGTAACGATAATGAAAAATAAAAGCATCCCAGAGGAGGCATCCCTCCAATGATATGTTTTATTATTTTTTTTTTTTTTTTTTTTCTAATATGGTTGCTATGTTACTAAAGCAAATCAATGTTATCTTCCCAGGGTGGCACTAGGCCCAGAATAAACAGTTGCCTCTGACAACAAATTATGTACCATTGTCAGTTATGAGTGACATAACGTAATTTGGTTAAATCTGAAAAGATGGATATATATAATATCTAGCATATTTTTGAAAATTAGATGTTGACTGTTCAAAGGAAAAGAAAAACAAAAATGTTATTCACAGCTGTTTATATAATATATATATAAAACACTCACATAGAGAAACAGAGAAAGACAGACAGATTGAGAAAAAGTAGGAGGAAAGGAAGGACAGAAAATGTTATGGGAAAGGAGAATATGAGAAGAGAGAGAAGAGAGAGAGAGAGAGAGAGAGAGAGAGAGAGAGAGAGTTAGAGAGGAGAATATGAGAGAGAGAGAGAGAGAGAGAGAGAGAGAGAGAGAGAGAGAGAGAGAGAGAGAGAGAGAGAGAGAGAGAGAGAGAGAGAGAGAGAGAGAGAGAGAGAGAGAGAGAGAGAGAGAGAGAGAGAGAGAGAGAGAGAGGGTGGTAGGACAAACCTGCTGTTTTGGACAAGATAATCAAGAATTTTTGCAAGTTGTTTTTCAAAGATAGAAATTCGAATCCACAAATATCGTGGGTTGTAGCAAGTGACATTCTTCTTTGTCTGGTTCTTGTTATTGTCCAAAGACTTCCTGAAATAAAATAAGAATATCATCAGCCTGGACCATTCATGGACCTAAACATACCTACAGTCAAACCTGTATTAAAATAGCACCAAAAAGACTTTTAAAGAAAGAAAGCTATTTAACCTGGTCAAATTATACCAATTTGGATGTTTTGGCAAATTAACATTTATTATTTTAAATCAAAACTGACCACTATTATAGTTTTTACTGAATACTAATAAACTCATGAACACAACAAATACAGGTACAGTCAGATATAATTTTGTGACTGATACTGAGTTAACCTTTTATTAATGGCCAGTTTTATAGTTTTAGACATTACAGTGAATTAAGAATTTGGCTTAATTAACACAGGTGGCCAGTACAGCAGATTTGATTGCACATTAAGGTGATTTAAAAAAAATTTTTTAGCTGTCACAAGTGTATTTGGTGAAATCACATCAACATAACAGTTCCATCATGATACATTTTCACCTGGCTTATTGTCCAATATATTGTAAGTAAAACAGATTATATGAGTTTTTCACTCTGTATCAATACAATGCAAAATAACGGCAGTATTATATCCAACCACACATTTAACAAATTATTAATATTATTAAAGCAATCAGTTAATGGTTTCAGTGCAACATATTCATGTATTCTGCCAAAACTAATGGTCTGTTGTAATATACTTTGATTTATCTATATTCTCGGCTAATTTTATTGAGCTGGCACATACCTAAAAATACAATTATTAAATAATTGATTATGATTATATTACTGAATTACAAAAGCAGAGATATTGATTTATACATAAAGTGTTTTCAGAGCCTGCTAGTGTTAATTATAGTGTTAATTGTTTTCTGTATATCAATAGTTACCATTTAGCTGTGAGTTTCATTTGTATTAACACTAACATATTCATTATCCCAAGTCAAGACTCTGTCACTGTACTGTTAAATACAGTGTGCATGGTTTTATATAAAATACATTATTATTAATACTTTTTATTAATACAACAACCACTAATCAAAAAATAAATAAAAATAAGGTAATGTATACTGTCTTTTTTTTCTCAAATTTAGAAAAATGAAAAAAAACAATGAAAAAAAACATGAACAATCCTTTATTTTACATGGCAAGTGAAAAAATAAATAAAACGGCACCTCCATTTTTCTTAACATCCAATATGTCTGTGCAAATGACTTTTTGGGGGAACTTTTTTTTGTAGTGCAGTGAGTTTCAGTTAATGACAAACTGGTTAAATTACATGTGTAATGTAGCTCAGTGTCTGGAACACACACAAGCAATGACGCCTTCACAATAATGTCAGCTGCAGGTTTCTGAGTTTCATTTGCAGTCAGTTGTTAGGAGGTAATAGGATTGGACAGCTACAGTCACAATGACAGTGGGAGAGAAAATGAGGGAAGAAAAAAAAAAAAAAAAAAAAAAAATCAATATACTTTTCTAAGCCAAATTCTGTACAATACCAGTCCAGCAACAATCATCAGGATGTCAGGAAATAAAAAAGAATAAGTTGATGATTTGTAAAAAAAAATTAAAAATTTATATATAAAAAAGAAAGTAATATCTAAGAATTTGATAATAATATTGGGAATTAAAAAACAGAATAAGATAATAATAACAATAATAATAATAATAATAAACCTAAATCATCACAACAAAAAATCTCTCAAGGAAACCTGCACATTCCATTTCAGAAGCTCCAAATATTTTGTTTTAACTAGTAGGTCATACACATCACTGACAATCTTTCCCGTGTGTCCCATGATGCAAAACAGCCCACGCAAAGAGGCGTGTTATGAAAGGCTTAATATGATCTTAGCATTAATGCTCTAACAGTTTCTTCATTTTGAAATATCCCTTGGTCTCAGGGGGTATTGCCATAACAGTTTCAGAGAATAATGTATTTCTAAGAGTGTAATGGTTTGTGTGTGCAGATCAATAAACGATTAGTAAACTGGTCAATATCAGCATTGGTGAACCAGACTGGTATCATGATGTAGTTAGTGGAACCTGTGGCTTAATTCTCAGTCTTACCAATGAAGCTGTCAGGAACAAACAGTTCACCAGTCACACAACATGATAAGATTGTAGAAACACCCTTTTAGAAATGATTTCTACATACAATTCTTAAAGACATCACTTCTACAAATAATGTCTAAAAGACATCATTTCTCAGATAAAGTCTTAAAGAAAACGGTTCTACATTTGCACACGCATGAAACAAACAAAAGCATAATTCAGAAGTAATTTGTAGGATAGTAACATATTTAGTCAAAAGGTATTCATTACTGAAGACATTTGACCCTAATTAATTTGCAAAGTGCCTTTTAAAAACAATCAGAAAAATTCAGCAAAATCAAAAAAAAGTATACTCTATACATCAAACATAAAAAAACAGAAAGCTTTATATAGCTTTTACAGAAGTTCAGATGAAATGTTTAAACTGTTATTTCTATTCTTCTTATTAAACTAACTTCCTTTTTAGCCTGTCTTTTTCTGAACAACAAAGTCTCAAAGACATTATCTACACTATATACATAATCTGATAAGGATTAAGTTTATTTTAATTTCACACTATGTTATCAACAGAAAAAAATCAAATAAATAAAAATAAAATAAATACTCAGTAACTAATGAAAAGCTTTAATTTTTTGAAGCTTTAAATTATTGATGTAACTGTTTTACTCATGTTGTGCTCTGTTATAAAATTAGAATATTTTAAAGTCTTGGTGATGTGTCTTGAATTCATCAATTTAGTCTGGCAGTTAGAAGCTAAGCTGAGGTGTAAAATCCATTCCAAAACCACAAGCAACCTTTGTCTTCAATCAACTGTAATCTTCTGGCTGACAAAGCCATTCTTTTTAATGGTTGTCTTTTAAAAATAGACTGCCATTAGAAGATTTTACAGTGTTGATGTAGAGCAGAACATCTCAGAGCCACAGACAATTTTGTACATTATTTTTTGAATATTAAAAAAAGAAAGAAAAAAAAGAGAGAAAATGAAAACTAAATAGTTTTTGGCTAAGTTTCAGAGTTTCTCCAAACAATTCTTCAGAGAAATTTATTATGATTTTATTTTGCACGTTTACATTAATTTATCATTAATTTATTAACTGTGCCTGTGTTTTTGTCACTGTAAAGAAAATAAATCATTTGCACAGAATCACAACTGACAGTGTCAAATTATTGTGTTTATCATAAATATTGTCACTATTGATTAGTACCCTTAAAAATGATTAATTCAATATCAATAAATACATAATTAAAAAAAACAAATTTTTTTTTTTTTTTTTAAATTAAAAAAAGAAACAAAGAAAATTGTTATAATATTACTCAATCCTCAGTTTTAAGAATTTCTGTTTCTTGCTGTTAATATGAAAAAAGAACCCTCAATTAGGATGTAACTCAGAAAATTAGGTGCTTTTTATTTCTTAAGTGTTTTAAAATTAATTGGCTTATATGTATCTTCCAATAAAACAATAATGAAGAGACTAGGTCACTGTACAAATTTAATGAATTCTGTTACCAATTATAATTTCAGGGTTAATTCAAATTATCACATTTTTCGGAATAAAAATATACAAAACTAAATTCACAAAGCACAAGGAAACTAAAAATTCACACTGAACAATAAAGTGGTTATAGTATTTTTTTTTTTTTTTTACTTATCTTGAGAGGCAACTCTTATCAGAGAATTAGATTACCTGATCAAATACTAGATCATAACAATAGAACCCAGAAGACTGTACAAATTGAGGCACATTCCTGTTTTATGAAGTAGCAAATAATGTATCTGTATTTGGAGTAAAGCTACAACAATAATAAAAAAAAAACCCAATAAATCAATAAAAAAAAATAAATAAATAAATAAAAACCTAAAAATAAGAAAGAAAGTGATAAAAAAGAAGAAGAAAAAAAGGAATATGGAAAGCCATTTCACCAACAGCATTTTTCTACCAGAAAGCTGAATTAGTTTAATTTACACTTTTTCTTTACAACTTTTTCTCCAATTCCAGAAGAATGTACAGCACCAGTTTACAGAAGGACTGGTTACAGTTTCACCTAATTGGATTGTCTGCAGTTCACTTTTCAAACTGGAATTCCTCAGAGTAAAGCTTTCACCTAAAATTAGTTTAAATTCCAGCCATGAAATATCCATTAAGAGGTTTCCTTGGACAATTGGGTGTCTAATAAATTATTCCACAATGCTTTTAATGGTAAGTGGTGGAGTCAAACACACAAAAAGCAGGAGTCTTTAGAGACTAAGTGCAAAAGCAATTATATAAGTAGCGGTAAATGGTCTTAAGAGAAATAATTCTCAAATAAACATAAAATCAGATATAATCCAAGTTGAAAGACCCAGGCTCTTCATAATATAAAGATCTATATAAATACAATTTCTTTTTAATAAAATAACATAAAAGACATATATATAATTTTATTTTATAAATATGAATATTATAAAACAACAATAAAACAAAACATTTAATCTTTACATAAAACAGACTGTCTTAATTTTAGTTTTATGACTTGAAATTTTCAAATTTGCTGGAAAGAAATTGACATAAAATAGTGCTGGCAAAAATGTATGTATGGTTTTTAATAAACATTACTGATCTATTGTTTTAAAACAAGACTGAATGACTCAAAGGATAATGGGATTATTTCTATTTTACAGGCAATGTCTGGTTAGTGACTGATTGTATAGTTGACACAAAGGTTTTAATTCATTGACTGATTATGTTTTATATTCTAGACATAAACACTTACTTGCTAGGTTCACTAGTGGTCTCTGCGTCAGCAACCATTTTGACCACAGATGCTGCAGGCTCAAAATTTTTGGCTATTTTCTGTAGCAGAGCCATGGTGGTACTCAGTTTGAAAAGACCTAGTGCTCTTTTCTTCAAACCATGCAACAGACAGGCCTCCACTGCTCCTGTGACAATAAAAACGATAAAGTGAAAAATTTGGACATGATATATCTATGTATCCATCTGTCTGAATCTGTCTATCTTTCTATCTCTCTATTTGTCTGTCTATATCTTCATACAAACATACATCCATACATGTATGTTCATATTTGAGAAAGATACATTTTTTAAACAAATTTGGGCAACTCACTAATATAAGAATGTTCTGAAAAATAAATTATGATAGTTCAGTGATATCACCCAGTTCAAAGTGAAATTAGACTGATGAGTTATTATAACGCTGATTATGTCTCGAAGAAAGAAGAATATCTGGAAAAAATATTTAAAAAAAGGAACAATAACAATATTTCTGTAACTGCTATACATTTATCATTATTCATATTTACTGATCTTTCAGATTAATAATATAAATAGCTGTGTCTAGCCTACTCAACAAACATAGATAAATAAGCAAAAAAAAAAAATCTTATTATACTAATGTCTATGAATGTGTCAAAATGTAATTCTGAAGATAACACGAGAATTATCTAATCTTCTTTGACAAAAGTTTAAGATGGTAAGATGTGTTGTTTCTGAAGAACAGACTTTTGTGTCCAACTAGCCATAGTAACATAATTGTAATTGTTTCTCTGTCTGTGTCAGTTATAAAAGGCATCATTTTTGTTGAGTATTATTATTATTTTAACCTTGGAAACTGTATATCACATTATATGTAATTTAAAAAGTATAGATATATAAAAAACAAATACTAATAACAATACCACAAAAAAAAAAAAAAACAACAACAACAGCAACAAAAAAAACCCAACAGTAATAATAAAATATGAGAATTAATTTTGTTTTCTCTGGACAGAATGAATGAAAAATTATGAAAAGATAAAATGGACAGACTGATGATAAGTCAACTGCAGCTAATGTAGATAAATGTTAGAAATACAAGTATGTTATAAATTTCGATGGATGTCATTTGCAGACAAACTGTGAGAGATAGCCACCTGCCTGGTTGAAAATATTATCAGCAGCTGTTTATTAATACCTCTACAATTATATCTGCATTGCAAACATGTAGTCAGGATTTTGAAGAATGACAGGCTTTAAATCAATAACAGTAATTATACACATCTTTACAATCTGTTGACAATCACAACAAAGAGCTTGCCATGAGAATTTGGTGAACTGGAATCTGTCATATTTTCACTCTAACAATAAAACAAAATAAAACATTTTTCTTATTACAGCATAACCTAATATATTCAGCTTTCTTTCTGACTGGGGGAAGGGGAGCTAAAGATCATTTTCAGGCCTGAGGAATGATCAGATAAATAATCTACACTTTACTTGAAGGGTTGTTTCTAGTTCCAGTCAGTGTTCCAAATAGCACACTGCTAAATGTCATCAGTGCATTTCCTCTTTTATAATTATCATTCTAAATAATAATAATAATAATAATAATAATAATAATAATAATAATAATAATAATAATAACAATAATAATAATAATAATAATAATAATAATAATAATAATAATAATAATAATAATAAAATAAATAAATAAATAAATAGTAAAACTATCTTTAATGTTCTATCCTAAGTCACAGTAAGTGTGTTTACTGGTTCTTTCTCATTAAGACATGGTTGCACTTCAGCTAACCTCAATAACAACAATGCTGCCAAGCGGAAACCCTATGCATTTTAATGAAGGTTCTTTTATGTCTTCAGATCATCTTTTCCAATTGACAATCTTATTTACTTCACACAGTGCTCCAGCCACCGTGAAATCAAGCTATGCATACTAAACAAGACACATGACTTGTGCGCTAGCTTGGACTTGTGGTATCTATTCAGTAAGTGTCACTGTCATCAGTATAAATGTGAGTGCATTCCAAAGACATACTGTGACATAGTTTGGCTTAAAACACGAACCAAAAGTTACAGGAAATGCATGGAAATGTTAAAAGCTTTATAATTTGTTTAATAGGGTTCTTTCCACTTAAAGATAAATATTTCATGCACTACATCTGATACTGGAAAGGAATGTGATTTTGTCATTTTGGATACTTAATAACAGTTCTTTTATAAACATGTACAGTCAAGGTTAGATATAAGATGTGTATGTTTGAGTATGATGTGAATAATAATAACAATATTATTGTTATTATTATTATTATTATGAAAAGATAACTTCTGTCATTAAAGTCTTTATATAAATGTCATTTTCTACAATAAATATTAATGTTGGTGTTCAACGTGCAAACAAAAGAAATAAAAAACAAAGAGAGAGAGAGAAAAAAGAAGATAATAAACCTCTCCCCCACAGTTTTGCATACCTATTTTAATATCAGACATTATAAATTATCTTAAATATTATTATATGCACACAAATACTGACACTGCAGTGTTGGTATGGTAAGCATCAGATTTTCAAAAATATTTTATTTGACATATTACTGTGCACTGAGTAAAATTTAATACACAGAAAATATAATTCTCTAGTATCCTGAACAAACTACCTGATCTAGAAGCTGAGAAAAGGTCATTTCATTAAGGTATACTTATTTTCAACATCACAAATTTGTTAATCATACAGATAGCAACATATCCTGCTTAATTAATTAGAATGAAAAGTATGTTTCATCTGTTTACTTACTATACTCAAGGCCACTAATGCAGACTCATCTGACCTTTTTTCTTTTTATTCTTTTATTAAAGAATTTAGACATCAATTTTTACAAAATAATTTTAAAGCAGACACACATAAAGTTCAAAAAAGAAAAAAGGAAAGAAAGAATGAAAAAAACTAATACATACAGATAATTGGTTTTCATACATATTCATCTGGCCAACAATGTTTTACTTAAAATGCTAATGAAAACATTTTTCTCAATCACAAGCCTGGCAAAAAATCGTTTTTAAAGTCACAAGATATTTCAAATAAGCAGACTTTTCAACAAATAAAAACGTTATTTAATTTTTAAATGCAACCAACATCTTTGGTTGATGTTATGAAGAAAAATACAGAATTATTAACATCTCATTGAGTTTAGTGATATCTTTATTTTGTGGAAGAATAATAATAATAATAATATTTTTTTTTTTTTTTTACTGAAATGATTACCCTGGAAATCAAACAGTTAAGCCAGAGTAAGAGTGCTTGGCAAACACATCCATCGTTACACAACTAAAATCAATGAAAACCAGCCCACGCGTGGGTTCAGGAGATAATGAGATTTAATCTTCTATGTTGTAAGTTCATATTAAAAAAAAAGAGAAGTAGAAGGAAATGAAAAGTGAATAAGTAAATAAATAAATGAATAAATAAATAAACAATATTCATAAAATGGCACATACGAACTTGAGAGTGGCATTGAGAATGAAACATGTCTAAACGTATGCTATGAACACTAACTGAGTATGCTTACCATATTATGTTTTGAAATTAGTAATATTTTTTTTGTTGTTTTTTTTTGTTTTTTTTGTTTAATGTTTTACATAAATAAATAAAATAAATAAAAATAAAAATAATCTTTACATGTTTGGAAATAAAATATGTTCATAAAAAGATTACAAGATTTCTTTATTGATTTCCCCACCCCCCTTATTATTAATATATATATAAAAGTACAAAACTGATTTATTGCAAGACCCTACATAATTCTCCTTCATTTCAGAAATATAAAGCTGTGTAACATGATTTGCAATAAGCTTTAAACCAAGTTAATACTACTGAACTGTGACATATGGTTGGCTCAATTTAACAAGTACAAGGGTTCCTAATGTAATGGATTGTAATGGATCGTTTTCACATTACACTGTGCCCGAGTTATTGATCCTGGATATAAGACAATAATAATTATTATTTTCAGAGTGAAAAGACATTAGTGTTATCAGACACAAATAATCTATACAGTTGAAACACCAATTATAAGGTTGTTTTATCACATCTTTCTGAAGATTCCAAAGAAGAAAATATCAAATGTATTTCTTAAAACTCCTAAACCTTAATGTGTGTGTGATTACCAGTTTTAGAAAGGAAATGTTTTTAGCACAATTATTAAGATGCATAATTTCACAATAAAAAGATACATTTCCAGAGTTATGCAAGCATTCTTATTCTCTATGACAACTCTGTTATTTTTATCTTCAAAGATTATATGGTTGCCAAGATATGCTTAGTTGAACATAGCTGCATGTGTGATAAATTCTGACCAAATTATTAACTTCTTCAATCTGGGTTTTAGAAAGTAATTTAAAAGAAATTTAAGCAACAACATTATTTTTTTTTTTTCTGTTTGGAGTCAGTAAGATTTCCTAAAAATAAATATTATCAGATTCATGACTTTTTTGTCATTTTTTCAGTGCAAACTGAAAAGTCAATATTGTTTATCTGTGACTGAACAACAGGTTCACCATGCACAGGGATGTTAATGTATGAATGATAAAGTTCATTTCAGTACTTTTTAACCACTCAATACTGTATTATACCTTCTTCAGAAATAATCTGAATACTTTCTTCATTTACATACACGTTTCTCTACAGACAAGAAAGCACATTCTACATTACACTAAGTGAAGAATGGAAGACACAGTGACAGCACAGATAATTTAATTAAATAATAAAAATACTGGCAATTATAAAAAAATTATACAAGTGATCTTGACTCATAAAATGTAATAAAAAGAGGCTTGTTTTCACCTACCACAAAGAGAGGTTATGCTGCTGGATTCTTCATGCACAAACTTGCGAGTAACAGCTTCCTCCATTATCTGCTTCACCTAAAATAAAAACAAAAATATTTGATACTTTCTTCTTAATACATATTAGTATTTATAAATTAAAGTTTGTTCTCAGTGTAACCACATGTATTACTTATATATGTCACATTATGTCTATAAATATAAGTAATACACGTGGTTTACAGTTAGAAATATGCACAGATCAAGATCCAGAGAGAGAGAGAGAGAGAGAGAGAGAGAGAGATCTATTAATACTATTATATAACTCATTATTTCAAGCTAATTGAAAATATAATTTATTTAATGTTTTTGGATATACATATCAATTACATTATGCTTATTAAACATAGTTCATACCTATCTTGTTTAATTTTTTCCAAGTCAGATAAAGTAACACAACAATAACAACAGGATTCAATTAACATCATGAAAGGCTTTCATAAATCATAGTCAAAAAAGGCAATTTAAGACATCTTCTAGTAGAAGACTTCTTTTCAGTTTCTAATACTTGGTATTCCTTTTATTAGTTTCAAGAAAATTTGGCATATTATGTAATGCATATATATTGGTGGGGGGTATCAATTTAAATCAATTCAACTCACAGTGTTTGGTCTGTCTGTCGCCAGTTATAATATAAATGCAAAAAAGTTGGCAAAATAATCATTGCAGTAAATAACTTTTATTTATTTATTTATTAAAAAATTATTTATTTATTTTTATTCGTTTTTATTTTTTATATTTATTATTACTTTTTTTGTTCTTTGAAGGATATTTCCTCAACTGAGCGATAATCTAAACAAACATTATGCAGACATCAAACAGATTCTGTATTATGTAAAATATAATAAAGAATCAACATTAAACATTATCACTTATCAGAGTAAAATAAAAAGAAGCAGTTGTAAATGTGGCATGTTCAAAGATCTTTTTATTCATTATAAAACTATTTCCTGAACCTCAAATGCCTCTTGATAGATCATTAAAAGATATGGTATATAATTTCCTGTGGAAAGGAGCATAGAAAAAGATCCTTTGCTGAATAATTTAAAAAGACAAAAACATTTTGCAAGGATTCCTCTCTTATTAACTGTGTGGTAACACCAATGTTATTTTAAAACTTTTTCATGATTCCAACAACAAAGGAAATCACAGAAAATTACTTGTGTAAGCTGTTATTAAATTTTCTTTGATGTAATTATATATTTTTTAAATCAAATGGTTTAGAAATGATAAGAAGCTCAAGACCAGTATGTGTATGTGTGTGTGTGTATATATATATAACACACACACACACTTTATAGTTATTGTTTCAATTAATACATATTGTTGGCCAGTTTTTTTTTTTTTTTTTTTTTTTATAACCACATCACACAAAGATACTATTATTTTATTTATATTATAATTATTTTTTGAAAAATGTGTGCATGTATCTTATATATGTACTTAGTGTCTTCACAGACTGAGTAAATCACTATAGCATAATAGTATCCTCAGTCTGTCATAGATATTGCTATACATTTCCCTGTCCCTGTTCTTTCTAGTTACACTGTATAACTAAGAATCAGTTATATTTGGAAAGTACAATATATGTGTTATTTGCATATTTAAATAAAATGATAAAATATCACCAAATACATTTCTTAAATAAAATTAATTAAAGTTACTCTTTTGTTTTTCCACGAGACATGACTGCTATTTCACAAATTTGTAAACATCTGCCTTAAATAACCTAGTCATTAATTTATTTATTAGCACTACCTGACAGAAACTAAAACAGTGTGTAATTGAAGACAAGTTGTGTGAATGACCTGTGTTTGAGCATATTGGTAAATTAACATCTGAAAATTTTGAACTAATTTAAATAAAGATTGACAGTTCACAGTACCAGTAGTTCATTTCAGGAAGTGTAGTTTATTATAGACATACTTTGTAGAAAGTATCCATTTTTAACAGTGTAATATGTATGGTGGATACTTCTGAATGCAAACTATTTCGTATTATTTAGTCTGGCACACCCACATGTATGTCTGGGAACTTTATGGTCATTTAATCATTAATGGAAATTTCAGAATTTATTATATAACATATTAATAAAAAGTGGTCATCAGTGTACCAGTATTCATAAAGCACAGGTGATTATAAAAGTGAAGCACCAGGCTTTGTTTACCATTACAGTGAACAAGGTTCGTCTATGTTTATGTATAGTGACAAAATATTTACTAATTAGAACAAAACAAAAAAAGTCAGTCTATGTTAAGTAACACTAGTGCTATCATTCTGTAATATTTATTATTCCAAGAAAAATCTACATTTCTCTTACAAGTCTTACAGATGTTCTCTAGATTCATGTCAAAAGAATTGAATAAATTACTCGTGTGCTGCTCTCAGTTATTAACCGCTTGTGTCAGTTTATTTAAGGTACAAAATTCGTAAAACTATAATCATTATCATGTAAGGAAGGTTTTAAAAAATCTACTTCATTTAACAAGGTTATTGTAAACAAATTGCTATTGCAAAGACTTTTTTTTTTTTTTTTTTTTTTTTTTTTTTCTTTTATCAGATGGTGAAAAGCAGCATAAATTACAATTATCATAATATGATAATATAATGGAAATGTTTACATCTCATCAGAATATGATAATCAAACCCAGCTGAACATACTAACCTCTTTCTTAACAGCACGAAGCAGTACTTGCCGCATTTCTGAATCCGAAGTAGACATGTTAAATATATAAATGGTAATAACAACAACTATAAACTGTTACGCGCTCATCATAGATATCTCTATCCCTTTGGTCACATCGTCTCTGACTCCTGTTTGTCGTTTTGACATTTCCGCCTCCGCATGTAAGCCGAACAACTCACTATGCCGGTGTTACATCCAATAAAGGTCTGTAACAAAACCACAGCAAACATTGATTCAGTTCCAAGGCAATGATTAAATATACCATATATTTTAAATTGCGAGAGGTATTTTCAAAATATTTGAGTTCCTTGCAAACTTTTAAATACATCTGCTATATGATGTATCAATCCGCTGAAGAATCGGTGTTTAACCAAAATGACCACCAAGACAAAATGGACAGAGCTTGCGCATTAAAAATTGGAATAATAATATATATATAAAAATAATAATAATAAAAAATTAAAAAAAAAAAACCACACTAAAAAAAAAAAAAAAAACAAACAAACAAACAAACAAACAAACAAATAACAACAATAACAACAATAATAATAATATATAAAATAATAAAAAATTAAAAATAATAATATAATAATAATAATAATAATAAATGAAAAATAATAAATAAATAAAATAAAATAATTTTACTTTTTTTTTTCGTATAGTCTAATTAATTAAACATGGTTTGTGTGTGTGTGTGTGTGTGTGTGTGTGTGTGTGTGTGTGTGTGTGTGTGCAAACATTCAAACTTTTAATGGATGAAAAAATCTACACATTTATTTTTAAGTGAATTTAATTTGAGGACACAAAAATGGTATGTTTGCTGAATAAGTCGAAAAGAAAAAAAAAAAAAGAACAATAGCTTTTACCAGGACTCCATAACAATGCACTCAATGAAAACATACATGAAAATAATAAAACTGGCTACATACAGACAGGAAGATCTTCTGCTTACAATCTATAATGTATTTATTTATTTATTTATTTTTTTTTTTTTTTTTTACTGACACGTACACAATCACGTTTACTATAAATCATTCTTTTTACTTATTTTCTATTTAACAAATAACTTCTTTGTCATAAAAATTTAGAACGAGGTCATTGTGACTTATACAAACTAATGTTATTTAAACTACTCGTTTGAAGGAATATAAAATATAGGAATATGAAACATTAAAGAACCTCTGGACGTCACATATGCTGTTTTATCATTTTTTTTGCAGCATTAATGTTTAGTATATGAAACACTAATGAATGGTTCCATACTCTCACACACACACACACACACACACACACACACACACACACGCCCATACACACAGACACTAGCATACAAGACAAACAAAAATTAATTAATTAATTAATTAATAAGAAGAAGAAGAAGAAGAAGAAGAAGAAGAAGAAGAAAAGAAGAAGAGTAATAACAATAATAATAAATGGAAAGACAAAAAGGAAAAAGGAAATGTTTGACACCACTAAAATATTAAATAATACATGTATTTTTCAACACGATTTCAAAGGAGACAACTCACATTAATCTATGATAAAATGTCATGAGTTATTTCCCCTATTACATGTTAAAGTTATTAATACGTTATTAATACGTTTTTCCTTCCCAGGGCATTATATTAAAATCTGCCGTTGTGTCTAGGAAGTCGAAAGCAAACGATTATTTTTTATTCATTGCCTTTTAACATTTCAATTTCCATGTATTTAATTAACTGCCGATCCGATGTTTGCTAAGAACTGATAACATCTGTACATTACCCAACATTAGTTATAAAGCAAACAAAAAGAAAAGTCAGCAAAACCGATCAATTATCATACAGGTGAAGGTGACAACATCAGAGTATAAAAGTAACACGTAATTACAGCCTGTTATCATAACAACAGTTGTAAGCGAAATTCTGTACTATAGCAGTATTCAACTGTTCCTGTTATAATGGTGTCAAAACATGTATGGAAAGGTTTTCAGCGTATTATCACTGTCTTTCCCATCGCTCCAGAAATTCTCTAATGATAATAAAATATCATAGAATGTAATATATTAATTTGATTTTTAAAACTGCTGCATTCTGTATTTCACTATTTAATATTATTTTTACAGACAACAAACGACATCTGCTCCGTGGAGACAACAACATTGTACAACATTCAGTGCAGGATACCGTTAATTATTCAAATTCGTCCTCTAAAATGGCCTTAATGGGATAAAAAAAAAAAAAAAAAATAATAATAATAATAATAATAATAACAAAAATAAAAACAAAAATCAAATCAAATCAAATACAACCTCGCTCATCATTTTATTTTGTGTGTGTGTGTGTGTGTATGTGTGTTGTGAGTGTGTGTAATAAAAAAATACAGTGTATATATTATTCTTTTCAAGTGAGTCATCGTTTTGTGCAGTAGAAAACTCGCAATCTTAAAAAGTATTTTTCGATTAGCTGAGAGGGCCCAAACGTTTTCAAGTATTTCGAGCTCCTTCAGGCAGTTAAACGTTTCTCTCCATAGCAGCAATGCATGATGGCTTTTTAATAATACCGACCGGAGCAAGGGATGTTTTACGTGCACTATGTCACAAACACGTACCATGGTTTCAGCTGAATGGGTTGAGAGGCGGCCGACGTGACGGGGAATAAGGTGAATCTTAACGATAGCCGTGTGTATTTTGAAAAATATCATTTTACAAAAAAAAAAAAAAAAAAAAAAAACAGTCCAACGATAAAACTAAAAAAAAAAAAAAAAGGTAATACAACTATGACAAAGAAAACATGACATGTCTAACCCCGGGTCAGGGTATCAACAATAGGTGGTTCGTGTACAGCAATGTTTATGTTAATGAACTAGCGTGATCTCAGTCAGAGTTCAGTATCAGGGTTAGACAAACGATAACACGACCGACAGCAGACTGATGTTTTCCAAGCAAGCACGTCCGAAATAGCGTGTTTTAAACTCCGCCACCTCTGGATAATAAATAAATAAATAAATAAATAAATAAAACTAAAACAAAAAAAAAACAAAAAAAATTAAGAAGAAAACAAACAAAAAGATAAATACAAATAACCAAACAAACAACAACAACAAAAAAAAAAAAAAAAAAAACGAAAAAAACTCAACAACAAATTAAAACAAACAACAACAAAACATAGCATAGTCTATTTGACCTGCTCGCAGAGGCGTAGCTTTGGTTGCTAGCTCCCGGGACAAGGCAAGTATATCGCGCCCCCTAACGAGCCATTCCCGAGCCCTTTCCAGTAGTTCAGTAGTTAACCTAAGATTTTTGCAACCGGGTCGTGTATGTACGTATTTATTTCATTTTTTTTTTTTTTTTTTTTTTTTTTTTTCTTATTGGCATAACATTCCTGAAGTCAGTAGATAATAATTACGACATATTTAAATTATTATATCGGGTAATGGAGTAAGGCAAATTACACTGACATTTTGTTTTTAAAATAAATTCATCGTCAAGTATCATTAATATATTTCATTCTCAGTCGGAGGCTACTTAAATTGAGAACTGTTTTTAAAACGTATCCGGTAATTTAGTTCTTTGCTGTTGTTGTTGTTGTTGTTTTTAAAATTATATTATTACCTGTTACACTTTCTTTCTTTCTATCTTTCTTTTTTTTTTCTTTTTTTTTTTTTACTTTTAATTATAATATAATTTATATGCATTTGTTCGTACCTTCGTAAACCCACACATATCCATCAATCCATCAATATATAATCTGTCCATACATAAATTCATTCACAAATACATACATTCAAACATCCATCAATCAATCCGTACCACTGAATATATATAAGTTAAAGATGATTTGTTTTTGATTATGTGTGATATCTTGTTTTATATCTTGTTCTGGCAGTTTGTTTCTGTTCATCCTTGTAACTTACAGTTGACGTTAATTTTGATGTTTAACAGATAAATATTTGACATTAGTATTATCAGACTTGTGTAAAGTAGAGAATTAAATACATCAAAATTTGCTCCAGATTTTTCTTGAAATTGTGTTGTCAGGGAACATGATTACTACTGTTCATACAGGGTTTTTGCGTGGAAATCTTTTAAATTATCAGTTTGTTCTCTAGGACATGCGAAGAGATGTGTTAAATTTAATGGCTCATAATTTGTATTTTAATCCTACCTCTGTAGTGAAAAACTGATTTACAAACATGGCAGCATGTAATATAATAGATATTATCTGTATACTTAGGTTATCTCGTGCATAGTTCTTCAATAAAATTAATTTGCTGACAAGTACGTGAACATTTTCAGTAGGCTCATGTTTTTGTAACCAAGTGATGTAATTCGTACTTGTTATTTTGTCGGTTATAATTTCTGTTCTCATGAGTGTTTATGCAAAAACAGTCTATATTTACAGTTTAAAAATATCGGTTATTTTATACTTGTTTATTGTTATGGAAACAGCTGTTATTATTATTTTTTTAATTTAATCTTACGTATATTTAACTGTAATTGTTATTTGTAAAGCAGAAAAAGTTATTTATCACTTAAACAAAGTGACTGGCCAAGGCCAGATAATAATTTGATATTATATTAATGCGTATGGGTACTCCCTTTGAAATTAAATTAAAGAATAGATATGTTTACTGGCATACACACTTTTGATTACTAGTCATAAAGTATCGTGCAAATTACTTTATCCTTAAGACCTAGCTAATGTTTCAACGAGCCTTTTTTTTTTTTTTTTTTTATAAAATTTTAATGATAGATTACATACGTCTAGGTGGTTAGAGGGGGAAAAAAAAAATTAAATCTGTGCAGCCACTACCAATACCTATTTTCTGGTACCAAGACATCTAAATACGTAAATAATTAGGCATAAACATTTTAAAATTAAAAACATAAAGAAAATTGACGATACACAAATGTGGCGACTCGACACGTAAACAATGCGGCGAGTGAATGAACGCCACACGGCTTGAAAGAGCAGTTCCAAGCTGGTGAAGAAAACACCCGCGCGCACGAACTATGAAAATAGCGTCGGGAAAAAAACTTTCGGTTTTCTGATCTTTCCGGATTGCAGGATGCCGAATAATGACCAGCCTGGAACTGCTCTTTCAAGCCGTGTGGCGTTCATTCACTCGCCGCATGTATGTGTGTGTGTGTGTGTGTGTGTATATATATACACACACACATGTATATGTATGTATATATGTATGTATGCGTATGTGTATTTGTATATGTATATATATGGTATAAGTTTTGTTGGCTACATTATAAACAATATAACAAGTGCATTTAACCATAATATGTACAGAAACCACTTCATCAAGAAACTTACAACTTATCAATCTCCTTCATTTTATTTCTGTTATTGAGATGCCTGTACGTTCAACGGTTATATTGATAATTATTGAGCGCATACATTACAACAGCCCTTTTCAGTTTTGTTTGTTCGACAACCAGATTATTTCCATCTGGCTCGACTAACAGATCTATATAAACCGAGAAGCAGAATACGCAAATTAAATATTTTAGTATATGTTTTCTGTGCAAATAAAAACGCCTCATGAAGCGGCAAACGATATTAGCAGTACAATTTAAACGAAAGTCTTTTCATTTAAGACAAAACATTATTTACTTCATAGTCTGTCGATCTTACAAGCTTTGTCTTCTTGTAATATGTTTGTTTGGAATCATTGTCGCAGTGTTAAATTACGTGAATAGAGAAATTAATGATGGTTATTATGAGGAACAGTTAAATAATGTATGTGGCAACGAGAGTGTGAACTGGATTAAACAAATAGAAGAATACGATTTGAGTTTGACCTCACAAGTCTGGGTTTCCACCGACACGACTACCAACATTTCACTTTTTTCTGCATTTTACGACGTCGATGACAACAACCTGACACTCATTCGAATAATCGGTGTTGGACTGGTTAAGGAAAAACATAAAGTTACATGTGTTATACAACTTTCTGACAAACTGACGTGTTTTGAAAATCGACGAGCTACTGTGGTAATTATGCCAGAACAGCATGGGAAAAGGTAAAATTTTAGTGGTTATCGATGAGAATATAAAATGCATATAAATTTTATCGTTTAAATTGTCCCTTTGATACGAAGAAATGGCCTTAATGTGTTCTGCATACTTAGAAATTATCGTTTATTTGTGGTTTGCCATCCAACTGTAATTAATAACTAAGTACAAGAATAAAACAGACAAGTTTAAAATAATTATTGATTTTGTCGTAACTTCATCGCATACAGAGCGGACCGATTTACAGTAAAGTTTATTTTAGTGTTGTCAGAACAACCAACCACCCCTAAAAAAAAAAAAAAAAAAAAAATTATCATACCAGCGTCAACGTTATGCAAAAAGCTCCAGCTGTGGAAACAGCAACTTAGTCAGGTGTAAAACTCCTAACATATAAATAACAGGTATCAAATTATGTTATCGTTCTCTTGGATCTTTGTTAGCTTGAAAGAGAGATATAATTCCTTTATCGAAGTTTTTAAAAAGAACAGATATGTATCCAGTATCAAAAAGGCTACGTACTTTAAATAACAAGCTTGTAAATTTCAACTGTAGTTGTAAATTATTATATTATATTACATACATTATTTAACTGTTCCTCATAATTAAAATGTTTGATCATTATTATTATTGTTGTGTTCGCACACAGAAACAAACAAGCATTTACAAGTTCTGTAGTTCCGTCTGTTAATGAAATAAGTACGTAAAATTAATCTAAACTGCCAGATATATGAAGAAAAAAACCCCCTCAACATTCACAAAGAAAATTATTGTTAATATAAATATATAATTAACCCCAAGGCACCTGATATACGTAAACTTACGTTGGTGTTTCCCACACTTTAAAAAAATGCTTGCGAAATAGAATTTTACTCGATGTTGCTTCTTTTTACGCAGTATCTGTTCTTAAACGAGTTTAAATTACATTTCACATTTGCGAAGAGAACGTGCATTATCTTACTTTGATAAAAGAGCTAAAAGTATCTGTGTTTATAACGAAAGATATTTATATATTTGTTTTGTAGACTGTTCGCGTCAAGTATCGTTTTATGTGCTCGAAAGTCAGAGCGCGTCTGCTGATGATTGGAACTTGCTTTCTTTTATTGTTTTAAACTCCAACTTACACAGACGTTTCACATTCTGTTTTCAATTAGAATGTTCTCGCTGACAGTATGGGTCGACTGTGAGCTACGTGCAAACGTCCTACGTATAATATATCCGATATAAGCTTAGATAAAAGTTTTTAATGTGTATTATAATTAAAAATGCATTGACTTTATTTACGCAGTCTGTTTCTTTTTGTTTTAACATACACCACTGTAAGGGCTTGGTTAATTTTAAATGATCATACAATCCCGAAGGTGAATAATTTTTTTTTTTTTTTTTTAAATTGCATTATTATATGAATCATATTCTGAGTATGTAGAGCCCTACTGGCATAAATTTAAATCTAATCTGTATTTTGTTTATACTGTCTCTATTGGCAACTTTTCTGCTGTGATGTATGCCATGTATGCCATGCATACGATATAATATAACAAAGATAAAATATACTACTTTAATTACAGTAAAAATTCACTGATCTTTCTTTATGTTTTCATAAACCCCTCTAAATCATTTAGAATAAAAAAACTGGCCAGAACATGTTTTAAATTAGGAAGATATATCTTGCAAAAAGTAGAAAAATCGTGATTCTTTCTGTAAATTCCAGTGTAAATTAAATATAAATATAAATCCAAATTTCATATTGCTAGATACATTTGGTTTACAGTTATAGCTATTTGCTTGTCACTAGTTTCTAAATTTTATTTTATAATATTTTATTTATTTATTTTTTATTAATAAATTTATTTATTATGTTTTATATATTCCCAGAGTTAAAGAATGCATACGGACATTATTATCTGTAAATTATGTTTTATATGTAGAATGATGAAGTTTCACATATGTAACGTTAATACTATAAAGAAACGACCAACTATTTTCATATTTTAGTAGCAAAAGATTTCATACGTCCTGTTTGTAAAACAAAAAAAGAAAAAGGAAAAAAGAAAGGTATGCGGATATTTAAAATGATTAATCTTGTGACCTTACGCGAAAGAGCCCGGGGCTGATTTAACAGGGCCCATTAAATAAAAGACATGCAAGAAGCATACATTTCTATGAATCATACCAGTCTGAGTGTTGTTTGTCTTATTTCATATGAACGAACAGAGGAGTTTCATTTGTTTCCACGAGCGTTTAGATATATAGCTACAACAATGAGTGCAGAGTTGAAAATTATCTGTATTACAGTTTAATCGGTGAGCCTATCGCTTAATCATGGTTCGGCGAATGAGTAGTAGAGTAGTGAGAAAAAAGAAATGCGATGACCAGATTTGTTTGTGCGCACACTTTGACTTTTGCTAGTCAGTTTTAAATAATCCGATTAAGGAGCAATCTAAATTAATTGAAAGACATTTTGGGAAATTACTGTGTTTTATAAATGTCTAAATGATTAATTCATATCGTTCTGCCAAGCTGTATTTTATTTTTATATGCTTTTTGGGGCTTGTTATCTCAATATTATATTATGCGAACATAGAAACTATCATAAAAGGATATTATCGCGAAGGAATTTTATTTTCTAAGAACCATTACTACGAACAGTCATTTCATTTATGTGGAAAAAACAGTATAAAATGGATTAAACAAATAGAAAAAGAAGATCTGAACTTGACGTCACGAACCTGGGTTCCTACCGACACCAGTACCAACATTTCAGTTTTTTCTGCATTTTACGACGTCGACGACAACAACCTGACACTCATACGAATAATCGGTGCTGGATTAACGAAGGAAAAACATAATGTTACATGTGCTATACAACTTTTTGATAATCTGACGTGTTTTGAAAATCGACCAGCTACTGTGGTAATTATGCCAGATCACCATGGGAAAAGGTAAAGAATGGTGCTAAAGTTTCTAATTTATATTCATCTCTACTAATAAGCTTGTTAAAACATAAGAATTGATAACTTTATAAAAAGTGGATATAGAGAGCTATGAGCTATTATTATATGACATATATATCCACAAATATAATAATAATAATAATAATAATAATAATAATAATAATAATGATGATGATGATGATGATAATCAAGTTGGTTATTATAGGAGTAATGGTAATAACAATAATATTTTGGTATTCTTAATATTATTTCTTTTATTTGTTATAATTTATTATTATTATTATTATTATTATTATTATTATTATTTAAATTATATGATTATTATCTGGTGACATCAGAAACCAGGTTGTGTCAGTCACTGTGGAGTGCATTTTGATATTATCTGAAGTATACATTTCAGTATTAGCATTGTCAGTGTTATATACCAATTCTGTATGCTCAACGAAAAAAGTTTAGCAAGTTTGTGTAAATGATTGCTGCTTCATAAATAAATTAAAATAAAGTGAATAAAACTGGGTAATATGTTAGTTGAATGTGCCCTATCGCCTTGGGTAATGAAAATAACATCATTTGTCGTTTGTGTACTGTACGTACAATCGCGCTGCGTTCGTTCTGTCGCAGAAGTGCGTGCCGTTCCATTCCTGCAGAATCTTTCTGTTTCAACATGACAAAGCCAGTCCACACACCGCTAGGCTATCCACTAATCTTACTGAGCGGAACAGCATCCAGGTGTTGAACTGGCCACCAAAGTCCTCTGACTTGTCCCCAGTTGAGCATGCATGGGATCTACTGGGTCGTAGGGTTCGCGAAAACCACCCTCATATCCTTAATGTCCATGATCCGCAAATTGCTCTGAACCCGGAATCGAACGCAATTACTGATGCTGAGATTAAAGAAGCACGAGACGAAGATGTGCTGCTGTCATTAGTGCCGATGGTGCACACACAAGTTATTGAGCCTCATACACCATTTAGTAGATGTACCCTCAGTTTCATCAGTTGACATTAAAGAAACGACGTTGACACCGTGACAATGTGTTACTGCTGGCTACATTCAGAAATGCTGTATCAGTGAAATAATGTGAATAAATACATACAACATCCAGTCAGGTTTCTGTATTTATAATGTGAATAAATACATTCAACATCCAATCAGGTTTCTGTATTTCATACCTTGTAAGTAATTGCAAAACTTACATGCACAGAATGTATTCAGACAAAGAGTCGAACTGTCATATTCAGCTGTTACTTGCTACTAATCAATATGTTTTTACATGATTATGTCATTATATTTCATATACAAATGCCTAAGTCATTGCTGTGAACTGGAAATTGTAACAAATAAATGAATAAGAAAAGGTTATGTTATATATGTATGCTTATAGACATGAATATCCCAAAACGAGCATAGATACAAAAGTTCATATGGATGTACATTCATGCATGTGTAAGAACGTAAATTTAACAACTACTACTACCACTACTAGTACCTCTACTGCAATGGTTATTACTACAGCTACTGCTATTACTACTAATAATAATGAAATGAAACAATGTTGTTTTTTATCGTAAGACAATTCTGATATGATTTTACATCGTATACCACCTTTATCATTTTATCAGCTGTTGTTTAGTCGATATAGCATTGTATTCTTAAACCCATTTCACATAACTTTACTTGCTGAAAGAGAACTGCGTGGATACTCGATAACAACTAGTGCCCAGAGACCGATTTATCAATGGCCGAGGTTTGTGAATAACTAATTAAAAAAATTCTGAATATGTGCCAGATTTACGTATGGGCTGAGCCGGGGGGTGCCATACTTTTAAAGGGCCTTGGCCTCCTGTCAAATTAAAAAAAAAAAAAAATTAAAATTGATTTTGTATGCAGCCTGGATGTAAGTGCCCTGTGTGGACATCTTAATTAATACCATACGTATTAAAATAGTTACACCAATGGCTACCTATACGATTAAGACCGAATACTATATTTTACACGAAAGCAATATATTTCGATCTTTAATAGTTAAATAGTCCAATAGCAATTCTGTAAATCCTGCTACCTATAACGGTTTAGACTGCTACTTATCAGCAGCGGAATGTGTAAGTCTTAACAGTGAACTGGCAATTTTGAATATTCTGTTTAAAAGCTAGTCTGTCTAAGATTTCTGAAACAACGTGTTAACTTGACATTTGTAAAGTGTAAAATTTCGCTGTGGTATAGATAAAGTTTATCTCAATGATTAAGGTTATCTCTTCTGAATATTCAGTGTACAATATGCGTGTGTTTACAGAGTCGTGTTTATATTTGTATGTTTGCATGTGGTTCTGTCTGAATTAAGTTAATTTAAACGAGTTTTCGAGTATTGTAGGAAAACAATGAACGCAAATAACAATAATAATAATAATAATAATAATAATAATAATAATAATAATAATAATAATACTGATGATGATGTTGAGGTTGTTGATGATGATGATAATGATGATAGTCTCGGTGAAATCAGATTATCTGGCTGATTTAAATGCCACATGCTTTCAGGTTCATATATACAATTTTATTTTATTTTATTGACAAATCTTTGCTGCTAATAAAATATTACAACAGTACAATTCGCCCCAGTAATAGGTAGATAGATAGACAGATTAAAAAATAAAATAAATAAAATAAAATAAAATAAAATAAATAAAATAAATAAATAATTACAACAATATATAAATAAATAAATAACTATTTTTTTGTATCCCTTATGGTGTCATATCATTGATATCTGAAAGGTGAGAACAACCGTTTCTAGCGGAGCAGCTGTCCAAATATTTATATATAAATCACAACAAATTAACTGCATGTCGCAGAAAAATAAGCACACATTTTGAATCTTATTTTCTAATTATAATAATTATCAGTTCACCGCATGACCACAAAATTAACATTTCAAAATATATTAGGACATGTTTTTCATTACTGTCATACTTTATTTTTAGCAAATAATTCTAAATTATTTATTCACTGTTCGTCAAACTTATATTGCAATTTTGTACAATAAACAAACAACTGTCACACTACTTTGAAACTGGATCTTAATTCTACAGTTGATGCTAAACTTCTGTTATGCGCTAGTATTAAACGTATAACTGTTGCTATACTTTATCAAAAAATTGTCTGGCCATATGTTACGAAGTAAACAAGCACTGGTTTTGAATAGCTCATAAAGTGCAAATTAAACAATACTGTTTTGGTGTAAACTTCAGCATTGTTTGCATTTGTGATTAGGCTGGGCCGTTGCGTTTAAACAATTTGAACTGATTTATTTAGATATTAAACAAACTATGCAGCTACTGGGACAGTTTACGCATGTAAGAAAGGACAGATTCAGGAAACCGCTTTCCTGTGTACAACTTACTACCAGACGTGAGTAGGACTCAGCTTGATGATGATAAATTATCTGTCAGAAACAAAAGTCATTTATTTCCTCTCCGACTGACAGCAGATGTTCATAACAACAGATTGTCAGTTCTTTAGTACTTGTTTAGCTAATCTCCTACACTTTATCTCATACTTTTTTTTTTTTTTTTTTTTTTTTTTTTTGATTTTATTTATTTATTTAGTTATTTCTTTCTTTATTTTACTTTTATTGTTTTATTTCTTCCTTTCCTTAGGAATAGTTTTAATTATTAATATTCATAAATTCAAAAAGATGAGTTAGCTTTGATCAGCTGTATTGATTGACCATCTGTGTAAGTTAAAGATAATATTGTTGAATTTTGTTTTCTGTTGATTTCAGTGTATTTTGTATTTTTAAACTTTTTTAATTTATGATTTTATAAAAAAAAAAAAGAAAAGAAGAAGAAGAAGAATTTATTGCTGTTTATGAGTTTTATTCTCACCAATTTGATCTCATGTCATAGCTAAATTATTCTCAGTTGTTTAAAAACGATATGATTATCTGATTTTTTAAGCTCAACAGACGGATATAGCTGAAGAAAAGTTCTTACGCAAGTTTAAATTAATTGTTGTAAAAACAAGTGCATAAACCGTCATTTTATTTAAGCCATTAAATATGTTTTTTCAGTCTGATCACCTCCACAGAAATGATTAACAGTCCTGTTATTATTGTTATTATTATTATTATTATTATTATTATTATTATTATTATTATTATTATTATTTTAATTAGATACATTTTGTTTATTTACCTAAGAACTTTTCGTCATGATTAACGTTTTATGCCATTTATTTAACTAAATGAACTAAAATATTTACTTGTATTAACAATAATTAGCATTTAATATGTTTTATATGCATAGCAGTTTCAGCTGAAATATGGTGAACAGGTTTCTACATGAATTGTGGACAAGGTTTAAAGTTTATGAGTTTTCAGTTTTGAGCTGAGGTAATTTAATAATCAACAGGTGCAAGGGTAAACAGGATGTATCAATTTCTGTTCTTCAGCCTACCTGGTTTACCTCAGTGAAATAGCTCTCTCTCTCTCTCTCTCTCTCTCTCTCTCTCTCTCTCTCTCTCTCTCTCTCTCTCTCTCTCTCTCTCTCTCTCTCTCTCTCTCTCTCTCTCGTCTGCTGATGATTGGAACTTGCTTTCTTTTATTGTTTTAAACTCCAACTTACACAGACGTTTCACATTCTGTTTTCAATTAGAATGTTCTCGCTGACAGTATGGGTCGACTGTGAGCTACGTGCAAACGTCCTACGTATAATATATCCGATATAAGCTTAGATAAAAGTTTTTAATGTGTAATATAATTAAAAATGCATTGACTTTATTTAAGCAATCTGTTTCTTTTTGTTTTAACATACACCACTGTAAGGGCTTGGTTAATTTTAAATGATCATACAATCCCGAAGGTGAATATTTTTTTTTTTTTTTTTAAATTGCATTATAATATGAATCATATTCTGAGTATGTAGAGCCCTACTGGCATAAATTTAAATCTAATCTGTATATTGTTTATACTGTCTCTATTGGCAACTTTTCTGCTGTGATGTATGCCATGTATGCCATGCATACGATATAATATAACAAAGATAAAATATACTACTTTAAATACAGTAAAAATTCACTGATCTTTTTTTATGTTTTCATAAACCCCTCTAAATCATTTAGAATAAAAAAAACTGGCCAGAACATGTTTTAAATTAGGAAGATATATCTTGCAAAAAGTCGAAAAATCGTGATTCTTTCTGTAAATTCCAGTGTAAATTAAATATAAATATAAATCCAAATTTCATATTGCTAGATACATTTGGTTTACAGTTATAGCTATTTGCTTGTCACTAGTTTCTAAATTTTATTTTATAATATTTTATTTATTTATTTTTTATTAATAAATTTATTTATTATGTTTTATATATTCCCAGAGTTAAAGAATGCATAAGGACATTATTATCTGTAAATTATGTTTTATATGTAGAATGATGAAGTTTCACATATGTAACGTTAATACTATAAAGAAACGACCAACTATTTTCATATTTTAGTAGCAAAAGATTTCATACGTCCTGTTTGTAAAACAAAAAAAGAAAAAGGAAAAAAGAAAGGTATGCGGATATTTAAAATGATTAATCTTGTGACCTTACGCGAAAGAGCCCGGGGCTGATTTAACAGGGCCCATTAAATAAAAGAGACGCAAGAAGCATACATTTCTATGAATCATACCAGTCTGAGTGTTGTTTGTCTTATATTTAGATATATAGCTACAACAATGAGTGCAACGTTGAAAATTATCTGTATTACAGTTTAATCGGTGAGCCTAACGGTTAATTATGGTTCGGCGAATGAGTAGTAGAGTAGTGAGAAAAAGAAATGCGATGACCAGATTTGTTTGTGCGCACACTTTGACTTTTGCTAGTCAGTGTTAAATAATCCGATGCAGGAGCAATCTCAATTAACTGAAAGACATTTTGGGAAATTATTGTGTTTTATAAATGTCTAAATGATTAATTCATATCGTTCTGTCAAGGTGTATTTTATTTTTATATGCTTTTTGGGGCTTGTTATCTCAATATTATATTATGCGAACATAGAAACTATCATAAAAGGATTTTATCGCGAAGGAATTTTATTTTCTAAGAACCATTACTACGAACAGTCATTTCATTTATTTGGAAACAACAGTATAAAATGGATTACACAAATAGAAAAAGAAGATCTGAACTTGACGTCACGAACATGGGTTCCTACCGACACCAGTACCAACATTTCAGTTTTTTCTGCATTTTACGACGTCGACGACAACAACCTGACACTCATACGAATAATCGGTGTTGGATTAACGAAGGAAAAACATAAAGTTGCATGTGTTATACAACTTTTTGATAATCTGACGTGTTTTGAAAATCGACCAGCTACTGTGGTAATTATGCCACATCACCATGGGAAAAGGTAAAGAATGGTGCTAAAATTTCTAATTTATATTCATCTCTATTAATAAGCTTGTTAAAACATAAGAATTAATAACTTTATAAAAAGTGGATATAGAGAGCTATGCGCTATTATTATAAGACACATATATCCACAAATATAATAATAATAATAATAATAATAATAATAATAATAATGATGATGATGATAATCAAGTTGGTTATTATAGGAGTAATGGTAATAACAATAATATTTTGGTATTCTTAATATTATTTCTTTTATTGTTATAATTTATTATTATTATTATTATTATTATTATTTAAATTATATGATTATTATCTGGTGACATCAGAAACCAGGTTGTGTCAATGATTGCTGCTTCATAAATAAATTAAAATAAAGTGAATAAAACTGGGTAATATGTTAGTTGAATGTGCCCTATCGCCTTGGGTAATGAAAATAACACCATTTGTCGTTTGTGTACTGTACGTACAATCGCGCTGCGTTCGTTCTGTCGCAGAAGCGCGTGCCGTTCCATTCCTGCAGAATCTTTCTGTTTCAACATGACAAAGCCAGTCCACACACCGCTAGGCTATCCACTAATCTTACTGAGCGGAACAGCATCCAGGTGTTGAACTGGCCACCAAAGTCCTCTGACTTGTCCCCAGTTGAGCATGCATGGGATCTACTGGGTCGTAGGGTTCGCGAAAACCACCCTCATATCCTTAATGTCCATGATCCGCAAATTGCTCTGAACCCGGAATCGAACGCAATTACTGATGCTGAGATTAATGATCCCATTAGAAGCACGAGACGAAGATGTGCTGCTGTCATCAATGCCGATGGTGCACACACAAGTTATTGAGCCTCATACACCATTTAGTAGATGTACCCTCAGTTTCATCAGTTGACATTAAAGAAACGACGTTGGCACCGTGACAATGTGTTACTGCTGGCTACATTCAGAAATGCTGTATCAGTGAAATAATGTGAATAAATACATACAACATCCAGTCAGGTTTCTGTATTTATAATGTGAATAAATACATTCAACATCCAATCAGGTTTCTGTATTTCATACCTTGTAAGTAATTGCAAAACTTATATGCACAGAATGTATTCAGACAAAGAGTCGAACTGTCATATTCAGCTGTTACTTGCTACTAATCAATATGTTTTTACATGATTATGTCATTATATTTCATATACAAATGCCTAAGTCATTGCTGTGAACTGGAAATTGTAACAAATAAATGAATAAGAAAAGGTTATGTTATATATGTATTCTTATAGACATGAATATCCCAAAACGAGCATAGATACAAAAGTTCATATGGATGTACATTCATGCATGTGTAAGAACGTAAATTTAACAACTACTACTACCACTACTAGTACCTCTACTGCAATGGTTATTACTACAGCTACTGCTATTACTACTAATAATAATGAAATGAAACAATGTTGTTTTTTATCGTAAGACAATTCTGATATGATTTTACATCGTATACCACCTTTATCATTTTATCAGCTGTTGTTTAGTCGATATAGCATTGTATTCTTAAACCCATTTCACATAACTTTACTTGCTGAAAGAGAACTGCGTGGATACTCGATAACAACTAGTGCCCAGAGACCGATTTATCAATGGCCGAGGTTTGTGAATAACTAATTAAAAAAATTCTGAATATGTGCCAGATTTACGTATGGGCTGAGCCGGCGGGTGCCATACTTTTAAAGGGCCTTGGCCTCCTGTCAAATTATTAAAAAAATAAATAAAATAAAATTGATTTTGTATGCAGCCTGGATATAAGTGCCCTGTGTGGACATCTTAATTAATACCATACGTATTAAAATAGTTACACCAATGGGTACCTATACGATTAAGACCGAATACTATATTTTACACGAAAGCAATATATTTCGATCTTTAATAGTTAAATAGTCCAATAACAATTCTGTAAATCCTGCTATCTATGCTGCTAATAAAATATTACAACAGTACAATTCGCCCCAGTAATAATTAGATAGATAGACAGATAAAAAAATAAAATAAATAAAATAAAATAAAATAAAATAAATAAAATAAATAAATAATTACAACAATATATAAATAAATAAATAACTATTTTTTTGTATCCCTTATGGTGTCATATCATTGATATCTGAAAGGTGAGAACAACCGTTTCTAGCGGAGCAGCTGTCCAAATATTTATATATAAATCACAACAAATTAACTGCATGTCGCAGAAAAATAAGCACACATTTTGAATCTTATTTTCTAATTATAATAATTATCAGTTCACCGCATGACCACAAAATTAACATTTCAAAATATATTAGGACATGTTTTTCATTACTGTCATACTTTATTTTTAGCAAATAATTCTAAATTATTTATTCTCTGTTCGTCAAAATTATATTGCAATTTTGTACAATAAACAAACAACTGTCACACTACTTTGAAACTGGATCTTAATTCTACAGTTGATGCTAAACTTCTGTTATGCGCTAGTATTAAACGTATAACTGTTGCTATACTTTATCAAAAAATTGTCTGGCCATATGTTACGAAGTAAACAAGCACTGGTTTTGAATAGTCTGAAGGTACATTTACTTCACATTACAAGCAAACATTGCTCATACAGTGCAAATTAAACAATACTGTTTTGGTGTAAACTTCAGCATTGTTTGCATTTGTGATTAGGCTGGGCCGTTGCGTTTAAACAATTTGAACTGATTTATTTAGATATTAAACAAACTATGCAGCTACTGGGACAGTTTACGCATGTAAGAAAGGACAGATTCAGGAAACCGCTTTCCTGTGTACAACTTACTACCAGACGTGAGTAGGACTCAGCTTGATGATGATAAATTATCTGTCAGAAACAAAAGTCATTTATTTCCTCTCCGACTGACAGCAGATGTTCATAACAACAGATTGTCAGTTCTTTAGTACTTGTTTAACTAATCTCCTACACTTTATCTCATTTTTTTTTTTTTTTTTTTTTTTTTTTGATTTTATTTATTTATTTAGTTATTTCTTTCTTTATTTTACTTTTATTGTTTTATTTCTTCCTTTCCTTAGGAATAGTTTTAATTATTAATATTCATAAATTCAAAAAGATGAGTTAGCTTTGATCAGTTGTATTGATTGCCCATCTGTGTAAGTTAAAGATAATATTGTTGAATTTTGTTTTCTGTTGATTTCAGTGTATTTTGTATTTTTAAACTTTTTTAATTTATGATTTTTAAAAAAAAAAAAAAAAAAAAAAAAGAAGAAGAATTTATTGCTGTTTGTGAGTTTCATTCTCACCAATTTGATCTCATGTCATAGCTAAATTATTCTCAGTTGTTTAAAAACGATATGATCATCTGATTTTTAAAGCTCAACAGACGGATATAGCTAAAGAAAAGTACTTACGCAAGTTTAAATTAATTGTTGTAAAAACAAGTGCATAAACCGTCATTTTATTTAAGCCATTAAATATGTTTTTTCAGTCTGATCACCTCCACAGAAATGATTAACAGTCCTATTATTATTATTATTATTATTATTATTATTTTAATTAGATACATTTTGTTTATTTACCTAAGAACTTTTCGTCATGATTAACGTTTTATGCCATTTATTTAACTAAATGAACTAAAATATTTACTTGTATTAACAATAATTAGCATTTAATATGTTTTATATGCATAGCAGTTTCAGCTGAAGTATGGTGAACAGGTTTCTACATGAATTGTGGACAAGGTTTAAAGTTTATGAGTTTTCAGTTTTGAGCTGAGGTAATTTAATAATCAACAGGTGCAAGGGTAAACAGGATGTATCAATTTCTGTTCTTCAGCCTACCTGGTTTACCTCAGTGAAATAGCTCTCTCTCTCTCTCTCTCTCTCTCTCTCTCTCTCTCTCTCTCTCTCTCTCTCTCTCTCTCTCTCTCTCTCTCTCTCTCTCTCTCTCTCTCTCTCTCTCTCTCTCTCATTATTTTTATTTTTTGTCAGCCTTTCTTTTTCATCCTGTGTTTCTATAATTCGGTTCGGTTTAAAAAAAAAAAAAAAAAAAAAAAAAATAAAAAGGTTTTTGGTACAAGCATACTAAGTTGGGGATGTTAATAGATGCAGTAAATGTCATCTCAGAGCAAAATATACATTGGGTTAAAGAAAAACTCATTGTTTACCAGCTGTTGTAAACATTACTGATCCGTAGTTTCATTACAACAGATTTTTACAAATTGTGTGAAACTCGGAAATCTTTCACTGATATTACTAACTTTCACAGGAAGTTGCAAATAATATCGGCACTCATTTTGTCATCTAATTAACTTTTTATTTCCATAACATCATATTAAGTTTCTGTCATAAAAAGGAAAACACAAAGCATCCTTATATTCAGATGTTCTAAATAAACCCTGCTATCACATCGGGATCACAGATTAATGGACCGTAACTGACTTTGATCACTGCGTGAATGAACAGATGATGAAACAATATGTTAATGTTAAATTAATCGTGAATCAAGATCAGCGGGTCGTGAGCTAGTGGAATGTAAATCTATTGTCTAAAAAGTTGAAGTAACAATTTTAAGATGGTTTATAACTTTACATTTTGTAAAGAGAAATCTTTTTTTTTTTTAAATGCTAAATACAAATTATTTTGATATTATGCTATATATTAGTATATGTTAAGTCATATTTTTATTCTTAAAGGGCAAACATGATTAACATATTGTTATTAATATTAAATATTTCTAGTAGTCATTAATATTCAATTCACCAGCTTCTAATTTCTTTTTAATTTCAGATACGGATCATTATTTGTTGATTGCTACGTGCCAGAGTATTGGAAACCGTATGCCGTTTCAGTAATCGGAACTGACCGAACCAGATTGAAAAACAGAGTATTAATCAAGTATCCGGAACCATTTCGTTACAATATTACCGTTTGCTTATCATGCATTCATTCCAAGTTCAACAAAGACGTAGAAACAGTTCAATCCATTGAAATGGACCAAATTTTAGGAGCTGAACATTTTGTTGTCTATAAATTTTCAGTTGGGCCTAAAGTTCAAAAGACGTTCTACCATTATTCCAGTCGAGATCTCTTAGAAGTAATAGACTGGAACTTACCAGATATATCGATTCATTATTACGGACAGATGGTGGCCATCAACGATTGTATATATTCAAACAGAGGCAAATCAGAATATGTAATAGTGAAAGATTTCGATGAAGTCATTGTTCCATACAGAGATAAAAATTTACAGACGCTCACCAACAGGCTGGCCGGAAGGAAATCGTCAGTAGCTTCTATTAATTTCCGACATTCCTTTTTCCAAAGAGGCTGGTCCATTGACGTCGAGAATTACAATGGCAGCCTAAGAGCTAAACAGTTAGGTTTGCATTTCTTGTTGAATGTATGGCGAGAAAAATATATTTGGAAACCTAAACAAAGAACAAAGGCAATACATCAACCTGAAAGAATACGTTTATCAGGAATCCACTTTGCTTGGAAAATGCGAAAAGGTTTCAAAGAAATAGAAGTTGATACGAAAGAAGGTTTGGTTCATCACTACAGATATTGGAAAATAGACAAACGTAAAGGCAAACTAAAGAACGATTTTCTCAGAATTTACAGTGACAGCCTCATAAAAAGATGTAACAAAACCCTGAATATTATTCACAGTAAATAAGTTTCATAAACATCATTTCGTTTCATTGAAAAATAACATTAGAATTGGGTTTTAAAATAACGTAAAATATTCTTTTACAATTCACCAATGTATTAGGATATTTTTGGGTCTCTAATATTATTTTATGTATAATTCTTTCATACTAATAAGAAGATTCAATATTCGTTTTACGACATAGTAAAGTATTAATAGATTCTGACGAATGTGTAAACACATATTCGAAACAATAAACAATTTATTTGGTGTCTAATAGTAACTTTTGTTATATTTTCTTTATTTTGCTAAACTCTATAAATGTCCACCAATGCTACTAATCTGTAATATCTATCAACTGATTTAAGATACACCACACTAACTAAAAATCAGCTCTCTGATTAATGTGGGAATTGAAATTATCTCTCCCTCATTCTCTCTCTCTCTCTCTCTCTCTCTCTCTCTCTCTCTCTCTCTCTCTCTCTCTCTCTCTCTCTCTCTCTCTCTCTCTCTCTCTCTCTCTCTTAAATACAGTCATTAATGTAACATATAATCGTGCAATAATAATATAACAAAACTATTCTATCTAATTATGAAGTAGTCTATACACAAAGGCATAACAGTTAAAGTTTTGCACTTCAAAAAAAAAAAAGAAAAGAACAAAAAAATAACAATTACTTAAGTTCCTATAGTGGACGAAACTGTTCAACGGTGACGTCAGGATTTCGAACTACCAAATCGAAATACCTCTCTTGTCCAATCTTGTCAGTACATAAAAGGTAAAACAATCATACTCAAATACTCGCATTGTCACAGATGTTTCTGTAATACGTTTGATTCTATATCTAACAAATGACTGTGACCAAACAACGAGATAGGCTTTATTTAACAGATTTGTTCTGCACTTTGTTTAATAACCTCTTTTTAATTTACGTTTCATTTCAAGAAATGACTTTTCATCTGCGGAGGATTTGCTGGTTAGGAATGTACGTAGTAGGGTTTCTTCTAATTATTATCTATTTAATATGGACGGACAACGAGGTTTGGAAAGACACTCTCTTTCGCGGCAGTATGGTTAGATTGAGAGGGGTAGAAAACAATACGAAAGATGCAAAAAGAATGAACTCTTCTGAAAGCGCGGGAAACATTACCGAGGAACCCGTGAATCTCACACTTCGAGAATGGGTTCCCACTGATACCGACAAAGATTTGTTTCTGTACTCGGCATACTACGACGTCAACGACAAGAACGTAGCCCTTGTGAGAGTCATCGGGTCAGGAGTCAGAAAGGGAACGCACAAAGTAAGATGTTTATTTCAGTTGTCAGCTACCTCGCAAAATTTGGAAGCCCGGCCTGGCAGCGTGGAAATCATAAGAGAACATCATTCCAGAAAGTAAGATTTTTTAAATATAATTTGATTAATAACAAAGATACGAATACACATATGTATACATATATTACTTACTGTCTTGTTATTGACATCTTATCTGGATTTTATACTTGAATAGCTAAAACAAGAAGAAGAACAACAAAAAAAAACAGTAAGAGAAAAAATAAAATAAAATAAATAAATAAATAAATGATAATCAACTAATAATAATAATAATAATAATAATAATAATAATAATAATAATAATAATAATAATAAATTTTAATTTATAGAAATAAGAAATATGATAAAATAATTAATTAAAGGTTCTTCCGTCTATTCCAATGAGTACACTCCCGAGTGGCAAAGAAACAACACAGTAGGCAACCAAATAAAAAAGCCGCAAATTTAAATCAGTATTGTATGTTCTTTGTTTCTGATACAGTACAAACAAGTCAACAGGCAACCGAATAAGTGACCTAAAAATGCGACAAACTTAAATCAAACTTGTATGTGGGGTTTTTCTCATATAACCAACGCCGTATCCTAGCTCGATATTCATTAAGATAACGCCTACAAAAATGCAGAAACCGTTTCAGAAATCACGCATTTTTCAGTTACAAACAAGGACCCCCTTATCGTCGAACATTTATTGATTAATAAGTAGACCATGAAAAAATATATATAATGTGTGTGTGTGTGTGTGATATTAACAAATATGTTTTCTTGTATAATGATGACACGAGAGGCGAAATCTTTGCACATATTTGTAGGACTAGTTTTATTGATTATTAGCAATGAATTTTTAATATGCACATACAGGAAAACACACACCACGGATTTTGAGAAACCAGAGCAGAGACACGACTGGAACAATTGGTTCATTGATGATTAATCTTGTTTATTTCGCTCATTAAAGTATCGAATTCCAAAACACTTAATAATAATGTTACAGTAGATATTTAGCTTAAGATATTTATTTTATTTTAAATTTTATTTATTCTATTTTTATTATTTTTATTTTTATTATGCTTATGTTTGTTTGTTTGTTTATTAATTAATTAATTTATTAAGAAACAAACATAAACATAATAAACATAAAAATAAAAAAAATAAAAATAGAATAGATAAAACTTAAATAAAATAAATATCTTAGGCTAAATGGCGAAACATTACTGCTGTAACATTATTATTAAGTGTTTATTCTTTTATTATTAATTGTTTATTAAGCTTTTATTCTTTTTTAATTCTTTTTATTCTGTTTATCTTTATTTTATTTTATTTTGTTTATGTTTGTTTATTTATTTATTTATTTATTTGAAATTGATCTTGGGGGATGTAACAAGGAATATGTGGAGTCAGTCGCAAATACAAAAATGAAAAGGTAATGAGATTCTGGTTTTCGCGATTTATTCTTCTGTGAAATATTTTTGAAAATAAACACACACTTAAAATATAAAGTATCGTTACCAAATAATTACATAAATATAAAATAAAATTAACAAAATTATTAAAATAAAAAATTATATAAATTATTGTTAGATATTCATGCAAAAGTAATCAGAAGACAAGTAATATTCTGCACATAGGCGACATTTTTTTTATGCTTAAGTCAAAATATTGTAGATGATATTTAGATCAGTTGCAATAAGGAATGAGACTAATAACATAAATCTTGCACAAAATATACAATAAATATGACATGAATAAAAATGAAAATGAAAAGAAAAATGAGCCTTTCCTTTCAAATTTTATTCATCAGTATAATTTGTGGGGTTTTTTTTTGCAGTGATGTGCAACCCTGTTAAGAACACGTTGTACTGAAAAGAATGCATATTGGCATATTCCATTAAATATAAAATAAAACAAAATAAAAATAAATAAATAAATAAATAAATAAATAAATAAATAAATAAATAAATAACATACCTCAAACTGAAAACAACAAAGAATCAACATAAAGACGAAAACAACAATATAAGTCAGTGACACCAAATCAAACAGTTCACAGACTGAAACATAATTTTCAGCCATTGTATCAAAGCATGACCATTTTTTTTTTTATTTTTTTTTTTTTTTTTTTTTTAACGTTGCCTATGGTTATTTAAGTTAAAGTGTAGATATTAAACTTACAGGTCTTGATATATCCTTTTTTTTATTTTTTTTTTATTATTATTATTATTATTATTATTATTATTATTATTATTATTATTATTATTTAATTTGCGTAAATTTCCATGGAGCTGGTTAGGATTTATTCAGCAATATATAATTATTATTGTCAAATGCAGTTTTATAAATTCGTTCTATCTCCCAGTAAAAAGTACTTCAGTTACATGTATTATTATTATTACTTCTTTATCCTGATTAACCCTTTTTTATATATAAAATCACGCACTTCCAAATTTAGTTTGCGTGAAGTGTATTAATAGACTAAGACAATCTGAAAAATGCACGATTCTAGATTTTATTTACGTAGTTTGGATTCACATGTTAATCTCGGTCAGATAGGCATTATCACGTTTTATGTATATATATATATATATATCATCTTCTTTTTTTGTGTGTGTGTGTGTGTGTGTGTGTGTACGAGATAATTCCTGCAGATCTTCGAAAAATGTTATATCCCTTATTCGAGGTCCTAGGAGAAATTAGAATGTTTAATCGACGTATTATTTTTATACGGCCGTCTATTTTATGTGAAAAAGAAAAGAAATTAACAGGATAATATGAAATGTTTATTAAAGAAATTATAGGTCCGTGAATTAATAATAACCTGCTGTACCATGACAAAATTAAAACTGCATGTTTTGTAAAGGTTTACCTACATACACAAACGCGGTGAAACGAAACAAAAAAATTTAATGCACAATAAACGTGTCTGAACGAGATTACTATGTGAATCTAACACACATTTACTAGATTTAGAAATCCTAGCTTAATTGCTCATGAGTCTTCTTTATCTTTTGCTAATTTATTTTTATTAATGAATGAATGAATGAATGAATTTATTTATTTCTAATTAAAAAAAAAAAAAAAAAAAAAAAAAACGTGCCACTGTATTTATGTATATTTCTGATTTCTATATCGGATACGCCTTCAGCCAAACCATCTCGGTTAAGAAACCTGACCGAGATACATTTTTACAGCTGGGTGGAATCCTCGATACAAAGGCACATACAACAAAAACGTCAAAAACTGTTGTAAGATAGAGTTCAAAAAACACAAAGCTTATAATCTACGAGGAACAATCAAAATTCATCCTGATACGGTTGACTGTTTAGTCACAAAGCATCTGAAAAAGCCGCTCGGCATTAATGGCCATAAAAAAAAAAAAGCCCTTTTTCGCGTCCATGGAGTTACAGTTTGACATTACTATTTTTGTATTTTGTATACAACACTTCATATTCGGTACGATTTTTGTAAAGTTGACAATGCATTCTCAGAAGCATGCTATCGAAGTCAAGCGTACATCCAAACCCGTCTTTATGTAGCGCACCGCTAACATCCTTGGCTATACAGCATTTTCTTTCTATTCGTAGAAGACACAAATATGGCTAAACTGTCTGTTCTACGACCTGGGATATATTCGCAAGTTTGATAGAGGCACTATATCAGAAATACTTTACTGAGATTCAGAAAATCTAATAATCATATGTTAGTGTTTATGTTTTGTTTTTGTTTTTAATTTTATTTTTATTATTTCTCTCTCTCTCTCTCTCTCTCTCTCTCTCTCTCTCTCTCTCTCTCTCTCTCTCTCTCTCTCTCTCTCTCTCTCTCTCTCTCTCTCTCTCTCTCTCTCTCTGTTAAAAGTTAATCTAAAATACTTTGTAAATATTAAAAAAATAGGTAAAGGAAAACTGAATTATCCTCATTTAAAAAAAAAATTAAAAAATAATAATAACAAAAATCAGAATTTAAAAACAAAATCATACCTTACGTCACGTAGACTTGAGGTTATTGCTTTTGTGAACTGTAATTACAGTGCAGTTATGCATGCCATTATATACATTATATACAGTTGTCAGAAAATACCGCACAGCTAAAAAAAAAGGTAAAAATCAAAATTCACTGAAGCACGAACAGTTAAATTCGTCACAGTGTATGTAGGACACGAAGTAACTGGCAAAGTCTTGCTAGCTTAATTTTGTATTCAGTCAAATCTGCGTTGGTTTATCTCGTAGGAGAATTTATATATATATATATATTTAAAAACAAACAGCAACATCAAAGAATTATCACGAGGAGGATTAAAAACGATGAGGTTATTCAAATTTCGAAATATATTCTCGAAATCTCTTTTCCGATTTGGTTTGCCGATCATTTTAGTAATAAATTTAATTTACCTTTTGAATTTGTTTTTGCACAAAGAAGAGAGTATTCTCAGGAAGAAAACCAATACAGTTAAATGGGATTTCCCGATTACAAATTATTTTTCAACTTTGGGGAGTCGAGAAATCATTGCTACTGATAACGCAAGTGACCAACACAATAAAGGAAAAAGATGGATGAATTCAGTTTTCAAAAGTGATCTGAAATTAACGTCTCAAACGTGGCTTCCAGTAGACACCGACACTATTATGTTTGTGTATTCTGCATACTACGACATCGACGACAACAATGTGCCATTTGTAAGAGTCATAGCAGCCGGACTGAAAGCGCGAAAGCAAAAAGTGATGTGTGTCATTCAGTGGTCATCTAACTCAAAATATCTCGACACGGAAATAGCCAAGGTGGAAATTATTCCTGAATCACATAAGAGAAAGTAAGATACTTTTCAATATTTAAAAAAAAAAAAAATAATAATAATAATAATAAAATAATAATAATAATAAATAAATAATAATAAATAAATAAATAGTAAGTATATAGGTAAAAGAAATAAGCAGAGAAAGCTGCGGTCAACGATCTATTGGCTAAATATCAGAGATCGATTAACACGTTGTTGTAACTTTATTTGAAAACTTTCAGTTGAAAACTGTCCTTCCCGTCACAGAAGGACCCGAGAAGTAGATACATTATTTTGTTAGTCTGTTCGATTGTTTTTGTAGATATTTTAGTAAAATTCTTTTGACTTATGACTTATAGTTGTAATAATAATAATAGTTATAATAATATAATAAAAGTAATAATAATACTAATAATGACAATAACAATAATAATAATATTAATAACAACAGTGATCAATAATAATAATAATAATAATAATAATAATAATAATAATAATAATAATAATAATTTATCAAAGGCCGAAGAATGTACAATTATTCATTATTACCAGCCAATATGAATAGAAACAGATTTTCCCTCTCATATCATTGTTACTGTGTCAAAATGATAATCACTTCGATGATGATAATGATGATAATAATAATATAATAATAACTAGTATTATTAATCAGCTATTCAAACGTACACACACACACACACACATATATAATATAATATATACATATACATATACACATACACATATAATCTCACAAAAATATAAACACACACACACACACACACACACACACATATATATATATATATATATACACACATATAATTTTATATGAACGAAAGAGAGTCACTTTCAGCTGGTTTTTGTTTTGTTACTGAGCCGTCACATATGACCAATAATTCTAAATAGTGTTTACAAATTTGAGTTTGCTTATTTTGATCCTAACAAAAACTACTTTTATATATAATTTTTTTCCCCTTCATTTATCAGTTTATCAAAGGTATGTGAATCATCTCTCTTCTGCTATTGACAGCATCTGTTGGCAAAAGTTAAAGAAAAGAAAACTGCTTGCCATTTCGAAATGCTAAGGGAAACAAAATGATACAAGTCGTTGTGGGTTGGGTTGTCCTACTTTCATAGTAACGAATAAAAATTCTGAAAGATACGCCAAGCTTGCCCGTAAAAAAATATTTAAAAGCCGATCATCTTACATTTTGTGGGATTTTTATTTAGCACGTGAATAACATATGAATATATAATGACATTTAAGTTGGTGCACATTAGTTCGAAAAATTATAGTGCTTCGAGGTAACAAAAAATTTAGTGTGAATAAAGAATTAATAAAAGAAACAAGAATACAAAGGAAATTAAGAAGAAAAATCTGAGCAAAAGGATTTCACAAATCTTGTAAAGTCTCTAATGGATTTATAAATACATTTATTATTTCCTATTACTTAGCATCCTGTTTATCGTTGTATAATCTGGTTTATTATCATACTGTTCTACATTTAAATCCAATGACTTAAATTACGGACCAAAATATAACAAATAGAATAAAATCTCCTAAATATCAGAAATCGAGTGACGCGTCCGATTACTTGCTTCATATAAAATCTTTCAGAAAAGAAGATGAGAAAGAAAGACGCCAGTTTCTGATACCCGGCTGACTGTTTCTCACAACAGCTTAATAAGATTCATACTCCAATTCATTTAGCGTAATAATCTACATAGCAAGCGAAACAAAATGAGTTTTCCTTTTTCTAAGACAGGAAAGAACCTGCTGTTTATTGACATAGGTGGACATTAATAATTTCCACTGCATTTGCCAAAATAACATTCCTCTTTGTTTCGTTCTGTTGTTGACTACAACCAGAAATGAAGTTATAATAGCTGCTCGTGCAGAGTAATAGGTTATCTCACCCGCAGTCCATATCTGTCTACTCGACCCACTGACCAAACCAGCATGGGTGTCCCTAACAGAAATCAAACCTCCTACAGGCATAGTCCGCTGGATCACTGAAATATACAAGCCCCCTTATCCCACCAAGGAATGGATTAAGAAGTGGAGCAAATTATTGTTATTTTTTTATTATTATTTTTTAAAGTCCATGTTGGGGCTTAAAAGAAAACCAGTTGATGTTATTCGTTAAAAATGATTCAGAGTTTTTTTTTTTTTTTTTTTTTAATATATATTGCTAATGAAATTTTCCTCTTTTTTTTTAAATTTATTTATTTATTTTATTAAATTTATTTATGGATATTTAAATCTCTCCGCCGTCAGACCCTTTTTCTCCCCACAGAATAGGCAAGTTGATATACCATCGCTTAACACTTGAATCCGTAATAATAGCTTCAGCCCGCGGGTAATTGGTGCGAGACTGTTTCCACGAAAAGCTTTACTGATTTTTTCTGGAATTCATGTCTTGTCACTGACAAGGAAATTCTAGAGGTTTTAGCTGATATAATGAAGGTATCTGTTTACATCTTTAATCGCGACAATTTATGTAGAATTCTTTTGTTAAACAGAGTTTTTCTTATGGCTATTTACCTTATTTTGACATAAATATATCCTGGTTAGTAAAATAAAAAATGGCAAGATGTGACAAGGTGAATTTGTATGTTTCTGTAAAAGTAACAAATAAATTGTTATTTAAGAACTGTATTTAAAAAAAAAAAAAATGTATATATATATATATATACTGCCAACGAAACCAATACGCGTAAAACTACCATTGAGCAATGACCTGAACATAAGGTGTTTATTCATTTTTTAAAATTATTTATATGTTTTTTTAAAGCATATTTTCGTTTAATTACAATTAAAGTAAAAGAGAGAGAGAGAGAGAGAGAGAGAGAGAGAGAGAGAGAGAGAGAGAGAGAGAGAGGGGGGATGGTCGAAACTAGGATGAAGGAGTAGGAATGTTATATGAATGTGAAAATGTGAGAACCACTGAGAGTGAATAGTAATTAGCAAATCAGGCGAAAATGAACGAGAATGCAAAAACCAAATCAATTTTCGTTTAGTGAATCCAATAAAACCAAAAGGTGATTTTCTGTTTCTTCTTTTAAATACTACTACTACTACTGCTACTACTAATAATAATAATAATAAAAATAAAAATAATAATAATAATAATAATAATAATAATAATAATAATAATAATAATAATAATAATAATAATAATAATAATAATATTATTATTATTATTTCTTTTATCGTGATTATTTTTAAAGGAAAATCACGCACTTCTATATTTGGTTTGCGTAAAATGTATTAATAGACTAAGATAATCTGAAAAATGCACGATTCTAAATTTTATTTACGTGGATTCGATTCACATGATAATCTCCTTCAGATAGGCATTATCACGTTTTAAGTATATATATATCATCTTCTTTTTGTGTGTGTGTGTGTGTGTGTGTATGAGATAATTCCTACAGATCTTTGAAAAATAATTATAATAATTATAATAATAAAAGGTTGATAATAAATAAATAAATAAATAAATAAATAAATAAATAAGTAATACAACTGGTAAATTTTCTGGCCTGATATTTTCTTGGTTATATATCTTCTTTTTTTTTCTGTTTTTTTTTTTCGTTTTTTTTTTTTTTTTTCGTAGTATCACTCGGTTTCTGTTTTGCATCCTAACATTTTTATCATATTATCGACCTGTACTTTAGTTAGTCTTTAATGCTTTTTCAGTCAGCCGTTTCGAAAATGGGTTGTATTAAGAACAGTATTGAATGTAGGGTCATGAGAAATGTCTCATTCCTTATTTAAAGAATAATACCTAAGAAATACCATCTGTATTTTTATTATAACTAAGTGAAATATAAATGTTTTGTTTATTAATGAATTTGAATTAGTATTTTTTATTGCTCATGGAAGGAAAGGAAACAATACCTTTTGCTATGTATAATCACTGGATTTATAAATCTAATTGTTGTTGTTTTTTCGTTCTTTTTTCAAAACAATCAGTTTTGGGGTTTAAAAGAAAACCTGTTGATGTTATTCTTTATTATTATTATTATTTTTGTTTTCATTTAACAAAACATTAAACCGAATCACAATTTATTGTTTTCTTATTTTATTGCTAAAGAATTTTTTTTTTTTTTTTAATAATTAATAATTTTTGTTATCTATTATATATATATAATATATATATATCAATTTGCTCGTATATCAAATCAATTTTCCTGACTGAAATTAATCCGTTCCAGCCCCTACAAACCACCCCATATTTTTTGTTTTTGTTTTTTGTAACGTATTTTTAAATAAGAAAAATGTATTTATAAATTATAAATATTGTATAAAAAAAAACTAAATAAAAGAGAATGCAAATAAATAAATTGGTTTTTGTAAAGTGTATTTATCTTGGAGATCAGACAAATTATTTCAACGCCATTGGCTGGAATATGGTACATATCGTAGAAGTAGTACTGCCTAGCCAGCTCGACTAGATACACACCTCGCTCATGTTTTTCTATGAATTCAAGCTTTAATTCAATGCACATTAACCGCTTCTTCTTCTTCTCAGCACTGTCCTTTGCACTCACTTTCTTAGGATCCATGGCCAGAAAAAAGCAATTTGGGAAAATACTGCACAAAACGCGAGCACAACACAACAGAGATGCGTCCGCGGCTTGATAACCACGTGAAGTAAACGAGTGAGACGCAGGATTCTGGCCGGATATTGTATTGTTCGTTGCGCCAACTAGCGGCGGCGTATCTGAAGCTCGCTTGTAACTCGGATTTTGGCTCTCAACTCAAAGCAAAAACTCGACCGGGTGACTGACTCGTAACTCGAAAAACTCGTAAGTTGGGGCGCTCGTAAGTCGCGGTACCACTGTATATCCTGGCAGTAAAATAAATAATGGCAAGATATTATGACTAAACGATTTTTTGTATTTTCGATATTTGACTTAAAAGTATTATTTAAGAACTATTTTGTTTTGGTGTATACTGACAATGAGACCAGTACGCATAAACCTACCACTGAGCGGTGAGTTGAATATAAGTTAATATAATTGGTTTGTTTTTTGTTTTTTTTGTTTGTTTTTTTTTTGTTTTTTTTAAATATTATTTACAGCGTAAAGGTGGGGAAAAAAGGGAGCACTTATTAAGATATTAGCTTTATTTTTCTCAGGTCGATCATGAAATCTTTCGTATACAGATGGATGCACGTTAACACATGAATTAACTCCAACAAAACAAAAAAAAAAAAAAAAAAAAAAAAAATAGCAAGTGAAATATTAACAAAAATAACCCTAAATAAAACAGAATAAAAGAAATGAAATGTATTAATGTCATGGAAGGAGGAGAAAAAGAAGAACAAATCTTTTCAAAAATAGATTAAGACACATCTGACAAGTGCTGTGAAGTTTCAATTAAACCTTTATATATGCTTTACAGTATGAAACTACATACAGATACAAATATTTTGAAAGTAATAATTCAGGTCAGCAACGATGTTATTCTAACTTTCTAACTCAGAACAAAAACGTGTTTTGAAACCGGTTTTTAAAAGGCGTTTAAAAGATTACAATTTTAATTACGTTGATTTTAATATGGCATCCATATACAAATCAATCATTTAACAGTAAAACAGTTTGTGCAAAGTTCCCCTCCTACCTGCACACCTATGTATATTATCCATTTTATGTGAATATTCTTAAAACTAAACATACATATTTTTATTCTCTTCACAGAAAACGTTCTTCGTCTCTGCCAGTTTGGGCAGAGAAATGCATTTTCTTTTTTTTTTTTTTTTCTCTTTTTTGGTCACGATTATTTAAAACCTACAGAATATAGTTTACGATCATTATTGAAAATATAACTATGCATTCTTATAATTACTGATACTAAAAACGAATTTTTTTTGTTGTTGTTTTTTTTCAGTTCTTCTGCATTATATGTCCTGTGCAAGCTGCCGCACAACACAAAACCATACGCTGTATCTGTCGTTGGGATCAATTGCACTAAAGTGAGAAACAGATTGCTAATTAATTATCCAGAACCGCATCGTTTCAACATTACAGTGTGCCTGGCTTCTCTACATTCACGTTATAACAACGAACCTGAAATCATTCAGTCCATAGAGCTTGATCAAATTTTAGGCGTTGACCATTTCATCGTGTACGATTTTTCTATCGGACCCAAAGTGAAAACTGTTTTACAACATTATTCCAATTTAGGTATTCTGGACGTAAGGGTTTGGAATATCCCAAACATGGATATTCATTATTACGGACAAATGGCGTCCATCAATGACTGCGTCTATTCCAATAGAGGGAAATCAAAGTACGTCATTGTAAAAGATACAGATGAAGTTATGGTCCCTTACAAAGATAAAACTTTACCGAAACTCATCGAGAGAATGATGGACAATAACACTTTGGCTGCGACCATCATGTTTAGGCATACGTTTTTCGACAAATCGTGGTCTGACGAACTGGATGGTTTTAAATTTGCTTCTAAAGCTAAAGAACTACAGCTAACAACTCTTCTCAAAGCGTGGCGAGAAACAAAGATATATAAATCTAAACAGAGATCTAAAACAATATATTTACCAAACAGAGTAATCACATCAGGAATTCATTTTGTTTGGAATGTTCGAAAAGGTTTCGTTAATATTGAAGTTCCAACTAATGAAGGGTTAGTTCATCACTACAGAACATGGCATGGAAAACTATCGAGACAAAAAGAATATTTTCTGAGGCAATATAGTGAAGAGTTGATTGAAAGATGTAATAAAACGTTGAGAGCCATTCACGACAATGTCAGCACCCACGGACCATAATAATAAATAGAACATTTGACTTTCATTATTCTTCGTAATAAGATTTTCCATTCATAAATTTATATGTGTTTCGAAAAATAGTTTTCGTCTTTCAGCTTGTTTTTTTTTTTTATTTTTTTTTTTTTTTAAAACTTGAGATCTCTACAGTGATTTAATATCGTTGCAAACAATTATGTGTCAGTTTCTCTCCTAAACAGGGTAACGTTAATAATTGGGTCAATAAATATTTTATCACCAGAATACTTTGAATTTTGTTATATTTTATATCTAAAAGTATTTTTTTCCAGTGATAGGTAACAGGTATGTTTTGAAATGGATATCTTTCTCCTATTCTATTTTTTAAAGTTCACTATTTTTTGCTCGAAAACCCTACACCAGAGTTTGTAAATTTTTCTACGTCATTTTATTATTCATTAAATTACTATTATTATTATTATTAGTAGTAGTAGTAGTAGTAGTAGTTGATTTGAATTTATCTTGTAAAATGTATAATAATAATAACAATAATTATAATAATAATAACAATAAAATAACAACAACAACATCAATGATAAGCATAATAATAAGAGAGAGAGAGAGAGAGAGAGAGAGAGAGAGAGAGAGAGAGAGAGAGAGAGAGAGAGTTCAAATATAAGAAGGTGTATTTCCTTATATCTTTATCACATTTTTATTATCAACTTGTTCCATCTGTGCAGCACGATTCCATCTAAGAGTAACTGCAAAGTTTGTTACAAGTTATTTACTTGTTCTGTTATTTATAATAACTTTACTCTCTGAATTTAAAATAATCACAAAAAAATAGAAGCAGCAGCAGCAGCAATACTAAAAATAATGATGATATTGTAAGAAAAAAAGAAAGAAAATAATGAAACAGCAAATAATCATTTAAAGAGAGAGAGAGAGAGAGAGAGAGAGAGAGAGAGAGAGAGAGAGAGAGAGAGAGAGAGAGAGAGACCTACTTAAATATACGTTGCTGAGTAAGGTGAACCCAGTATTAAAAATACCATAATATTATAAAGAATAATGTCAGATCAAGAATATCCAGTACTCGTTAATGTTATTGTTGTTGTTGTTTTATGTACATACATACAGCTCAAAGTAAGTCTGATATTCCTATTAATGTGTTTGGAAAAACCTCAAATGGCACCAAATGTTTATGATTAACCACTTATTGCCAAAAGTACAATTATTATTATTATTATAAAACATTATTATTATTATTATTATTATTATTATTATTATTATTATTATTATTATTATTATTATTATTATTATTATTTGTGTGTGTGTGTCTCTAAGTACATGAGAATTTTCTGGTAAACTGGAAATTAAAAGTAATTAGAACTTTCTTGGATAAAATCAGCCTATTACAATGAAAATAAACGAAACATAGCTTAGGATAAATTACCATGAATGTGGCTTACCGCACGCCGTTAAATTAGCATGAACAAAATGATTTTTTTTTAATTTTTTAATTTTTTTATTTCAAATAGGTAACTTACTGGTTACATATATATAATAATTCAGGTGTTAGAAGATGAATGTTTTTTGTTTTAACGGAAAAGAGTAAAAAATTAATATTTAATTAATTTTATAAATACGGACGGTTTTATGTTGTCTTTTTTTTTTTTTTTTTTTTTTTTTGTTTGTTTGTTTTTTTAAATTTCTGTCGTATAAATGGTATTAAGTACTGTAATGAATGTATCAGGGCAATCATCCAAATAGCACATGATTAATTTGCCTTTTACATGTAAATATGACCTCTAATGCACTGAAACTGGAAATAAACAGTATGAAAGAAGAATTATTATTGTATCAAGTATTGTTTTACAGTTTGGCACAGTAGCGTGTCCATATTATGGTACCTAATAAGAACGGTCATCTTCATACTCACCTGTTTTTGAAAATTATTTTCTTTTTGGTTTTCATGTTGTTGTTTCTTTTGAAAAAAATACAGTACGAAACGGGTTCGAGATGGTATGAGGTGAAAGTTAAAAACAAAAAATAAAAATAAAATGTTTCGACCTTTGAAACAATTTTTTCTGAATAACAGACATCTAATACGAGGCATTCATTATGACATATTTGAATAAATGACGTGTAATAATCCATGCAGAACTGAGTGAGATTTTTTTCCTACCAACTTTCTGACATTCGTGCATGCGCACTTACTCCTTGCCAAGCCATGAATACTATAATTAACCAGTTTTTTAATTGGACGAAAAGTTCAACGATTGTTCTTGTTTTTCGAAGGAAAACGCATCGAATACATTTATTTTAGCGGCAGGTATAAAAAAAAATAAAAATAAAAATGCAAGGATGTAATGTCAAGTGACATATTTCTGCATGCTTGCATATATTCAATACAAAGATGGGGTTTAATACAACCCGTAAATTATGATTTTGCTCACGCTTTTGAAGCTGTATTTTTAGAAAAGCTTCAGCAGCGCGCTAGAAGTTATGCACTGCCAGTCCTATGTACAGAAAATACAAGCAGAAGTGTTAGTTTGTAGTGTATAGGTTTATCGCCTCGGGTAGTGAATATACCAGTAGGTAGAGCCATAATATGAATTATGGAACAAAGTTCATTTTTACTGTAAGGTATTTTAAATCCAAGATGGAACTTAGCGCCACCTATTTGTATTAGTTTCTATACTACAGGATGGCCCAGGAAAAGTTTCCCAGGACGCAGATAAACTTTTCCTGGGCCACCCTGTATATCGCTCCAGTTAGCAAGCTGCCAACAGATCCCTTTAAAGATAACGGCAAAATCTGGTACACAGCAAAATTCTCCCTGTAACTCCCCCACCCAACGTGTTAAGACAGATGAGAATACTAGAACATTATACTTCTATTTTAAGAAATAGAAAACTCAAAATATTTGTTTAGGTTTTTAGGTTTGTAGATAGTGCTCCTAAAACAGGTCTGGATTCTTTTTCAAGAAACTTGGACATATGAGACACTTGTGTTGTGAGTGATTAATCTCAAGATACTAGTAGTTCAACAAAAGAAACTGAATAAAATAAAATGTATACTTGGCTTTTTACCGACTAAGTCTAAAATGATTTTTTAATCCTCTCGCCTAATACGTATTTGTGGGACCGTGTAAACAATTGACTACATTATGCCAAGTAGATACATAAGAAGACAAGTGCGGATGCGAGAATATCAAAAAGTGCGTAGGATAAAATATCTTGCCAGCGGGGAAGATTTCTAATCGGGTGAATGCAGTTAGGTTTACAACCCATATCGCCAAGTCAGCTCATATTCCCAGAAGCAAGAAAATAATTTGAGAAAAAATATTTTTTATTCAGGTATATTTAAAAACGGAGGAATTACAATAGTTGGGTATATGCCCTAATGGCAGAAAGTACGATTCTCAGTTTTATAAAGCATGCTGTCGTTAACGAACTGTCGAATGACACCAAATTTCACATGCATGCATAAAAATATCTTAACAAAAGATAGGGTTTCAAGAATAAAAACATAATCATCTCGGAGATTCATTGGGTTTTGAAACATTTTTTACCCCCGTGCTTTTGTTCTCTTGAAAATCCTGCTCATGAGAAAACAAAACTAGTACTTGGGCAAAGTGTTAACTACATCACAAAAGTGTACGCTTTATCTGTTTCTAAAATTTCCGCTAGTTTATACAGCGCAAATACAGTTACTCATATATCAGCCAGAAACTGTCGGCCACAGCGTTTAGCAAACGAACACGGTATGACGTCAGGGTCTCACATACCTATTTCTCTACTGTAAACCGACCTTAGAAAAATTGACAATCAAAATCGTTTATTACCTTCATCATTTGAATCCACCGAATTATTATCACACAAACATATTCCGGTATTTCACTTCCCGAATTATCAAAGTAATTATCACTTTCGAAATTTGCAAAAAAAAAAAAAAAAAAAAAAAAAATTAGAAACAAAAAAATTATTTGCTCAACAATGTGGAGGCTGCCATATTGGATAATAATATAACAAATCCCCGAACCAAATTCCTAAGTAATTTAAACGATGACGATTTCGTCCTGATTAAATTAATATTTATAGAAAAAGACGATAGTTTCAAGGTGGCTGCACAAAAGTGGAAATTAAATATATAAATAAAATAAATACAGATACTGAAGTTACGAGTTTTCAGCATACTTCTGAAATTTGTTTTCGTTCTTTATCTCAAACAATTTCGTAAATGTCGGTTTAATATCTGAAAAAACTTATACCTTATTTGAAAATGTAGTTACTGTTTATTGTTCAACATTGTTTTAATTGCTTTCCTCATTTGCTGCAGTCAATTATATTTTATTTTTATTTGAAAAAAAAAAAAAAAAAAAGAAAGAACTAAAACTGAAAATAATGAAGTTATCTAAATATCGGAATATATTCTCGAAAATTGTTTTCAGACTTGGGTTGACATTCATTTTAGTAATAAATTTAAATTATCTTTTCAATTTGTTTTTGAACCAAGAAGACACTATTCTGACGAACAAAACAAATATAATTACATTGGATTATCGGATTACAAACGACAGTTCCACTCTGGAGACGAGAGAAATCAGTTCCACTGTTATACAAAGTGAGAGTGACAATCAAGCAACTCAGTGGATGGAAACAATTTTTGAAAGTGATCTGAAATTAACGTCTCACACGTGGTTTCCAGTAGACACCGACGCTATTATGTTTGTGTATTCTGCATACTACGACAAAGACAACGACAACAATGTGCCATTTGTAAGAGTCATAGGAACCGGACTGCAAGAGGGAAAGCAAAAAGTGATGTGTGTCATTCAGAGGTCAGCCAGCTCAAAATATCTGGACACTGAAATAGCCAAGGTGGAAATCATTCCTGAATCACATAACACAAAGTAAGATACTTTTTAATATTTGAAATAATTCAAAATATATAAATAAATAAATAGCAAGTATATACGTAAACCAAATAAATAGAGAAAACTGCGGTCAAATATCGATCGGTTTAATATCAGAGATCGAGTAACATATGGTTGTAACTTTATCACCTTTCATTTGAAAACTTTCCTTCCCGACACAGAAGGACTTGAGAAGTAGAGCCTTTAGTTTGTTAGGTATATTTGATTGTTTTCAGTAAAATTCAGTTGAGTTAGAGTTATAAATGTAGGGCAAAACGTCAGATTGTCGATTGTCCTTTTATCCATTGTCAATAACCTTCTTGCCCCGTTGATTTGTGAGCCTTTTGTCAAAAAAATACGACTAACTTAGAAACCTGACACGCAAAGGTACCTCGTTTGTATAAGATAAATTACAGTAAAATAACGAATCATGTTTTCTATCAATATTTGTGTTTTACCTGAATAAGCTCTGTTATTATTGTTTAATATGGATAAATATGCCCACCGGACAACTGCTCCCCAGGACAATTGCCCTCTGGACAAGTGGCCCTATTTTTTCTTCCAATAATGATTTTCATGCATAATGGCATATATACATGAAATTCAGCGTAGTCTCTCCATAGTTCTCTAGTAAAGCTTTGTATAGCAACAGTTCATTCACAAAGACAGGTTCAACTATAACCAGGTATACTAGGCACTTCTTACAACAGTTCATTGACACTTTTCAGTTTTCACACTTTTATGTTTTGTGCTATTCCTCTCAAATAGTCCAGGACCTCTCGGTTTTCATACTGTCTGACCAGTGTCAAGAAACGCAGTGAAGCTTCTTGGTATTTTCGACGAAGTGGTTGAGGTGCTTCTCCGCCAATCATCAGGTTTATTTCCAATTCATTATCGCTTGTTCACACTTTAAAATATTTATAAACTTCTAGAAATTCAGATGGTAGGCACCAGTGTTTGACTGGAAGCAATGGTGCCACCCTTCCACGAAGTTGTTAGTTCGCACAACATTCTTTTCCAACCTCTGGTGCATGTTCCACATGCTGACAATGTAACGTGGATCATGTATGCGACCAGCTCTGCCATACTGGCAATAGATGAAGTTGTCCTCAAAATACTCCAGTATTTGTAATACAGAAACATCTCCATCAGCTTCAGATAGTGCTTCAAAAGCTGCCGTGACTTCATCCACTGGAACGAATGCAATTGCAGCTATCTGACGGATCAGTAAAGCGTCGTGACGAACTGCCAGAGTAATGACTTGAATTTGGCACCAGATGAATTGGCTCAGATGAAAGAAGCATCCAGTTACTGTACAGTTTAGCTTTACAGACGTTTTGCTTTCTGCCTTCACACTCATAAGAAATCACTCCACCACTGAGTTCCTTCTGTCGGACATACACATAGTTTCCGAAGGCAAGTTTTGGATGACCACACTCTGAGTCAATGAATTCCATCTTATAGAAAATAATATTTTTGCTACAAGGCACTACCTAACATACTGTTTCATTCATCTCAATTATAGATCACTTGCCAAATCAAAGAAAGCTTTAGCATTTAATTACCCTGTATTAGTAATTAGCTGACTCTAGTTAGCTTTGATGTTAAATGATATTTTATAAGATCTTTTAGCAGATCAAAGTAATCCAATTGACTTTACTCAAGTTTAATTAGTAATTAGCTGACTCTACTTAGCTTTCACCAAATTCCTTTAATCAAGTTTAATGTAACACACGTTGACTAATTTATTGGAATATTGCTTGAAAATCATTCTGAATGGTATATTTGAAGAAAAATTGGGGGCAGTTGTCAGAGGGAGGCAGTTTTCTGGGGGCAATTGTCCGGGGGGCACTTGTCCTGATATTGATAAATATATTAGTGTATTTTATTTAACATCAGACCGAGTGAATTTTATATCTGTTAATTTTATATTGTATTGCTAATCATATATTTATTTATTTTTTAATTACCTTTTTTTTACAGCTATTATTATTATTTTAACAGCTTATATATATTTCTAGTATTAAATTTATTTTTATCGCTATTTTGTCAACTACAGTACAGGCACTCCTCAATTAACGTTCCATTCCTACGCGTATTGGTCGATAAGCGAGAAGCCTCCCCTCCTCGGATGTTTCAAACATACTTGTTGTGGATTTGTGTCAGCCACCTACAGATATAGTTTTAATGTCACCTTTACACCTTTCATAACATTCTTAGTATATCATTAGATGCTTATACAATAATCTACTACGTTCTGTAATAAACGATAAAAAGAGGAAATCATCTATAATAGTTACATTACTTATGTTTGGATACTGTAAGCACAGGTAAAGGTTTTTATTTATTTTTGATAAAGAAAAGGATTTTGTTTTAACTTATTTTAAATACTACAGAAAATAAAATACAATCAGTGAAGTGAAAATTAACATATTGTACTGTAGGGTGCTTAACATAAAAAAAATTCGTAGTAGAAAAAGAGTCTTCCAGATTGCCAGCGCTAGTGTAGTGAATACTGATCGACTGATCTTTGATGAAAATGATGATGATAGATAGATAAACAAAACATATTTAATTAATAAAATAGTTAAAGTACTTTCATCTAAACATTCATCCAAATATTTAAAGCAATTTGAACCTTACAAAGATGTATACCTGTGTTTCTAAACCTTTTTTTTATTCCACTCCCTCACTTGAGGTTTTCAAAACAATCGGATACCGCACCATGGTATAAGGTATGTGTTATATACGTATTGAAAAGGTAAGTCATAATGATGTAAAAGCTTTGAAAAGGTCAAGGGCACGCCTTACCGGCTGATGGATTAATATGATCACGGTGATGTAGTTTTTAATTATCACGATATGGGGCATGAGTGCAGATTCAAACTTTTGATAATTAACTTTTTGCTTCAGTTTCTAAAATCTACAAGAGATTATCTAACAAAAAAAAAAAAAATAATAATAATAATAACAAAAAAGAAACCAATAACATTATTTGAAGTATAAGATGCATTATTATTGTGACAGATGTTTAAAACAGATTTTCTTTCTGTCTGCAGCTTAACTATTATTAATACATATAGTAATTTTAACTATTTCTTTTCGTTTTATTCCCTACAGTCATTCAGCTTTATTTATCCTGTGCAAGGTGTCGCACAACACAAAACCATATGCTGTGACTATCGTTGGAACCAGCCGCACTAAAGTGAGAAACAGACTGCTAATCAATTACCCAGAACCGCATCGTTTCAACATTACAGTGTGCCTGCCTTCTCTACATTCATATTATAACAACGAACCTGAAATCATTCAGTCCATAGAGCTTGATCAAATTTTAGGCGTTGACCATTTCATCGTGTACGATTTTTCTATCGGACCCAAAGTGAAAACTGTTTTACAACATTATTCCAGTTTAGGTATTCTGGACGTAAGGGTTTGGAATCTACCAAACATGGATATTCATTATTACGGACAAATGGCGTCCATCAATGACTGCGTCTATTCCAATAGAGGGAAATCAAAGTACGTCATTGTAAAAGATGCAGATGAAGTTATCGTCCCTTACAAAGATAAAACTTTACCGAAACTCATCGAGAGAATGATGGACAATAACACTTTGGCTGCGACCATCATGTTTAAGCATACGCTTTTCGACAAATCGTGGCCTGACGAACTGGATGGTTTTAAATTTGCTTCTAAAGCTAAAGAACTACAGCTAACAACTCTTCTCAAAGTGTGGCGAGAAACAAAGATAACTAAGTCTAAACAGAGATCTAAAACAATATATATACCAAACAGAGTAATCACATCAGGAATTCATTTTGTTTGGAATGTTCGAAAAGGTTTCGTTAATATTGAAGTTCCAACTAATGAAGGGTTAGTTCATCACTACAGAATATGGTATGGAAAACTATCGAGACAAAAAGAATATTTTCTGAGGCAATATAGTAAAGAGTTGATTGAAAGATGTAATAAAACATTGAGCATCATTCACGACAATTTCATTATCCTCAATTCATAATAATAAGTAAAACATTTAACTTGCAGTATTCTTTGAAATATAATTTTCTATATGTACGTGTTTAGCAATATATATATTTTTACAGTAGTACCTTAACTTACGAGTTTAATTCGTTCCGCGACCGAGCTCGTAACTCAATTGGCTCGTATATCAAATCAGTTTTTCCAAATGAATGTAATTGAGATACCATTACCACTCTAAAACCACCCCATTTGTTTATTTATTTTATTATTTTTATTATTATTATTATTATTATTATTATTATTATTTTTTTTTTTTTTTTTTTGGTAACCTTTTTAAATAAGAAAAATGTATTTACAAATGGCAAATATTGTAAAAAAACTAAATAAAAGAATGTAAAGAAATAAATTGGTTTTGTAAAGTGTATTTAACTTGGAGATCAGAAAAATTATTTTAACGCCTTTGGCTGGGGTTTCAGCCTTTATCGTCTCCTTCAGCTTCATTATGGTACTACGCTCGTACTGCCTAGCCAAGTCGACTAGATGAACAACTCGCTCGTGTTTATCTGTGAATTCAATGGGCATCATCCGCTTCTTCTTCTCAGCACCGTCCTTTGCACTCACTTTCTTAGCATCCATTATCAGAAAAAAGCAGTTTGGCAAAATACTGCTGAAAACGCGAGCACAACACAACAGAGATGCGTCCGCGGCGAGATAACCACGTGAAGTAAACGAGTGAGACGCAGGATTCTGGCCGGATATTGTATTGTTCGTTGCGCCAACTAGCGGTGGTGTATCTGAAGCTCGCTCGTAACTCGGATTTTGCCTCCAACTCAAAGCAAAAAATCGAACGGGTGACTGCTCGTAACTCGAGAAACTCGTAAGTTGTGGCACTCGTAAGTCGAGGTACCACTGTGTGTGTGTGTGTGTGTGTGTGTGTGTGTGTGTGTGTGTGTGTGTGTTTGTCATTAACTTGGTTTTTTTACGTAAATATTGTTCCTGTTGTAACTTGAAATGAAAATGAAGAAAATAACTCGTATTTTGTTTCACAGATTTAAATAAACTTACATAAATAGAATCCGTACAGTAGTAACCTCATAAAATAAAATAGGCTTCTCATTTAGATGTCAAAGAAAATACGGTGCAATGTGCATACAAAAAAGATGAGTCATTTGTCGCTCCCTGCACTGTTATAATTGAAAGCATTAGTTTTAGTGACACAGAACATAACCAGTTATATGTTCTGCTTCACATGCAACATACATTTGATTATAATAACTTCCTCAGTCTAAAAAGGTCTTATTGTAGTGCTATATTATGTATACAACAAAAAGAAAATGATCAGTTGGAAAAAAGATTTCTTTCTTTTTTTTTTTTTTACTTCTGTCTGAAGCTACTAAGTATTTATGGGAAAATATTATAACATGAAAATACTTTTATACAAATGTTGGTAATTATTTTTTTGTCTATATTTTCGTTTAAATATAAGTAATCGAGAGAGAGAGAGAGCTAATTCAATGAGGTAAAAAAAAAACGTAGGCTGAAGAACAGAAATTGATACATCCTGTTTAACCTTGCATCTGTTGATTATCCTATTAAATTACCTTAGTATTATATGTACCTTTGTTAAAACCTTCCCCACAATTAATGGCAGAAACCTGTTCACCCCAGTTCAGATCCTGAAACTGCTATGCATATAAAAGGTTTTAAATGCTAATTATTATTAATACAAGTTAATATATTATTATATATATATATGATATGCCTGACAAGTCAATTTCTTCTGCGGCTGATTTATTTAAAAAGGCAAAGCTTCATCATAAGAAGGCATGCATAACATTTATCAGTTTCTTGGAATTCCGAATCACTGCTCCAGATTCTATTTGAAGATATTGTGCAGTGCATTTGTGATGACCAATCTGTTAAGAATGACAAGCATATTCTTGTCTATTTTAGGAAACAACTTAGACAGTAGATCAAACATAGTTTTTAATTCATGTTTCCAACATATCTACTTATGAAGACACGAAAACAATGGATGTTCTCCCATTCAGGTGCGGTCATCAGCGATTTAGTTTCATAGTACGAATTTCTCACCCCTCAGTTCCGGTATATGAATGCTCTTTACATCAGTTACAAATGCTAAAAAACAAGTCAAGCACAAACATGATATTCCTTAGATATTATTCTTTAAATAAAAAATGACACTGCATTTAATATTAATTTTAATACAACCCATTTTCACTTTACCGTTTCGAAACGTCCGACTGAAAATGCGTTAAAACCTAACTAAAAAATAGGGCAAGATGAAGGTAACTGAAAAAAATAAAAATAAAAATAAATAATAATAATAATAATAATAATAATGTAAAATAATAATTATATTAATAATAACAATAACGACAACAACAACAATAATAATAATAATAATAACATTAACAATAACAATAACAATATAAAATAATAAATAAATAGATTATAAATAAATAACACAAGTGAATATTAGTTGTGCTTATTTGCAACAGAGTTCTGATGTAACCGATTCAGGGTTTTATTACATCTGTGTATCAGCTGTTCACTGTATAATCGCAAGAACTCTTCTTTCAGTTTGCCTCTCTTTTCTTCTGTTTTCCCAAATCTGTAATGATGAAGTAAACCTTCGTTAGGTCGAACTACTATACTCAGAAATGGACGACGATTTTTCCAGCTGAAGTGTATACCATTAACAATGACTCTGTCTGGAATTCTGATGGTCTTGGCCCTTCCTTTACTGCCATATGTAAAATTTTCTCTCCATACCTTTAACAAAGTATTCAGCTGCAGTCGTTTCGCTTGTGGAGCATACTTGAAATTTTTAGTATCATCAGACCATGTTTTGTCGAAAAAGGTATTACGAAAGGAGATAGATCCAGCTCGCGGATTCTCTTTCAACAGCCTTTTGATAAGTGATGGCAAGTTTCCGTCTTTATATGGAGCAAGCACCTCGTCTAGATCTTTTACAATCACAAAGGCTGATTTTCCTCGGTTTGAATAAACACAGTCATTGACAGCTACCATTTGGCCAAAATAATGTATATGTATGTGTGGTAAATTCCACGTTTTTATATCCAGAATACCCAGATCAGAATAATATTTAAACACTTTTAAAACTTTAGGTCCTATCCAGTATTTGTAAATAACAAAATGTTCAGCGCCTAAAATTTGGTCTAGTTCTATGGATTCGACGGTGCCAAAATCGTTATTGTAATTGGAATGGATGCAGGCTAGACAGACAGTGATGTTGTAGCGATGTCTTTCTGGATATTTAATCAGAATTTTGTTCTTCACCTCACTTCCACCTTCGCCAGTTATTGAAACAGCAAAAGGTTTTTTGTTGTCAGGCACCTTGCAGATGACAAATAAAGCCCCATATCTGAAGAAAAGAATGGAAAAAAATATATATTTATTTATTTCAAAATTATAATGATAAAAAGATTCCATGACTTAATATATTGTTTACTTTACATTTAGCATGTGAAATAAAAAAAAAATAAAAATAAAAAATAAATGAAAAAAAAAAAAAAAATAATAATAAAAAAAAAATTAATTAAAAAAACTGAATAAAACACCAGTATGAAAAAAAAAAAAAAAAAAAAAAAAAAAAAAAGAAATAAATAAATAAAAGAAAAAAGAAGAAAAGAAAAAGAGAAGCACTTGTTTTCGAGTAAGAAAACAAAATTCGTTTATGTGAGTTGTTTTTTCCCTTTCTTTTCATCAAGTTTGTAAAGAAATAAATAGCTTAGGCTGAGGTGGTCATGCATGAACTTCAACCAAAGAAAAAAAGAGCAACGAAATACACTTATACATGCGATAATTCACACTCAAGATATTAATATCAGTTTTTGCTATTAACCAGGAACCTGAAATAACAGTGTTTATACCTGCTTTTGAAAAAATCCGCCATGTTTTTAATAACAATATTATTAGAAATTAAAATACTTAACACAGACTGTTATTTTACAATCTATTCAAGTCTACTGATTTCATTTTAAAAGTTTCCCATATCAAACCGAAGAAAAAGATATATATATATACACACACATACATACACATATATATTGTTCTTGTTAAGTTTCCTAGATATATTCAGGTAACTGAATTTGAATTTAACATGCACTTTTATAGCGTATAAGATAACGATTTAGAATAATAATTAAGCAAAAACTAAACAGTGGATCTTTACTTCACACAGTGGTAAAAAAAAAATCTATATATAATATTACATATGAAAAATAAATGAATATTTTCTGTCAGTAACAAGTACAATTATAAAACAGTTGATAAAATAACGTGCTTACTTTTTCTTATTAACATCGGGCATAATTTCAACAGTGGCAGAATGAACGTCCAAACACTCGTTGTTGGAAGTCCAATGAATAATACAAGTAACATTATGTTTTACATTAACTAACCCTGCCCCGATCACTCTCACGATAGTTTCATTGTTGTCGTTGGTGTCGTAGTAAGCTGAATACAAAAAAATATCAGTTGCGTTGCCCGTTGGAACCCAGAACTGAGAAGTTACATTCAGCGTTTGTTCTGCTATCTTTGACATCCATTTCGAACTTCGGCTATCACATTCAAGAGATGGAGCTTTTACTACTGTCTCAGAAAATGTCAAATATTCTGTAAAATTGTTTTTAAAATTAACGTGTGAGTTTAAAGATCCGTAAATATTTCTCCTTTCTCCAGCATTGAATACCACCAGCATTAAGTATACCATTACAGATACTAGTCCAGTTACGAGAAGCGCCTTAATAAAACGCTTTAGCGAATGAAGACCCATCTTAAGTTTAATATTCTTCTGAACAATGTTTATCCGAGACCTTCACTCTGAAATAAACCGAAATATGTCCCTTTTTTATTTCTTCTTCTTCTCCAGTTTATTACATATAAATCTATGGAGCAGAAAACCTCAGTAGTAAACTGCGGTACCCGTTCACATCGTATTTCAGTCCAACGAACAAGACAGCCATTACCCCGATAAATCAAGGCTCAGTCTTATTTACTCGTCGCAGTCAATACCTGAATCAAATCTGATTCGCGCAGAGGAGAGGCTGCTCTTTCAAAATATGAAAACCAGCGAGCTCAAGTAATCAGGTTTTTTTTCAGTTAGCTATTTCGAATAAAATGTCATTTTAGCATTATATGATTTCGATCTATTTTATTTATTATTTTTTTTATTCATTATGTTGTTGTTATTGTTATTATTACTGTAAATAATAACTATATATTTTATGTAAGTTTAGCAACATTTCTGTTAATGTTGCAAATTAGTTCATAACGAGTCGAACAAATGAAACAAATTTTGTTGTGTTAATAGTTATAATTGTTGATAGTCAGATTATGGTAAATATGAGATTTTTTGGAGGCTCCTTTAGACTACAAGGCCCAAAGCTATAGCTTTATAATTTATGTTTTTAAACCGCCACTGAAGAGGATTAATTATATCAACAAAGAATAAGAAGATTTTAACCTGTTTTCATAATCGCAACAACAACGAATTTTAAGGTTTAAACATAATTATACCCTTCAGTACATTATCAACTGTATTATTTCCAGATTATTTTATGACTATTTTTTTTTTTTTTTTTTTTAAATTAAAGTTTTATACTGTCGTATGAATTTTACGAAAGATACATGTAAATGATCCTTTTGATTCTAAGAATCAGTTTACAGTTAGGCGAACGTTGATTTCCTTTTTCATTGCTTCCTGCTACTTTACATTACATACGAAGCCCTGTAACCGTAGATGTCCTGTAACAGTGTGCTGAATAAGATATACGTTGCTTTATTACAGGTAACAAATTGTCTTAAATAATCTATGGAGCTTTGAGAATGGCTGTCCCCTTTAATAATTTGTCATGATATAACGCATGTGGTTCTTGTCTATGGCCAGAATGTGCATACACACCCGTAACTAGACTCTTTCTGAAATGAGGCTAAAACTGATGTCTTTGAAGTCAGTTATTTCTTTCATCGCAACAGTATCGGTAGACTTCAAACAGTAACCGTAGACATAAACGAATTCATTCAGAAGAAATCGTTTCTATCGAAATAGAGATTTATATTTTATATTTTTAAAATAAAATGTTTCTATATATAAAAAAAAAAAAAAAAAAAAAAAAAAATCGTCAGTTTGGTTATGTTATGATGCATTTGCCTCATTTTCCTCAATGTAGTTACGGCCAAGGTATAAATAATAATAATAATAATAATAATAATAATAATAATAATTATTAATATTATTACTCATTGTTATCATATAACATATAATTTTTAACATACTAGATATTCATTGCTGTTGAAGACATATGTTATATGCAATATCAGAAAGATTTTTACATAATGATATGTATTTCAGGCATCTAAATACAACTATTTAACAATTAAATGTATAAAATAAAACCGTATTTTTAATGATAATACAACAACAACAATAAATAAATAAGTATTTTTTTTTTTTTTTTTTAAAAGGCTCTATTTTATCTACTATAATATTTTTCAGCATGCAAGTCAAGAGGCTGAGGATGAGTGGGGAGGAAGGGAAAAAAATGTCCAAGATCTTTTTGAAGACTGTCCTACAGGCAGTTTGTAAGATCCTTCTGAAAAATGAAACTTTCCTAGACCTTCACATGATTAAAATGATTAAAGCCCGTTTCAAATAGTTTCATCAAATAGCATTCCCGAAACTTTCAGTACTCATCAATCCTCAAATGTGTTCATTACGCTCATTTTTCAATTTTATAAAGAAAACCGTTCGTTACGTAAATATTATTTATAATTAAAAGCTGCTCGTTATAGCACAACCCACTGAATCTCATTTAAAATCGATGCACTGAATAAAACACCAGTAAGGAAATAAAAAAAAAAATTAAAATAAGAAAAGAAAAAGAGAACCACTTGTTTTCGAGTAAGAATACAAAATTCGTTTATGTGAGTTGTTTTTTTTTTCCCTTCCTTTTCATCAAGTTTGTAAAGAAATAAATAGCTTAGGCTGAGGTGTTCGTGCATGAACTTCAACCAAAGAAAAAAAGAGAAATAAATTACACTTACACATGCGATAAGGCACACATTCAAGATATAAACATCAGTTTTTGCTATTAAACAGGAAACTGAAATAGCAGTGTTTATATCACATGCCAAACAAAATAACTTTAAGCTTTATCTGTCATACTTGTGTAGTTAGCAATGAGATTAGAAAAGGTATATCAATATAAATAAATTTTAAAATTACAAATAATAATAATAATAATAATAATAACAATAATAATAATAATAGATTGATTTTGTTATCTAGAGTCTGTTTTAAAATCTGCTACTTGAAACGAGTCATGGTAGATTTTGAAAAAATCCGCCATGTTTTTAACAACAATATTATTAGAAATTAAAATACTTAACATAGGCTGTTATTTTACAGTCTATTGAAGTCTACTGATTTCGATATTAAAAGTTTCCTATATCAAACCGAAGAAAAAGACACACACACACACACACACACACACACACACATATTGTTCTTGTTAAGTTTCCTAGATTTATTCAGGTAAGTGAATTTGAATTTAAAATGCACTTATACAGCGTATAAGATAACGATTTAGAATAATAATTAAGCAAAACCTAAACAGTTGATCTTTTCTTAACATATAATATTATATATGAAAAATAAATGAATATTTTCTGTCAGTAACAAGTACAGTTATAAAACAGTTGATGAAATAACATGCTTACCTTTTCTTATTAACATCGGGCATAATTTCAACAGTGGCAGAATGAACGTCCAAACACTCGTTGTTGGAAGTCCAATGAATAATACAAGTAACATTATGTTTTACATTAACTAACCCTGCCCCGATCACTCTCACGATAGTTTCATTGTTGTCGTTGGTGTCGTAGTAAGCTGAATACAAAAAAATATCAGTTGCGTTGCCCGTTGGAACCCAGAACTGAGAAGTTACATTCAGCGTTTGTTCTGCTATCTTTGACATCCATTTCGAACTTCGGCTATCACATTCAAGAGATGGAGCTTTTACTACTGTCTCAGAAAACGTTAAATATTCTGTAAAATTATTTTTAAAATTAACGTGTGAGTTTAAAGATCCGTAAATAATTCTCCTTTCTCCATCATTGAATGCAACCAGCATTAAGTATACCATCACAGATACTGGTCCAGTTACCAGAAGCGCCTTAATAAAACGCTTTAGCGAATGAAGACCCATCTTAAGTTTAATATTCTTCTGAACAATGTTTATCCGAGACCTTCACCCTGAAATAAACCGAAATATGTCCTTTTTTTTCTTCTTCTTCTCCAGTTTATTATATATAAATCTATGGAGCAGAAAACCTCAGTAGTAAACTGCGGTACGCGTTATCATTGTATATCAGTCCAACGAACAAAACAGCTAAAACCTAATTTCAATAAGGCGAGGCTCAGTTTTATTTACTTTTTGCAGTCGCCACTTCTGATAAGTTCAGTGCACAAATAAAATCTGATCCGCGCAGAGGAGAGGCTGCTCTTTCAAAATATGAAAACCAGCGAGCTCAAGTAATCAGTATTTTTTGTTAACTATTTTGAATAAAACGTCGTTTTAGCATTATATAATTTCGATCTGTTTTTATTCATTATGTTGTTGTTATTGTTATTATTACTATAATGGCTAAATAATAACTATATATTTTATGTAAGTTTAACAACATTTCTCTTAATGTTGCAAATTTGTTCGAACAAATGAAACAAATTTTGTTATGTTAATAGTTATAATTGTTGATAGTCAGATTATGGTAAATATGAGATTTTTTTGAGGCTCCTTTAGACTATAACGCCCAAAGCTATAGCTTTATAATTTATGTTTAAAACCGCCATTGAAGAGGATTAATTATATCAACAAAGAATAAGAAGATTTTAACCTGTTTTCATAATCGCAACAACAACGAATTTTAAGGTTTATTACGCTCATTTTTCAATTTTATAAGGAAAACCGTTCGTTACGTAAATATTATTTATAATTAAAAGCTGCTCGTTATAGCACAACCAACTGTATCTCATTTAAAACCGACACACACTTATTATATTTAATTCTTTATCATATTATCTTCTTAAAATCAATTTTAAGGATATCATATTGATTGCATCAGATTAAAATACCACATTAACAAAAGTTATAGCCAGTTCTGGTTTTAGTTTTCTTAACGATCATAGACAAGATCAACTGATGGTGGTTTTTCAGACTATTTTACAATGCATTTATTTGTACATTGGTGTGGATCAGTTGTTTGTGCAAAATGTTACCCAAATCTGTTCAAACAAACAGCTGTTCTAGCAGCAGCCAAAAATCAGTTGAATACGCTATGAACAGTAAAATATCGCCTTGTGTTAGGTCACATGATCAAATACTAGTATTTTTCATTATTGGATATTTATTTTTATTCTACTTCAGTAGATTAAATGTTTATCACACACACACACACACACACACACACACACACACACACACACACAAAAATCACATACACACACATACATAATACATTACCTATAATATAGCTGAAACAGAATTTTAATTTCATGCAAATAAATAAATTTAAAACGTAGCATGCTCTAATGATATGAAGCACTATAAATGGAAAGCTAGAGGACCGATGTATATAATGATTATAAGAGCAAGAGAAAGTTATTGAAACGGGTTTGAACAGAGATCTTGAAACTGAATATATATAGCGACATTAGATTATTTATTACCTAGAGAATATATATATTTATTACCTATGTAGTATGTATATATATATATATATATATATATATATATAAATGTTGATATCATTTTTTCCTTTCCTCGTCTGATTACTTCTTCATGTTGGTCTTCTTATTGCTTTTGATTCACAATCAATTTATTATTATTTCGTGAAAAATGGTTTTGCTGAAGGTCGCTGTCGAAATGGAGGAAATAACAATTGACAAAGGTAGCATGGCTTCCACAGGGGCTCATTTGAGCTCTGGCAAAATAAATTTGAGTTTATTAAGAGATTGTTACAGAAGGGAATTTCTTGAATGTCTTGATAAATGTCTAGGAACAAAGGTGAATTACTTTTGTTAAAACAGAAATTAATTTTTAATAAAACAATATAATGGTCATGTTTTAATGTTCGGTTTAAATGAGGAAGTGTTAAAATCGTCTGCTCTTTCCAAATTAATTTTGTAACTGTTACGCCCATGCAGCCGCAGGATCTGTTATAAGGATAAGTGCATAAAGAAAATCTGATATATTTCATGTAGATTTTATTTTATTTTTAATGATTTAATTTTAAGTAAATTAGAATATGCAAAATATTAACCATTGTATCTTAAGTGATAAGTTATTAATTACTAAGTAATTTACTAATGTAGCGACATCTTATCTCATATCATAATTATAATAAAACCTTCTTTTTTTTTCTTTCTTTTTTTGAGCTTATTGAAGTTTGTACCAGAATAGAAAACAGTGGTGTAACATAAAAAAATAAAAATAATAATAATACAAAAAAAAAAAAAGAATAATAAAAAAAAATAATTGTCACATGTAATAATATATTTATTATTATTTATCATATTAACTGAAGTTTAAAAAATTAATAATGTCAGTCGTTTATAATAATAATAATAATAATAATAATATTGAATATATATTTTGAAGGCATTGGTATGGGATGATGCACTGACTGGACCATTTGGTTTGATTGCTGAATACTCTCTTTTAAAGGTATAATTGTCTTCTCATTTTAGATATGTTATTTCTTTTTCTTTTCTTTATTCTTTCTGATATTTTTGTCAAAACAGACTTATAATGTAATCAACAAAAGAAATAAAAGTTAAATTTGATTTTTGATATAAAATAATTTAATAATTAATTAAAAGTAGAAAAACACAGTAAAAGACACAATAATGTAATATGCAAATTAAAAGGTTATATGAATCAAGATAATATAAACTACTTGACTATGTCCTAGTTGTATCAGATAAGGTTTAAACATTTTTTTTTTTTAAATAAAATTCATTATCAGATATCTTTGTTTTATATTTTATTAGATAATGATGAAATTTTATATATTTTTTTATTGTTTGTTATGCAGCAGATTAAAAAGACAAACAAAAAATCATTTTCCTAAATAATAAGAACAATAAAACAAAAGAAATCCAACAAACTGTTGAGTATTTTAATTTATTATACATTTTGGTAACTTTGTTTTAGTGCTACAAAAATAATAATAATAATAAAAAAATATGTTTATATATATATATATATATATATATATAATAAATGTTAATAATTGTTTCAAATTTTTTATTTTTTATTTTTTTTTTTTTTTTTTTTTTTTTTTTAAATCCCTCTTTATTAATAGGAACATGAAGTTGAAAAAATGTTTCCATTACGTTCAACTGGTTTGCCTCTGAGTAATGTCCAAAACATTGTATTCATTGCAAGACCAAAACTGCATCTTATGGAGATTATAGCACAAAATATTCTTCAGTAAGTTATTACTATAGATCATATTTATTATATAATGTTCAAGATAAGGCACTATATGTCTGACCTTTTTAGTTTTTAAAATTTGATTTTATAAAATATTTTTAGTAATTAATATTTCAGTATTGTTAACTGTTATAGGAACTCTTAAATAAGCAAATCTAAGTTAGGCACCATCTAAAGACATGTTATAATCTACATTGTATGTTTTATATATTAATGTATTATTCTTTTGACGCTGTTCTGTGTTAAAAACACTTAAATAAACTAATTTAAAATATGTAGCATCTATCATCCTCTAAAAACCTACATTATAATGTAAATGGATCTAAATAGACAGAGCTCCATGACCAGTTCAGAAAATATGTCCATGACAGGCTTTCTTGAACAGTTTTTTGATGGAATCAGGCCCAGTTCAGAGGCTGAAAGTATGCAGTCAAACAGTGATTACTTGAAATTCATGCAGGTTTTTCAAAACTAGTGCATTTGGATAATTTCATTTCTGTGCCACTTTATGCTCTCCCAGTTCTGAAAATTGAGCAAACAACTAAATGGTGATTTAAAACCAACACACACACACACACACACACACACACACACACACACACACACACACACACTCTCTCAGATATATATATATAAAATGTTGAGGTCGTCCAGTTATCTACCACTGATAACATTGATGGTATAACTAATGCTCTTCTGACACAGTTTCTATAGCATGGGTCCAGTGCAGAATGTTATAATGTTTTCTAGTTTGGGCATTAAGTTTATTGCTCTAATTATTACCAGCAAAAAATATATAATTTATTGTTTGTATTAAACATTGCAAATTTGTATTTGAAATCTGACTTTCATAAATATATTAATTTTTCATTGTAGTTTGATAGAAATTCAAGATAAATATAAATTATTTTTTCAGAAGATTCCAGTCATTTTGTTTTTAGTTATGTTCAAAGGCTAATTATTCAGATTCACAGTAGGCATAATGAAAATGGCTGGTGTCAAACTGTAATATCCCAAATGTATTCTCCTTGCTAGTATTATAAATATTTTCTCAAAAAACAAACAACAAAAAATAAACCCACAATCTTGTTATCAAACTGTAGAATTAGAACATCCACTGGTTTTATTTAAAGAAGGATGAACTGTTAGTAATGAAATGAGTTCATATCATGGATGGCCATCTTTAGACAACTTGTTTCCTTGCAACCTACGAATTATTTTCAGCAAAATTGGTATCATTGGTATTTGTTATTTCATGAACTTCCAAACCAATGCCAAAAATATTTAGCTCTTCAAATTTTCCATGTATAATGAACATTCCTGCCAAGTTACAGCAATTGGTGTTAAAGGTTTGAAACATTTTGAATGATTTGACATGGAATAAGCCTTCAAACAAATCAGGTCAATGTTTTAGAAATGTTTAAAATTAATTTCAGTCTTTCTTTTCTTTCTTGCTTTCACCTTCATTTTTTATTTTATTTTTAAAGTGTCAAAAAACTATATGTGGATTAAATGTATCAGAAAAATTAAATTAATTACTGGTAGTGTAAAGAGTAGCACTTTGCAATATTTCTTATATACATAATAGAGAAAATATGATACAAGACGTAGAACTTGTATTTAGAATGATTTCATTGTTTTTGCAGAGAAGAGCAAAAAGGAGGATTTAGAAAAGAATTTACATTAATCTTTGTTCCAAGAAAAAGTCTTTTGTGTGAGAAAAAGCTGAAGGTATTCACTTTAGGAAGATTTAATAATTTATGTATTTTATTATTATTATTATTATTATTATTATTATTATTATATTTTTAATAAAATAATAACACTAAGAATAATAAAATAAAAGTAAATAAATAACAGAAACTAATAAGTAACATAAACAGTCACAACAACATCTCTCCACCAGTCCACACAAAACAAATTTAGCTAAAGAAAAATAGTGATAAAAAATAATAAGCAAAGCTAAGAAAAAACCCCACAAAATGTATATTTAACAAAAACAAACAAAAAAAATCGTTTTACTTGTTTGTTACAAACATCTCTGCAGAATAATTATTTTTAATATAGAAGACATAAGCAGACAAAGTTGTTCAAACACAGAAAAAGTAAGCCAAAAATAACACAAGAATGTCTATATAATTATATACTGTGTACTTTTAACTTTTGGAAATGTGATACATTTAGAATCTTGTGAACACGAACATGCTAGTAGGATGTTTTTTACATACCTTAGTACTTACGGATTTTCCAGATGACTAGTTCAACTGAATGACCATTTCATAATATCATAATAGGTGTTACTCACTGAGCTTGCATGTCTTATCGTCATCTTTCAACTTTGACATGATTTTTGTTAGGGTAGGGAATGTTTCACTATTGTATTAAAAATATTCAAAAGAGAAATTGCTACAGCCTGTTTTGGGGGATTTCTTTCAAAAAATTGTTTACACTTTGCAAATATGAGTGAAACAACTTATTTAACATTGACCCTAAATTATTGTTTTAGAACGTGAATAACTGCATATATTAATTAAAAGGGAGCATTTAATCTACACATGTTATTGAGAAACTGATTTGTTTTTTTACAGTGTTCCTGTAACTAAAAAATATATATATATATATAATTGTGTATATTTAATATAAAACAAATACATAAAATAATAAGCTAATACATTTGTAAATAAAATTTTGAAATATATATAATTAGAATTGTAATTTCTGTACATAAATGAATAATTTGAAGAAGAAAAAATCTAAGTGTTATATGGGTATTAACAATAGGTGTTGATTTTATAATATTCACATACAGTAATTATACTTGATGCCATAAGTTTCTAAAACATTGCATTTACATAATTAACCTCAGTTTTAAATAATGTCGTTAATGAACGCAGCAGAATGTTACTAAATACTTCCATGCTACATGTGGTGTCAGTCCTGTTTTACAAAATAAAAAAATAAATAAAAACCATCATATGTTACAATCTGTGTTTTCAAGATTCTGGCTATATAGTATATTGCATTTTTTCTCTTAGTTTTCATCAAGTATTTCGTTTCTGATTGCCATATATGTTTTGGATTTTTATTTTTCAGCAAATGGCTGTATATGGGTCACTAACAAATATAGAGGAATTTAATCTAGCACTAATTCCCTTTGATTCTGATTTACTGTCCATGGAAATGGAAACATCATTTCGGGTTTGTTTCTTTGTTTTTTAGGATGGAATTTTGTTTACATATATACGTCTGTTTTGATAAACGTGTAACTCTTAACTATTTGTAGGATTGAATTTGTTTTTCTTCTCTCTCTCTCTCTCTCCCTCCCTCCCTCTCTGGTGAACAGGTTTCTGACATGAATTGTCGATAAGGTTTAAAGTTTATGAGTTTTCAATTTCGAGTTGAGGTAATTTTATAGCATAATCAACAGGTACAAGGTTAAACAGGATGTATCAATTTCTGTTCTTCAGCCTATGTGTTTTACCTCATGAAATAGCTCCCTCTCTCTCTCTCTCTCTCTCTCTCTCTCTCTCTCTCTCTCTCTCACACACTCTCATACTCTCTCTCTTACTGTGTGTGTATTTACATAAACTGTTGCTGTGTTATTGCACACCGTTTTGTCTCACAATCATAATCATGTTTGAAAACTGTAATTAATAAAATGTGTTTATTATGTCATTTCATACATACTTTCTCCAACTCTCTCAGTTAATGGATAATTTCATTCTTTTTCCTTCTTTTTTTTAAATACAGGAATGTTACCTGGAAAATGACTTTACTTCTATGTTTTATGCAGCGCAGTCTTTGATGACACTGCAGAGTTTGTATGGTATAATCCCATACATTTATGGAAAAGGAGACTGTGCTAAGGTGAATTGATTTATTTATTCATCAATTACAAGTACAGATAATTTTTCTTATGTGAAAAATATTTTTTCATATGTTGAATATGTAGACTTTAATAATAATACTAACTGTAACAATAATTATAACAACAACAACGGTGTTTTACTACTTAGTTGTCAACTAAAGAAAATTACTTTGTGAAAATTAATAATAATAAATAATGTTATGTTTTTGGATTCCAGTACAATGGGGATTTTAAATTAAAATATAATAATTAAGATATTTTATAATACTGACATAATTTTAAAATGTTAGCTGTTTATGTTCATCTAATCGAAAATGGCAGTCAATTTTAAATTAAAATATAACTTTTGGAAAAAATTTAAAAATACAAAATCCAAAAAATAATAAATTATGAGTAATTTATATAATTGATTATTTAATCAAACATGTTAAAAAAAAGGAAGCTTTATATTAATACATATATCCATACAGTCACATAAATACATACACAGACAGAGTGCTAGTGTAAGAAAATGTGAATTGTGTATTTTTAGCATGTTGTGGACTTGATGCACAGGATGAAGAGTGAACTCAGTGGCAGTGAAGCACAGATCACTCCTCAGATTGACAATCTCTTGATTCTTGACCGCACTGTGGATCTCCTCACTCCACTCTTGTCTCAGCTTACATATGAAGGCCTCATAGATGAAATATTCGGCCTGAATAACAGTAAGATTTATATTTATATAAAGTATGTTGAGATGTATATATATATATTTTTTTTTTAGCAAATCGTCACTTCTTTCTTTACTGATAATTGTACTAGCAATACCAGATTTAGATTCAGCCATTTAATTCTTTGTTATCATTGTTTGTTATAAATGTTTGGCATATTTCAAAGTCAGTTCTTTGCGGGTTTAACAAAAATAATAATAGTCTGAGAAACTTCACATTGTTAATATCATTCAATTTTATTTATATTTTCACCAGAGTTTATTAATGGATTAGAAACAGATAAAATTCATCCCTATATTGAAGAAGCTATAGCAAAACAAGTTTAATGTTGATCAACAATAATAAATGAACAGTTTATATATTTCTTTTATTTTTTTTATTATAAATCTTTCTACTCGTCATTTATGTTGCCAGTATTTGTTTTTGCTATCCACATTTTCGTGTAACAGAATATAGATATAGTTGCAGTTAGTTGCAATTTTACATGTTGAAATAATCTTAATGTTAAATTGCAGCTAGTGTTAAGCTTCCAGCAGAAAAATTCACACCAACAAACCAGCAGCAGGGTGCATCCGATGTCTCAACAGAGCCAAAGAAATTCATTCTTAATTCTTCAGATGAGCTCTATGCTGACCTGAGGGATAAAAACTTCAATGCCGTTGGTGCTATAGTTAGTCGGAAGGCGAAAGTTATCACAGCAGAATTTGATGTATGTGTTAAGTGCTATGTATAGAAAGAAGTTTGGGTTAAGTGATACATTTATATATATACATATATATATATTCACAGTTTTTGTATATATTTTTTATTAGCTATATTTTAAAGTATTTATTTGTACTTTTTCTACTGGCCGTTGCTACTGAATTTTCACTTTAACATTATTATATCGTTTCTGTAACTTTATATCTGTGTTTTCATCAGTGAAGAGGTGGAATGTAGGATACAGCAGGTATAATTTTAGGCTTTGTTGGAAATTTTGTTACAGTCATTAAATTAAAGCAGACTTGCAGAGATGAAAGAATAATGTTATTAAACAGGGTGACTCAGCATGTATACTTTTTTAAAGTACATTCTTATTTTTCATCTGACAAATAAATCAAAACACTTTACTTTGTTGTTTTTAACTTCAGATCAAAAGGAAATGAAATATAATTAACAATCTTATTTATGTAACAGTTCAGATGCAAAAGAAGTTTAATGAAAGTGGCAATAACATTTTGAAACTGAAGAATATATTATTGAATTAGTTATTGCCTTAATGGTAATTTAATATTAAACAACCTTTTTGGTGCCACATTAAGAGTTACTTTTATCAACAAAGAAAATGTTGATTTCTTGGGTTTTTTTTTTTTTTTTTTTTTGAGGGGTTTAAATGCACTAAGTCATGAAAGAGTGTCAGTGACAACCTTTGACACAGGATAAAACTGGGACAAGCCTGTGCATGATACACTGAACACACAACTACAAAGACAGGTCTTCTTTCACTGAGCTGCAAGATGCACACAAGAAATCTATGAAACTACACTGCATTTAATTAATTAGGCAGAAAGACTGTTTTAAAAATGAAATTGCAAAATGTAATTAATAATTAAGAATAGGTGCAGTTGTTAACAAAGATTATTTACTTGCAGGAAAGACACAGTGCTAAAACAGTAGGTGAAATGAAACAGTTTGTTTCCAAGCTGCCTCATCTACAAGCAGCCAGACAGTCACTAGCCATACGTGAGTTGAAACAACATACTAACTACTAACCACCTAACTCTGGCATCCAGTTTGAGATCGTCATCAAATTATATATAATTTAATTAAATTTTGTATTTTTTGTATAAACTGTTTACAGAAATACACATTACAGATATAGTGTGCAGAAACTGTTTTCAGTATATAATACAGTAACCAAATTTATTTGTGCAGATACTTCCATTGCTGAACTAATAAAAGAGGCTACAGATGATGATGAATTTATGGATTCACTCCGATGTCAGCAAGGTATAGAGTTTACTTAGGCTGTTGTGCTCATATATGTCTTAGTCCCCGTCAACTGTATTCTAATTAGACTACTTTGTCTGTAACTGTTTTGACAGTTTATTTTACCTTGTAATTTTAGCACTTGTAATTAAGAAGTACATTTTTAACCTTTAATGTATACTTGAATATATATTTGCTTGAGTTAGTGGCATTCAAACCATATTCAGTGCATGTAATATTAGCTATTTTATATGACATATTTGTGTTCTAACAAGCAGAAAAAGTATATGCAGTATATTACTTGGTTATATTTGTGGGTTTAACAAAAATAATAATAGTCTGAGAAACTTCACATTGTTAATATCATTCAATTTTATTTATATTTTCACCAGAGTTTATTAATGGATTAGAAACAGATAAAATTCATCCCTATATTGAAGAAGCTATAGCAAAACAAGTTGATATAACCAAGGTAAAACTCCTTTATTTATTCATGCTGTGATTGTTAATGTGATATTTGAATGTGAAATGTGTTTGCTTCTTTTCTGAAAGAGAGTTAAAGTAACCTAAGACACTCATTTTAAAAATATGCATCTCTTATAACACATAATTATTTTTTTAATGTTTTCCCACTGTGACTCATACAGAGAGTGAATTATCTCTAACCAGTGCTTTACTTAAAAAAGAAAAAAAGAAAAGAAAATGGAAAATAATAATAATAAAAGAAAATAACCATGGTATTTATTTTTCAGGTTTTAAGATTAATTTGTATTCAGTCATATTGCAATGACGGACTTAAACCTAAAGTGCTGGACTTCTATAAGAGAGAGGTCATTCAGGTAGATATTAATGGTGAACTTTTTATTTAAAAACAAAACAAAAATTATACTGACATATATGTTGATGATTTTATTATTATTTATTTTACTGATTCTAATAGATATTATTATAATAATGTAATTAATTTTTTTCTCTCTTTTTTTTAAAATGAATTTCTTAGATTAATTTTATTTTTTATAAAAGCATATAAGCTAATATGGGTTATCTCCTTCTGCTTATGGCAATTTACTTCCAAAATTTATTTCCAAGTCAGATCACCCCAGAAAAAAGATATTTTAAATCTACCCATCTCAGATTTTTATGAAACAGTTCAGACCAGTGGTGTGACAGTCTTGCAATTCTAGTTGACATGTGGGAGATTACATTTCAATAAAAGTCATCTCAAGGTCACATGATCCACAAGGTCAATTTCAATGCCATAACAAAGGTCAAAAGGTCAGTAATGGCAGATTTGGAATCCTTGTCATATTGCCTTATCAACAGTACCAATTTTATGAAGAGAAGGCCCAGTAGTTCCTGAGATATAATGGTTCAAAAACTGGTGGCCACAACCATTTTTGCAGAAAATCTCAAATTTGGGGGGCTACATCTCCCACACCACTGGTTCAATTGGCTTAAAATTTGGGGTTTGGTGCTGTGTGATCCCAATCAACAAGAATACCAAATTTTATAAAAATGTGAGATGACACAGAATGACTCCAAAATGTTTTTTTTTATTTGTTTTTTTACATTTATCAGAATTATAATCATATTAATATCCAAATATGTAATGTAACCAAAATAGACAGATTTTTAAAGTGTTTCAACAAGAAAATAAATTTAATGGAATATTTTTAATAATACCTTTGTATTTACTGGCATTGTAGACATATGGATATGAACACTTGTTAACTTTGATGAATCTAGAGAAAACAGGTCTGTTGAGTCCCCATGGCAACCGATCATACCCTGTGATCAGGAAATCTTTGAGACTAATAGTGGAAGAAGTTAACGAACAGGTAGCAATTATATAATAGTAATAGTAATACTACTTCTACTACAACTACTACTAATGATGATGATGTTGGTGATAATACTCACAACAAGGATAACAATAATAATATAAATTAATATTATTTTCAGAATCCTAATAAAATTTATATAATGGCTATTCTCACAGCTATTGATGATGATGATGATGATGATGACCCTTGCACAACAAATATGGTACTGGTGATGATAATAAAAATAACTGTAATAATATAAAGTAATATTATTGTCAAAATCCTAATGATGTGTGTATAATGGCTGTTCTCACAGGTATTGATGATGATCATGATAAAATGATCGTAATGATGATGGCAACAGTAATAATTTAAGGCTTTGTTATTTTCAGAATCCTAATGACATATCATATGTGTACAGTGGCTATGCCCCACTCAGTGTTCGACTAGCCCAGTACTTAGCCAGGCCAGGCTGGAGAAGCATTACAGAAGTTCTTAACTTGCTGCCTGGGCCAAAAGTTGAAGAAATTCAACAAATACCTGTGGGCCTCAGGAAGAGAAGTAAATATTAATTTCTCATCACAAAATAGTTTACTAAACAAAACTGTTTATGTTTAATGTATATATATATATATATATATATATATATATATTTTAACTGTATGGCTAGTGCTTTTTCTTGTCGTCGTGTTGTGTCAGAAATATATGAAGTTCATGGATACAGTAAATATATTATTAATATCACATAGGTTTGCTGAAATATGCAAATATACATGTTTCAGTTGTAGAGAATAATGTATACATAATATCTAACTCTACAAAATCATCATTTTTATTAGTATTAAACCATGCAAGCATTATATGTAGTCAAATTTAATTATTTATGTTTTGGCAAAATTTGTTTCCAACAGCAATGCCAGTTATTAAAACCATTTTATTTTGCTTATTTATTTATTTTTATTTTTTGACAGGGCCGTCTATTTCATCATCACATTCCAGTTCTGGTGAACAAAAAGTTACTCTAGTTTTCTTTCTTGGTGGTGTGACATATGCTGAAATTGCTGCGTTAAGATTTCTTGCACAACAGGATGATGGTACAGTATTTATTTTTTTAGTCTTTGAACAAATTAATTAATTAAAAAGATATGTATAAAATAATAATAATAAAATAAAAACAAATATAAAATATAAAATAATAATAATAATAATAATAATAATAATAATAATAATAATAATAATAATAATAATTAATAAATAAAAAATGAATAAAAATATAATAATAATAATAAAAATATATTAGACAATAAAAGTCATTATCATTTAATGTCAAAATAAAAGGTAAAAAAAAAAAATATCCTTCAATTTTTATTAATTTTTATAAAAGAAAATATATCAAAAAAAAAAAATAATAATTGTGTCTGTGAAAAGATTTCTTGTTCAGGTACACACAACATCACTGACTTTAGGTAGTAAATAAAATAGTTTCATCTGTTGGATATTTTTGTAAATGTTTTACAGACATTAAAATAATATAAAAAAAAAAAAATAAATAAACTGAAATTTTGTAAAATAAAAAAACCCAGGTAATGAAATTATTAATACCTGGCATTTTGGATGTCGGAGATCAGAATGCATTAATTTATGAATGTCTTTTCTGTCCAGGCTTACTAACATTTTCACATTCTGTTTGTAGGCAGCACAGATTATATAATTGCCACAACTCAGATTATACACGGTTCACAACTAATTCGTCAATATATTTCACATTTTGAATCAGAAAATGCTTGTAAATTATAAAGAAAAAGGAAGAGTGGTTGGTGTTTGTATTAACTTCCCATATATTTGTCCCAGTCTGCAGTTTTGATCCATTTAAAAACCCAAGATGTAATGATTAATGTACATAAATCTTTTTAATTTCTTTTATTACTCTAAAGAAAACTTCACAAAAGTTAACTTAGTAGGTTATTTTTGGTTCCATTATTTGATAATTTAAAATAAAATAATCTGGAATGATTTTTAAAACTTCTTCCATAGGATAACTGTATCAGCAGAGCCTGATAAATTGCCATAAAAATGTAATACAGAAAAGGAATGTGGTTGTTTCATATGTTGTAAACTATGTTAATTTTCTAAATTGATTAATAGTTTCTGCACATTAGTATTCCACTGTTTGACACCCTGTTCATCCTTTTTGTTTGTCTAACATACACGTCTAACACACTCACACACATGCATACACACCTTTATGCTGTTGAATATGAATATATTTAAAATAATAAATAAATAATTATTAAAGGCTGCAGTATGTCCTTTCATATCACATAAAAGATGTTTTAATTGACAAGAGTACTTTATGAAATAAATAAGCTCATTTTCTCTCTTCTATCATCACAATAATATTAAAAGTGTTAAACAAATATTCATTCATTTCTCAGATTATTAATGATCATTGCTTGAAAAGAATTCTTCACAATATAGTTTATCTTTAACATTTTTCTAATGGATCACTGTACATTTTACTTACCAGTTTTATCTTCATAACTGATGTATTCTGTTATACTGGAGTGTTACCATTTATCCCCTGCTTTGCTTTTTCACTTATTCCTTTGATGAAAGCAACACATCTTCTCAGTAACACAAAGCTTCTAATTCTTTTTACATACATAGCATTTTCTCACTACCAATTAGTATATGCATGTAAATCCATACATAATTTATTCAAAAGTATTGCACATTCAGGTCTTAAGAAATAATCTTTCAAAAAAACAAATTAAAAACAAATAACAACAGAACAATATGTTTATCCAAATATCTTAATCTTTATACTTTTTTCATTAAGGTTGGTTGTGATTTCAGAATATGATAAAAAATTGTTTCTGTTGCTTTTTCTTTAAAATGAGCCTCATATTACCTGTACAGATTTTGTGTTAAAGCTAAATGTTCTGATCTTTTCTTTTCTGCAAATACAAAAATGACTACTTAGTATCCAGACTGATTAAGCATCAGCTTTACCACATTTACATCTTCCAAAATCTTTTTATTTTATTATCATATTTAAAAAAGAATAAAAATAAATGTTTTTTCATTTCAGGTGGAACAGATTATGTTATTGCCACAACAAAGATAATCACAGGAAAATCTCTAATCAGTTCAATAACAGATAAACTAGAAGTTGTTAAACTGAATCCATTTTGAACTAACATTTATATGGGATTTTATCAGAGTGGATTCGATGTACTCACAGTTATTCTTTTGTTAATCTATGAAATATGTGTGCAGATGAAAAACTGTATGTTGATAATGTTATAGGAGTCATCTGATTTGCTGCTAATCCAGTGTTTCGAAATGTTGATAATCTTTCACGCAACAAGACATTCAGTTTTTTTTAATAAACTTACATGAAGCATGTTTCTGAAAATCACCTAACTCATCGATTATCCAATGTTCTAAATTATCATTATGTGATTTTTTAAACTTTTGAGACAAATTTATATAAATGTATAAATGTATAAACTGTCTGCCAGTTTAAGAGTCACTGTGTTTACAAAAATGACACTGATGTTTAAAAAATATTCAGTAACAAAGAATGAAGTAAGAAATCAAACATACTTTATCATGCTTTAATTAAATTCCAGTGCAATACATATACATATATATTTATTATTACATATTTAACCAAATTGAAAATAAAATGTAAAAATATGTTAATGTTAAAATAAATGAAGGTCATTGATAATATTTTTTTCTTTTTCTTTTTAATTGATTATTTGAATTCAGTTTGTTTACTGGATTTATTTCTTAGTAATTATACTTCAATTTCTTAAATTATTTATACCTGATTCACAAAAAAGGATCGTTAAACCAGGGCTGATTATTCAGTCATAACAAATAAATACTGCATGAGGATGAAAATGTGGCGGAATATAATCATATAATTTCACTTATTCAACTGAGATATATATATAGTATGATATATTTTTAGTTATTACGTTTAATCATTTGTTGAAAGTTACTAAAGCTATTTATGATAAAATACATTATTCTACTTGATAAAATATTTATATATAAACATACAGATAAATTGCAATGATTTGTAATTTTGAACTAGTAACATTTGCCCATTATCATTTGCTTCCCTTTCAGTTTGGATTCAGCATATCATAAAACATGTATTAAGTTTCATGCTTTTTGTCACATGAGCAGTTCTTGACCAAATTTTTCAAATGTCAGGTTTGCTAGAAGCAGTTTAGAATACAATTTTATAGAGATTAATAAATAGTTGAAAAATATTTTGACTAAAATGATAAAGGTAACAATAAAAACAAATACTTTTGCCAAGGAACAAACCAGTTTTATTAACCAAGAGGAGAAAAAAAAAAAATAATAATTACGAACAAAATTAAAATTAAAATTATGGCTAAAACAAAAACACAAAAACAAAATAATATGAATTATTCTTAAATATTCAGTAAAACCTATCACAGTATTACATTTGAAAATAAAATAATGAACCATTAAAAAAAAAAAAATGTAATTATCTTTTAACACATATTTTAAAATGCTGGTGTATTTAACTTGAGGGCGCCATTATATTTAATACATTTTTAGTACAATAGCATATTTAACATACATTTGAACAGTCCAGTATAATTAAGAAATCAAAGCATCATAAATCAAATGTACAAAAAGGACATACCATTTTTTTCACTTAACAATAAAAGCACAACTTAAATATTTAACTAACACTTACCTTAAAAAAAAAAAAAAAAAAAAAAAAAGATAAAAGAAAAAAAACCACCATAAAAACCACTCACAACCCCCCCCCAGATCTTTCTCAAATCAGGTCAAACAAAAATTCTGTGAAAAGAAATTAAATCATTTTAAGTCATTTTTGTTTTTAAAAATTATAATACAAAATAAATAAATAAATAAATAAAATTAATGAACAAATAAATTGCTTCTGATTCTCTTCAGGGTCATTTATGATTTAACAAAGAAAAAGATCAGGTGAAACACAAAGCATCTGATACTAAGCAGACAGATACAGAGACATATTTTCACACAAGAATGTTATGTATGAAAAAGTATAAAACATGAACACTAAATAAGAAACCAAAATCAGTAAATAATAATAATAATGAAATAAAATAATATATATATATATATGTACATACATACATACAAACATCCCAGTAACCTGCAGTTATCAATAAAGATATGAAATTTACCATTTTCTGCATAAATTTTATTCAGAATTTCTTTATAATTCATAGTTGAAAGCCTACAATTACCCATGATGCTGTTTTCCCAAGAATCATTTTGTTTTTTCACACCATATTAATTTTGTTAACTGCTGCAGGGATTGCATATTAAAAATGATCACACCGTAGCTGTTTAACAATCATAACAAGTTCACTGTTATTAATAATAAAACATTATTAAATATATTATATAACTTAGGAAAAATGATAATAATAATAAAAAAAAATTAAAAGAATAATAAAGAAGTAACAATAGAATACAGAAATATAAAATGGGCTAGTTATAAAGCAAAATTAATAACTATGATATGTAAAACAAAAGGTATTGCTCATTATTATTATTATTATTATTTTTAAACCACCTTTATATTTTGAAAAATATATGCAAGTATAACATTAGCAACTTTTTTTTATTTTTACTCTCCTATACAAAGTGTTATTCTAAATAATATATTTGGTTTTTAATGCAGCAAATATATATTTTTGTTGATGTTGTGTGTGTAATTTTACTATGAATGTCTTTGTATATGCAGCATTAAGCTGTTTTAGTATTCTTTTTCTGTATCTGTAAATTATTAAAAGTATTTACATTTGACGAAAAAAAAAAAACAATAAAATAAAATAAAAAAAAATAAAAAAAAATCATTAGCATTCACATCCTTGTCATACCTCAATTTGTGCTTCCATTAATACCCACAAACCAGTAAATATATTTTGAATAACAGTAGTAACAGACAAAAACTAAAAAGCTTTTGTCTATCTGATACTGATGGAATGACTGACTTTGATTATATTAAGAACTGCTGATATTATAGATAAAGTGTACAACTTTTCAGATATTCAGTAGAAAGAATCTGAAGTGAAATGCTTATGGACAAGATATATATTAAATGATTTACATGAAATTATTTACAAAATTCAGATAAAAAATGAAATCTTTATGGTATAAAAATGCATATGAGTACCTGCAACACAAATAATTAAAGCTGGAACATTTAAATACAAATAACACAGAAATAACATTAATTAAACTGTAATGTGAAATATGAAAAAGCATATATCATGTACTATAAATAATAAGTACAGTCCTACAACAAGTGTTCTTAAATACATCCTAATTTAATTGAAAGATACAAAATAAATTAACAGCAGTTACTAGAAATTTGAAAAATGCTACAACAAAAATGCTTGGTATCAAATATAATCAACAGCTTAAAAGTTTGTAGTCTTCTAATGACAGTTCTTTTCTTTCTTTTTCTTTTGGTTAAATTTATTTAGTTCTTTAAAATCTGCTGTGTTAATAATAGTACATTATATTACATGGACATTATCATTTTCCATGGTTCTGCGACATGATTTGATATATAAATATATAAAATACAACAGTAGATTTAAGATATGACCATGATTTTTACTCGTAGAATCTTGATTATCTGCTATTTTACACAAGATAATAATTATAATAATTGTAAAAAATATAATTAAAAAAGAAATGTTCTTTTTATTTCATTGTATACTTCATACTGATCAAGTAACAAATAAAACAATCATTTGGAAGTGTACAACATTTATTTAAACTATTTGTTTCCATTATTAATAATATTATCATGTATTTTTTTGTTGTATTTTTTATTCATTTTAATGATTGGATGAATAATGTAACTGATACCTCCCCAACAAATCAGAAAAATAATTAAAAAGAAAAAGAAAATGACTTGGTTGTACATGTACTTTAAAAATAATAAAAAAGTGTTTGTCTTGTTGATTTTAATTATTAGTGTATAAGAATATCAAGATATCAATATCCATCAGACAATATTGTGTAAGAATATGCTAAGTAGTCCCCATACAACAAAAAGTTTGAGGTCACTATAATGTAGTGTGTGATGTGAATATGTCCTGTATTATTTGCAATCGAAAACAGTTGATGAAAGAATAAAAGTATACTCAGAAAAGTAAAATGGCCATCTAGTTAAGAAATCTGTGCTGACTTGTTTGTAGGTATTTATACAGTAGGTAGTACAGCATGGTGTACTCTAAACAAATATGTAACCTTGATGTTGCCAAATACCCCAGTTGTAATCATTATTACTTTTCTCAACATACTGTTTGGGACTTTGGCTGTATGAAGTTATCTGATAGTAGGTAGCGCACATCTAAACAGCAGCAACTCGTATGACGATGAATAATGATGTGTTAGATTTGACTAATGGTTACATATTCCTTCAGTCTAAACGTCTTTTTGCTTTCTCGTAATTTAACATACAATTTTCTTTATTTTGTTCTGCTTTTTTTCAGTACCATTAAATTCATTTTTTCTTTTATGCTTTCATTTCATATTTCTGTTTCTAGTTTTATTCATACACTTGTTTCTCATATTCAGTTTAAAACTACATCAAAGGTCAATGTTTGACATTAAAAGTGCTCAGAAATAACAAAAATAAAATGATTCAAATGATATTGCAAATTTTTAGTTGATCCTTCAAGGACTCAAACTCGGAATATATCAATATACCACCTCATCCTTACCAAACTGTTTCACACAAGTGTCAACAAAACTAAGAATACTTGTTGCTGCTTCATTTATTGCCATGACAATCTGAGTCTCATTCTTGTCCTTGACCAATATCTCTTCATCTTTTTCTTCTTCTCTGCTTCTCTTTAAAACCTATTTTTAAATAGCAGAGCAAATGAAAACGTGTATTTGTGAAATATATATGCCACACTTCAAATACAGGATAACTGTATAGGCAGTCTTTAACAGAATACAAAAAATTGGCTAACAACTGTATCATGAATCATTATAAATACATTTATATGAAACTAAAACCTATTTTTTTATAATTAATATATTACTATTTAAACTCTCTATAGATAATTACTTAACAGATACTGAAGAATAAACAATGCCTTGAATAAACTAAAGTAATGAAACCACAAAACACTCTCGTATCATCTGCTATTTGTTATCATCCACCAACTGTATTTTCCTGTTAGTTATCAAAGAATTATTTACATGCAGTAAGCTACTTCCCCAAAAAGAGATGATGACATGCATTAGCATTTGACAATTCATCTGTGGTACATGGCTGTATAAGCATTCATTCTGAGAAGGACTGACCTTGCAATCCTAAATGTCTCAGACCTGTACCTACCACAGATGTATAACTTAGTCCTACTATGATGTATTAATAGAAATCTTATTCTACATTACTTACAGATTTATGACACAAAATGATTTATCTAAATAATCTCATCATCAATCTATCTAGAAAACATATGATAACATATATTTTTAATACACATTCAACTAATTTATGTCTATATCCATTTTGATTCTCGATAAAAACTGTGAATGTTTAGTTAGTAACAAATGGAAATAATTTAGCTTTCCATGTATTATTATCTAAACACACACGGACCTGAATCAGGTCCTTAACATCCATATTCAAACTATATTCTTTCAAAATTTGTCACAAGATGAAATTCTATTGAAACAAAAACAACAACATTATAGCACTATCAATCAAAATTGTTGCTTATGTAAGCTAAAAATGAATATCAAAAGTTATTTTAGATACTGCTCTAACAACAACATACATATTATACTCATTTTACTTTTAGTTAATTCAACATTATTTACATAAATCAGCAAAACGTACATTACTTCTTCTAGTTTATGTAATGTGAAAAATATGGTCTGATATGGAATATTGTATATATTAACATTCTAAATCATGTCAAAGATTAACACTGTTTTTGAAATTTGTTCTTCTTGTAAATAAGCAGTATCTGAATTTACCAACATCTGTAAACAGTAAACTATAATTATTTTATAAATCTAAACCAGACTTAACATTTGTTAACTATAACTATTATTTTTAATATATTTAGACAATATTTTGTGTCCATGCCTTTTCATTGTCATTCTGCATAATGTTCAGTTATTAAGTATATTCTGCTCACAATATTTTTTTTTTTTTTTTTTTTTTTTTTTAATGATTATGTGATTTAGTACAATACATATTTCCTCCCAAACTTATTAATACACTTATCAATAATTTGAAGTGTATATGTTGCAGCATCATTTATTAAAGAATAGTATTCTTTTTCCTTGAGGCCATGAATCTGAAGTTCTTTTTGTTTTTTGTAGCCAGAAGACTTCACACGCCTTATAACCTAGAACGAGAACATTGGCAGTGCTAGTTAGTAAAACAAAAAACAACACATGCCCACACACTGGCATAGCTGGTTTACAAAATACAGCAATGTATCCGACGTTATTACTTATCAACTTTAAAATACCATATATATATATATTTTTATCTTTATATTTTTTCATTTTTTTTTATCTTTTTAGTTTTTCTGTTTCATAACTGCTTGCATTGATAATATTTATGGAAGAATACTGTATGAATTACACATTAATTAAAAAAACAAGTTTTCTCAATTCATTTTATAACCTTATATTTGAAAGTTTTATTATTATTACCAGTGAATCAGTTATCCAAGATAATAAAGAAAAAAATAATAATAATAATAATAATAAAAATAAATAAATAAAGAAAGAAAAAAGAAAATAAATATGGTAAACAAACAAATAAAGAAATAAATAAAGAAAGAAAGAAAAACTGTCATCAAGAAAAAAAAAAAACAATTTGTCATTTCTAAAATCAGATTTGAAACAGCTAGTTTTAACCAAATTTAATATGATTCTTTTTAGTTTTTGTAATACCAGAATCATTTAGTTGTCTATTGAAAATCAATTTGAAAGATTTTTTTAACTTGTAACACTGCTTAACATTCTGTGAGGCAAAATTCCATCAAGTAGTAAACCAGCTATGACAAAATAAAAACACATTTTTATTATAACAGTACAAAAAAAAAAAAAAAAAAAATAATAAAATAATAATAATAATAATAATAATAATAATAATAATAATAATAATAATTAAAATAAAATTAAAATAAAATAATAATCATTTTAATGATATTAACATGCAGCTAATTACTATTAAACATGCACTTAAATGTTTTTCCATTCAAAAAATTATAGTCCTCATTATACATTCAAAATAAAACCATGCTTAACAAAATAAATAATATCTACCTTACCATATCTATTTCATTTAATCAAACCTGTTGGTTTCTTTAAAAGAACTCTATCATGCTCAAAGAAATAATTTTAACAAAATGAATTTAAAAAAAGAAAAAAGAAAATTTTTATCAATGACAACATTTTAAAATTTAGTTTTAGTTTAAAACACTTATATCTTTGACTAAATTCTTCTGCAAGAACATAAAATGAAATTAATTAATTTAATTAAATTGAGTAGAAATTATTTTTAAAATTTTCTTAAGTAAATAAAATATTTTATACGTAAGCAATTATATTAGTAGATACAGGGTGAAATATGTAATTATATATGTTTGTTAATTAATTCAATAGGAATCATTGAAAAGACAAACTAACTCACACTGGAAAATTAATAATAAGTGTATCAATACAAAATTTACAACAACATAATGATACTATCGTAAAACTAATTATAATTTAAGGATTAGACATTATTATTTGGTAAAATTGTTCCAACTCTTTTTTATTACTATTATTATTATAATTATTATTTATTATTATTATTATCATTATTATTTATTTATCAATTTTTATCGTATTTATTTATTTACCTAAAAAACCCATACTTGACTGGATTAGTGGTCCAATAACAGGTTAAGTCAAAAGAAAACTGATACTGGATGTAGATCACATGTTATATCAATGTACTGATACACCATGCCAACAAAATCTTTTAAAATCTGACACACTGCAACCACAGCAAGCAGAAATATGGAAATAAACATTAGAAATAAAAATTAAAAGGAATAAAAGAAATGAGACACCAAATTAACTAACATGCTTAAATTAACTAACTACTACTGCAATTTCTTACTATGTTAGTTTTCTACTTGAACTATCTAATTCCTGCCAATTTAGTTTCATCCTGTTTGTGTTTAAGTCTGATCCTATGTCAACTTGTTTTTAATGATACTCTTGTGTCTGATGCTGTCACTGTGTTATTTTAATAAACTGTTTTATAGTATCAAATTGTAAAATTAAATGAATGATAAAAGATTTAAAAACCACACACAAACAAATACTGACACATAGTTGTTGATATATGCAAAATCCAGTTAAATGCTTTTATTATGGTTTAATCACAACAAACTCACAAATGCATGAGATGTATCTAAAGCAGTATAAACAATAGAAATATATTTTGTCAGTACTTAATACAATATTTACTATTTAAACTTTTATCATTATCAAAATTTTGACAATAAAGTTTGACAATAAAATAAACAGGTCATGGAGCTACAAGGCTTCCAGTGTTATATTTTTCATGACACTACCTTTGATAGATAAATAACGTACAGTAATTCTTCACATACAGAGCAGTGAACTATTTTACCTAATTTATTATTACTATTATTTTTTAATATTTCTGTTTACAATATGACATTTTGATAATTTAGCAAGTTAGTGTCTGGCCTTAGTCACTCACTTATTATTATTATTATTATTTAATTACACTATATTATTAGTGAAAAAAACTGGTTACCTAAATAAATAAAAAAAACACATCATACATTTACTCCTTTTTTACACACAGCCTATTACTTTCACTCCACACTTTTTACTTCGTGTTATTACTGCTCTGTTAATTTTAGTCATGTATTAGTAATGAAGATTCTGATGTTTACCTCTTGACCTAATGTACAGACAGACGACAATGGCTGTGACCGGGACTGACCACTGGAACATCGAAAGCAGGCGAGTGACTTGTAGACGACATTAGGAAACTGACAGTGGTAAAGGTAACCAGAGATATCAAGAGAGAGATCCTGAAATGCCTGGTCTGCATCAAAGTGGATAAGATGATCTGAAAAAATAAGAAATAAATAAATAAAATAAATAAAATAAATTAAATAAATTAAATAAATAAAATAAATAAAAAAATAAAATAAAATAAAATAAAATAAAATAAAATAAAATAAAATAAATTAACTGTTGATAAGAATTTCAGTTACAGATAATCAAGTAATAAATTAGTAAACAGCAATAAAAACACACAACAGAGACTAGAAATAGTACAGCATAGAAATTACAATAACCTTAGTTTAGATAAATTAATTAACTTTAAGTCAAGATCTAATAAAACAGTACAGTACAATAATTATTATTAATGACATTAATATATATAAAATATTACTCTTACAGTGAAATGAATTTTCTTAAAAGTAAGTCAAGATTTTACTGATTAGTACATACAGTACAATAATTTTTGTTGTTGTATGTAAAATTAACTTTCTTAAAATTAAATCAGCAGTTTACAAGAAGAGTACAGAAAAACAACTTATATGGATAACATTAATTTTTTACTAATATTTTATATGAATTATTTTGCTTAAAATTATGTTCACCTTTGTATCCTATGTGTGTTCCAGAAAGTTTGGAAATTTTCACGAATCCCCAAAGAAGAACATATTCCAGCTGTAGCTTTAACTGTCTGCTGAATTTTTTGACAGTGGTCACCATCGTCTTCAGAGGCTGCAGAGCCAGTGGTTCAGGTTTCATCACCAGTGGCATGGGAACAGTAAACAAACCTGGAAAAACAGAGTTGCTTTTGTTTTATTTTTTAATAAATGTACATATAAATTTATAAATTATTATCGTTATTATTATTATTATTATTATTATTATTATTATTATTATTATTATTATTATTATTATTATTAATTCATCAAATTTTTTTCTTTTTTCCTTAAACATAATGTGAAATAATACTGGTACTGTATGATTGGGAACAATAAGCAGACAGATAATAAATGAAAATTCTGCACTTTTGCATGCATGGTAATGTTAGCATAAATAACACTGATGAAATCAAAATGTGTAAGCACTATATATTTATATAAACAGAAGCCAATTATCAAGTTAATATCTAAAACATATCAGTTACAAGTAACTTTTTTTTTTATAAACTATTTTTCCAATTAACATACTTAAAAAAAAAATTAATAACATTAACATAAAAATAATATCAGATATTTTCAACTATTTAATATTAAATTCAAACATGAGCATGACAAGCTGTCAAGTAAAATTCATATTTGATCAACCACATTTTATTATTTGCAGTCAACTGTCTGTGAAAAAAATAAACCTATCTGAACCACTCCAGTTGCTTAACATACCTTTCAAACTTCCATCGGACTGCAGTATTGGAGAAAAGTGGCTTTTCCAGATATGATCTGAGGAGAACAGAGCTACTGTCCTAGGTGTTAGTCGGCCGGCTATTACTGGTGGGGTGTGGTACAGCTAAAATCATTTTTAGAAAATTCATGCACAATCTACCATCATCACAAGTTTGTGTGCAAAACTGTATGATTTTAAATTTCCATTCTCTTTATTAATTAAAACTCTGTGGAACTGGATTATATTTATTACATATTGCTCCCTAGTTCTTTCTTATTAAGAAATATCATATGTATTTCTGTCACTTGAACAATAACATTTTATTATTTATTTTTTTAATGCATTTAAAAATATAACATTTTACTGAAAAAAAATGTAACTTGTTCTTTTACATTTAATCCATTGACTGGCAGTTGGAGTATTTTTTGTTTTGTTTTTCTCCTGAATAAATAAATTACAAAATTGAAACTGTATAATGAATAAATTTACAAAAATAAGATGTCAGAAAAATAAATAAAATACTTAACAAAGAAGGAAGAATAAATAAATGCAAAAATAATAATAATAATAATAATAAAAAAAATTGAAATAAAACAAAATACTGACTGAATAAATTACCAACATTTAAAAAGACAGACAACAAACAAACAAATGAAACACAATACATACACCCAACAATCTATCAGTGTGGTAGGTGATTGCCTGGGCAACGTGAAACTGATCTGGACCTTTCTCAGACACAAACATGGCTCGGGTTACAGGTTCATCCGGATTACCTGATGCAAACTGAATAAGAAACTTTCCGCCCTGTGGATTCTGTCCTGTGGATGCAATGAGACCTTTGTAAGATCCCACCTGCTGCCCTTGGATTGACTTCTTCCAGTCACTCTCCCGAATACCTGTCACAGAATAAGTCCAATAATGTACATAATGAGTCATCTGTCAGTGTTTCTTTCACAACAGCTTGCTCTGATTAGCACGTTAATTTTTTTCAAGTTCAAGTTCTAGTGTTTCTTAATCTAATTCAGTGACACTCACCCATGAGTCCTTATCACATAATTTCATTCATCTGTGGCTAATATTTTGTTTCATGTTTTGGATAATTTATTTCCTTCTGCTCTCACATGTCCTTAAAACCCCCCATAAATTAGCTAATTTATTAAGAGTTTATTTTATTCACTTTTTTTAAACAGAGTACAATTATTATAATTTTTCTTGTTCACGTGAAGTGATAATAATAAATGACAGTCTTGGAATTTATCTTCTGTGAATCATTGTTTATTTGGCCTTTTTAAGTACAGAAAACATTTAACTATCCTGCATCATTCATTCAGCACTACAATAATTTCTTTCATGAGTGTAAGAATCATCAATATACAGAACAGGTCAAACACCAGTAACATACAAAATAACTCTAAAATTTATTATACAGAGAATGACTCAAAACCTAGAACACACACACACAAACAAAAAAATTAATATCTATAATGTATATAAGTTAGATATTCATAATATAAAGTCAAACATTTGTAATACACGTATCTGTAATACATGCAGTATGTCAAATATTTTTATTATTTTATTATTAGCAAAGGCTGGTCCTATCACAAGCCAACAAAATCACACTGAAATAAAGCAAATTAATATATCGTACTTGTCTCTAACTTCAAACCATCAAAGACATTCATTAATGTTCTCTGTACACATACCTTTCAATCCCATATGAGCCATTAGTCTTTTTTCTCGACTACGTCGTGCATCTTGGTAATTCTTCATTGTCTTTTGAATACACTGAAATCGGGAATGAAAATTCATTTCTTTTGCATTTTGTGCTGTTGTAGGTTTGGGTTTAGCAGAAGGAACTGGAGTCTCCAATTTCTCCTGGCTGATTTCCTTGTTCTCTTTTAAGTGAGATTTTTGACTCTCGACGGTATCTGTTTTTTTCTGCTTAATAAACAAAGTAGTGCCTGGGCTAAGAACAGGATTGGGGTCCATGGAATTTTTTAACACAACTGTCATTGTACCTGAAAGAACACAGAAGATATTAATAATAATGTAATCTAAAACCTAACAATAATTTGTCAAATGTACATGTATGTTTTGATTACAGAAAAATTGAAAAAACAAATAAATAAAAAAATTAAAAAATGCAGAACACCATAACAAAAGAATCTAAATAATTGAAGAAAAATGGAATCCTGCACTTTTATTATTTAATTAGTTGAAAGATTATATTTTTTTGAATAAAAAATCTGATAGATTTCATATAATTGTTAATATATTTACGAAAAACCAAAGAAGAAGAATGTTCTCCTTATGGAAAAACAATTTTGTTTATTATTCATGTGTCTATTGTTACTTAATTTTTAATATCAGATCCAAGCATAAATACACAAACAATCAAACAAATAGCCACACCCTTCAAACACATATTACTATTTTTTAAATCTACTAAAAAACAAAATCATCCATGCTTAAATCATAATATTTATTTATTTTTCCATAACATCTCTCTCTCTCTCTCTCTCTAAACCCACTCTTTTCCCCATTATTACTACTACTACTGTTATTATTATATTATTATTATATTTTTATTATTATTATTATTTCATTACTATTATTATATTATTATCATTATTATTAACATTATTATTATTATTATTATTATTATTATTATTATTATTATTATTATTATCATCATCATCATCATTATTCTGTTTCCTACTTACCATCTTTTTCAGGCTTCGATGTAAAGACTACAAAACTCATACATTCTGCATGAATCTCACAGGCCAACTTGGCTTCAATCAGACTGTGCACCATCATAACACAGCCCCATACAACTCGAGAATTTTCACAGTTAAAGTCATACATTCCTGGATAGTTGGACTCATCAAAGCGACTGTATTGTGACACAGCACGTGCAGGCAACTACATTTAGAACAAAAGAGAAATAGAGTAATATTAAGTCTCAAAAATCTAAATAATAATAAATATATATATATTTACATTGTTCATTTTACCATAAGTAGAAATTATTTATGTAAAGTCATTAGTCCAAATCACAAAATAATAATTATTTATTCAGAACATTTTCCTAATGTTCTGGCAACTGTAATTAAAGACATTTCATTATAAAAAAAATGAAAAAAAGAAAACAAATTACTGCAGAGACAGATCAAGAAATTAGAAACAAGTAGCACCTTCAGCATGTAGGATATAAGTTTCAGTTTAAAGAAAAAACAACAATGGCTAGCAGAATATATTATGGCGTATTAGACTGTATGACATTTGTCTTTTGCTTGAATCAATATATGTGATGTTAATTTTCAAATATTTCAGATCACTGTGTGTTGTGTGTGTTTCTGCCTGGATCCTTAAATGTATTTAAAATTTTTAAATATTACAGATCACTATGTACTGCATGTTCTTCTGTCTGTATCAGTAAATGTATTTAAAATTTTTAAATATTACAAATCACTGTGTGCTGTGTGTGTTTCTGTCTGTATCAGTAAATATATTTTACTTTTTCAAATATCACAAATCCTTCTGTGTTGTGTGCATTTCTGCCTGGCTAGCATAGATCTTGTTAATCTTTAAATATTACAATATACCTTTGGAGGGTCTTTGTGAAGTTTGTCATTGAATGGCCTGTTTAGGTTTTGGTCAATATTTTCTTGTTCAATGGGATTCTGCGGCTGATGATAGTTACTTCCGGTATCTTTGTATTTCTTTTTCTCTTGAAGATGAATATCAGTTTTAACACCTGCAAATAAGAGTGAAAATTTAATTACTTTATAATTATAAATCTTGCCAAAAAACAACAAAAAACTAAACTAAAACAGGTTGTTTTGGAAAAAACAGTGTTTACATCATTTTTTAATATTAAATTTACTGTTAACACATTTTTCAATTCAGAGACAATACAGCTACATTTTTGTTATTAATATTTTAGGTGCAAATATCACCAGAGCATATTATCTGAACAATTAGTATCAGTTAGATACTACTTTAAAGACATATCATCTTAGTTTATTTAACTGTAAATAAATCTAAAATTCAAAATATAGCAAAACACATTCCTAAGTTAAAAATAACTATTATAATGATACAGTCTTTGATTAAAATAATGTACTTCATCCTCTGTACTTAACAGTTTAAATTTAATCAATACAAAATGTCTGTCTACCTACCTACCTACCTACCTATCTAAATATCTATCTATGTATCTGTCTATCTATCCTATCTGTCTGTCTGTCTGTCTATTTATCTACCTATCTATCTAATTATATCTATATATTACCTTGTTCTAATAATATTTGTTGTAACAAATTAAACAGATCCTCTGCAGAAAGCCTCAGCTGGGACAAATCCTCACAAATTGTATGTAGTTTCTCAGAGACCGACGACCTTGTATTTCTTAACAATGGTTCAAGTACTGCGACGTATAGCTTGTGTAGATTTGACTTTGCATTGAATCCTTCACACATCCCCTGTCTACATTTCACACCTTGCAACAAACAAACAAAAAGTAACCAAAATAATATTTTTTGAAAAACCCATTAATAACAGGAAAAAGGAAGTTGACAAATAAGAAAAAAATAAAGGTTATATGCTTAGTAAATAACTTATATCTATTTACAGGTAAAAATAATGTTTTTGTCTGAATCTATTAAATGTAATACTTATTATAATAAAAATGGTTCACGTAAGCTTGTTAATACCAGTAGAACCACTCCTAATTAAGTTAATTATCTTGATGCAGTAGCTTTTCAAATGTTGACATTATAATATTTTGTATGTATATTATATACATGAAATATTAAATTATAATCTGCTTCCTATGCATGATGAATTGCATCAATAAATGATGATGCAGAAGAAACATGAGATAATACATCTATGAAAGGAATGACAATAGTAAACTTACCCACAGGGCCTCCAGCAACGTAACAATCAGAATCATAACTGCAGATTTTCTCAATTAGCTGAATATCATCAAGGTCCACCAACTTGACTACAGTATTCAGATGCTGATCATCAACCAAAACAAAATCCTCCAAAGATATTTTACCTAGTCCCATACTGCCCAGAGGGCTTTTTTCCATGTAGTCCAGCAAATCTGCCAGCTGACTTGCAAACTGAACAAAAATAAATAAATAAATAAATAAATAAATAAATAAATAAATAAATAAAATTAAGAGTAAAGCTATTCAATGAGAAACTTTGTATAGATCTTCTGAAGGTAAATTGTAATATTTAAGATTGAACATCTATATAAATATATATAAATTATAACAGAAAAGAAAAAGATATTTATATGATTTGTTTTATAGTGGGCTTTTTTTATGCTGCTTTTTGAAACATTTTAAACACTAACTCCATATCAGGCCTGTAAGTATGCATATTTTCCATTTTCTTTTTTCTTGTTGTATTAAATATTAATATTTCAGTTGGAAAATTATATAATTTCATTTATAATTTGACTTATAAAAAAGATCAATTTGACCATATTTAAAAATGTAAATATCAAATTTTAAAGACAAAGCACTGTTAATATCAGCATATACACAGACACAGACAGAAACACACACACACACACACACACACACAGACAGAAATAATGTTTGAAACTTGATAAATATGTCACAATCTGTGTCATTACTGGAAATGTAAATATTTCACAGTTTTTATAACTGGATGAAAACTTACCATTACTCTGGAATGCCATGGAAGTACTTTTATAACTTCTGCTGTAATGGGTGTCCCAACTTCAGTAATGAGAACCAAGCCTTTCTTCTTTATATTGGGTGAAATTCTGTCTCCTCGGATACAGTATCCTAGAACATGTATAATACTCGAGTGCTTCAGCAATGACAAGAAGAATATTTCCCTCAACATTCGATAATTACCCATTGGACTGCAGTGATCTACATCATATATTCTCTTCATGCAGGCAATTTTGGTTTCTAAGTCAACCGACTGACTTTTAATAGTAACTTCTTGCCTGCTATAGTCTTCATATTGTCCTCTTTCAATGTATTTTTTATTCGAGTATGCAACTGTCCTACCAATCTGTAGTAAGTCTATGTCTTTACATGACATGTTACTCTGTAGTCCCAGGTCTAGAAGAAAATATTTCATGTCCAGAGCCACCTCATCAGGACCTGTAGCCTTTGCCCAGTCTTCAGGATAAAGTTGAGAAAGAAATCGTTTTACTGCAGGAATCTGTTTTTTACTTATATTAATACCACGATCTTTAATCTGAAAACTGTAAACAATCCCTTTGTTTCTTCCATGCTTCAGATCATTTAGAAAGAACACTTGCTTTGATTTGGCTTGGTAGCGAAGTGATTTTCTTTTGTCAAGTGAGGGAAATGATCTGTGGATACGGTTGTTCAGACTGTCACTGGAGCTAATGTACCTGTGTGTGAGAAATATACACCCTAAACATACTAAAATAATAAATAAAGCAAAACTTGTCCGTAAGCGAAAGCAGAAACATCTGCGCCTCATGACTTTTATATGTTTGATGAAATGACAGGCATCTTCTTTTAATCTGCAAAACAAAATGATATTAATTATAGATTTTGTTATTTAATTTGCTGTTACTTACTATCCGAACGTGATTCATTAAAAATTCATATATTTTTAACATCAGTTTATTCAACAATTTATTATCTGGTGTCATTGCCATGCAACAGTGTAAAAAGCATATAAATGGCCAAATGTACTCAAATTATTGATGTCCACTGTAGCATATAAATATCATTGTTGTTACATTAAGTAATAAAACTGTATGCATTGACTTCTGTATTATTATTTGTATTAATATGGTCACTGCCAATGAACCATAATCTTGTAAACACAATTCTTTTCTAATAATTATAGTTAATAAGTTATACAGTAAAAGTATATATTAATATCATCAAGCGTATTGAATGCCAGTGCTCGTTTACGAAAATCAATGAGTATAACATTAACATTTTAAGTCTTGAATTAATAAATACAATAATAATCAAAGCACCTTCTGTTGTTCCAGTTTCTAAGACAAAACTAGTTCAGTCGACTGCTACGCCATTTCATTTTCTGTCAAAAGTATGTGTTGGGCACTTGTCGATTAATCTCTGTCTTTAGAAAATGAATGCTCCGCCAACTTTCGAATCGTTTCTGCTGTTTGATGGAGAAAAGAAGTAAGTCAATGTTTCATCTAATGTAGAGTTTACCGAGCAGCTATCTGATGAGGTTGCGAAAGAATAATAGTAATAACAATAATCAAAATTAATAATGAAATCGAAAGTGAATACTTTTGTGATGGTTAAATGTGTTTTCGATGTGTCTTTTTACCGTTGTTGTATTTTAGCCGATTTAAGTGATAGTTTTTCTTACAATTATGTAGCTACATATCCATTTCAGTTTTTTATTTTTTTATTTTTTTCAGTAAATGTCAGTAGTCATTTTTTTCCCACACTAAATCTGACGAGGTACCTCACAACTAAGGGGTTTATGTACTTATACATCATTTACATGTCATTGTCAGATGTCCAAATGCCATCTTATGATCTTATGATCTTGGAACTGTTGAACACATTTTGTACGATCTGATGATTCATAAAATTGACTTCTTATTTTATGATGATGATATATCAAGAAACTCGAATGCTCACAATGTATTATGTAAACCTGGTAATAATAATAATAATAATAATAAATGAACACACAGACACCAAAAGAAAAGCCTGACAAAATACAATTCCAGTTTCAAATTTATTTATTTATTTATCTCAAATCGTGCAATCTATGTCAAATTTAATTTACTAGATATTACTATATATCATTATATATGTAATAATTACCGTATCATACACTGATACAGTGTATTTAAATGATATGTTCTATTTTATTTTAGTGTTTGATAAATATGTATTTATAATATATTTTTTTTTCCTTCAGAATCACAATAGAAAAGGATACAAAGGTTCCTAATGCAGCTATTTTTACAGTAAACAAAGAGGACCATACATTAGGCAACATGATAAATACGTAAGTATATTTGTTGTACAGACCTCTGTTTTTTATGTTCTCTTTTTTCTTTTAATTTTTTGTCATATTTGTATTCATATATCATAATTACTCATCAATATTTTATTATTATCATAAATATATATTTATAAATTATAACATTAAGGGATATACATCTTTGTATCATTATGGATATATATTTTATTTTACTATTCATTATCATATAGCAATATTAAAAAAAATTCAGTTATATCAGTTTGTAAGCCTATAGCTATAAAACTGGAATAAAATAAAACAAAAAAGCACAAACCAATCTCAGAAAAACATAAAACTGCAGAGTGGATGTTTATCAGATTACAGATAGCAGGTGATGGGTAAAACATTTTCTTTAGTAGGTTTTATCATCCAGTTTGTTAGAAGTTATTACTGTTGTTTTGTATTGTGGTGTGGTGTGGTGTGTTGTATTTTATTTTATTTAATTATATTTTATTTTATTTTATTTTATTAGTCAGCTGCTAAAGGATCCTCAAGTATTGTTTGCTGGATACAAAGTCCCTCATCCACTGGAACACAAGTTTGTGCTGAGAATACAGACAACATCTGACTACAGTCCTCAAGAAGCTTTTACCAATGCTATTACTGATCTTATCAGTGAAATTTCTTTGCTAGAAGAAAGATTAAAGGTTTGTATTCTTAACTGAACTTAATATAGATCAGGGGTTTTCAAACTTTTTGACTTGCGGACCCCTTTATATTTCAGGCTTTACCTTAGGGACCCCCTTAAAAACGCTTATGAAATTTATAATAAATATTTGCTTAAAATAACATATATTTTTACATTTATTTAGGATATATTAGGATATATTACAAAATTATTTACCTGTTATTTCATGCGCTCACATTTACAAATATAAGAAAAAATATTTCGATTAAAAAACATATATAAAATCAAACTGCCCATAAAAGTATTCGCTGTCCACGGACCCCCTGTCTTGTACTTGCAGACCCCCTGTGGTCCGCGGACCACAGTTTGAAAACTCCTGATATAGATTATAAGAAGTTTGACTAAATATGTTGTATCATTGATTGTGAATTCTTAGGAGCTTTGCTATTTTTATTTTAAATTATATTAAAAGCACATGAAGTTACTGCTTTAGAAAGAAACATTATAAGTAGAATATAACTGAGCAAAAATAAATCAAAAATCAAATCTCTCTCTCTCTCGTTATGTAAACAATTACTTATAAATAAAATACTTGTATAGATTAGATATTAAAAAATATTTCACATAAATACAACTAAAGGTAACATTTTTTTACTTGTATTATTATAATATTATTTATATATATATATGCATTATGTAAAGACATTGGGCTAATTCTCTTTAAAAGTATACCATGTTTTTATATTGTCTCCTTGATATAAGTTGAAAAGAAAATATTTTGTCTTTCAGGAATGTGTAAAAGAAAAACAAGAAGGAGAAATATGAGGAGTGTTGGCATCATGTCACTGAGAGTGTACTTAACTGTAATATTTGTATATAAAAGCATTTGGAGAATGAATGGATGAATGGGAAAACATGCAGAGACAACAATCTCAAGCTGAATGAATCATAATGGATCAGATATCTACAGAAAGAAGTCTGTGCAAAAATAACTTCATTTAAGTCATTTCTTTGCTAACACATCAAAAATGTTCAGTAACTTTGAATCCAAATAAATGTCATAAATGTTGAAACTGGCTAGAATTATTCAATTTGGATTTTAAACATAAAACAGGATGATATAAAATTTGATCCATAACAAATGTTATGTACATTGTATAATAAAAATAAAATTTAAATAAAATTTCTTGTCATTTTAATTTTATTTAATTTTATAATAAATTGTTTCAGAATTGTGAAAACAAACTGTGAAGATGGAAAAAAAAACTGTATATATCCAAATAAATGATCATTAACGTTTTATAATTTGATTACATTGTTTACCATGGAGGATATGTGAAAACTTCTTTTTGTTCTTGAAAATAATGTCTGTTACATGCATTAGTTCAGAACAATAAATGACACTAAAAAAGTATGTGAAAAGGATTCTGTGTTTTTATTTAAACTAACATTTCATTCAAGCAACATACATTACATCCAATGGGAACCACCTTGGGTGCAATACTTTAAGTAATTTTGTACTAACAGGAAAAATGAATCAAATTACACAGTCATGAAATGGCCTATAAAATGTTTGACACATGTAAAACTTTTAAGGATATACAAAACTGTAATATACCCTGCAGTTAGAGTTACATCAATCAAAATTTAAAGTTAAAGCATATCTGCATAACAATCTTAACCATCCTGTGATAAAAACAATTAATAAACAAATGAATTCAGTTAAGCTAAATAACTGGAGCTCAGTAAAGAATTTATTTAAATTAAATGGCAGCACATAATCAAATTCTTGTACTTTCATTTCTTGGCAGAAACCATCCCCATTATTAGTTAAGATTATCCAGATTAGAACTGTATAATCCGTGATAACATATGATCAACATTCAGTTTGATGAGCTAAGGTTAGGAGAGCCTAGATATCTTGAAGCAGACATCAAATTCAGTGAACATTATAATGTCTCTATAGTGAATGATCCTGAAAAAAACACCAAGTTAAAATGACACTGACTGAAAACTTTTTATAGGTGCAAAGACAGCCCATCCATAGCACTGATTGTTTATATTATTATTTTATTATTATTATTAGTAGTATTATTTTATTTATTTATTTTTGTTTATTATTTGTTTGATTAATTAATTTCTTCGATGTAGTTTGATTTCATGTTTTACTGGTTACAGTTTTAAAGAATGAATAACTGAATTTATAGAAGGACGCTGTTTCGAAACGAAAAAAAAATAGTTTTTTATTCATATGTATAAATATTAGCGCAGCTTTATTTGCTCTCTAAACTATATCCATTTATAAAATGAAACTAATTTCTTAATGAATTGAAAGTAGCGCATGATGCAATATTAAACATCAGAAAACGCAGTAAGTATCTGAATCAAGGAGGAAATCACATATTGAGAATGAAAATGGCGACGTCCATTAGCCATGATTTAGTTTCATTAAGATGATGATGTATTAACTGTAGTAAAACTGATACATTTTACAGGTGTGTACGTCTTTAGTTCTTAATTTTAGCATACCATGATACCGCAGAGAAATTGCTGGGTTATTAACAGAACTGGTTATAATACTGTTTATAAGGCTCAGTACTGTCTTACATAATACTTGTTTCTTTTGTTCATCTCTCCTTTTTTCTGAAGCGAACCTAAGATTACTCGGAAATAAGGAACAAAACCACTAAAGCTAAAAACGTTTATTTGAAAATACATACATACATACATACACATACACGTACTTACGTGTGTGTGTGTAATTATTTAATGCTATGCAGGTATCAATCATTTGTAAATATTGGGTCAAATGTATTTTAATTAAAAAAAATTAAGCTGCTTTTTATTTATTTATTTATTTGAATTTAAGATAAAAACCAAACTTGATTATAACAAATAACTATGTAACAAATGTTTTAAAATAGAAGCATGAGAACATTGATAAAACTTTGGTACTGGTAGTGGTAACCTGTTTGTCAGAATGTTTGAATATTTCTAATTATTATAATCTATTAATTTCAACTTTTAACAAATGCACACATACATTTATTCCATTTTTGTTATTTTTCATATGTGTATTTATATATATTTTAATTAGTAAATTTATGTATATTAAAGTGATCTGATTCACTAAAGACATTTTATATAATTACTAACAAAATAACATTCACCATTCCAGTAAATTACTTATTCATGTGGCAGTTATTTTTGTTTATATTTAATTATGTTTACATCCTTCTGTTTTCTTACAATTTAGTAAGGTTTCAGTTCTTTCTCATTTGTGAAGACTTATTTATTATCTCTCATTATTTTTATAGACTTTAAAAAAAACTATTTTATATTATATTATTTTTTAAGGCTTTAGTTTTCTCTAATTGTATTGTAAACTTTAATTGTTTTACAGACTTCAGTTGTCTCTGTTTTGCAGACTTTAATTATCTCTAATTGTTATTAAAGATTTTGATCTTTAATTGTTTTTGCAGACTTCAAAATATCTCTGTTTTTACAGACAAAATGCTGGAGAAACTGTTAACTTACAGACTCTCTGAGAGTTTGAAAATTCCTGTCTGGTCAGTGCTCTTAGCAAGTGGAGGAGTTGCATGGATTTGGTACTCACTGAAGAAAAAAGATCTAGTAATATATATATAGATCTGCTTATATTCAGGGATGTCCTTATGTCAAAAGACTGAGATGTGTGTGTGTGTGTGTGTGTGTGTGCGTGTGTGTGTGTGTGCGTGCGTGTGTGTGTGTGACTACTATCTGGCAACTCAAAGTTTAAATTGAATCCATTAATTTCATTAACTTTGATTTTTATCTCAAAATTAGTTGTAAGTACAGAATTTCACAAACTTTTTTTAGAAAAAAAAAAAAAAAAAATTTAACCTTAATTTAAAAAAATAATTTTAGTCCATGATAAACAAGTTACATTAAAAATGCATGTTTTTTTATTTATAATGTGTTATAACTTATATGCACTTAATATTCAGTTTCAGTTTTATTGTTATATGAAAATATATTAACAATGTAAAAGATACGGAACACAAGATAACTACTGTTTTATGATACATTTATGAAAAAAAAAAAGATTTGCTTATCACAAAAATAAATAGGGATTACTTTTTACATGATTTACCAGTAAATATTTTGAAGAAGTCCTTATTGTTTAAATTATGCATTTTGCAGAAAGAAACTGGGTTTGATAACAAAAGCGAAGAAATACTTATTGACAGTGGTAAAACAAAGACTCCAAAGAAAACAAAAATAAAAAGAAAACTGAAAATATTTTATGGAACACAGACAGGTAATTCAAAGGTAAGACAAAAATTATAATTAATTATTTTATTAAAAAAACACAAACAAAACAACAAAACATGGCTGAAAGAAAAGGAAGGATGAAAAATACTAGTATCTGGTCTACTGACTTAGAATTTTTTACTTCTTTCATTTTAATATATTTTTAAAAGTTTCTATTCATGAATACATGTTTTAAAAATTATTGTTAGCATTTTAGGGTTTGGCAAATTTGTGATATAATGTTGTAAACTCAATTTTTAAAAATGTTTTTACCAAACACTATAGTGATTCATTATTGTTAAAACAAATTAATATATTCTAGGAATTAACACTATTTATTTATTTGTTTGTTTTTGTTGGTTTATATTTTATGAATAGTTAAAGATTATGAATTTTATGTCCAAAAATCACCCTATTTTTAATGGAATCACAACTAATACAAATTCTTCCATTATAATAATTCTGTTAGAACTATTTAAAGTAACTGATGTTTTTAAATATACATTCAAAACAGTTTTATTTCAACTAATGCTTATACAGAAAAAAACTAACACTCATCATCTAATTTATATTATTTTTTTTTTTCTTTAAGTAATAATTGGGCTTTATTGTTGGTATGTCTTGTTTCTGTTGTTTGCAGCATTTTGCTGAGATTCTCTCAGATGAAGTGGAATCACTTGGTTTTGAATCATCTTGTGTTGATTTGAGTACATATGACCCAGAAGACAGTCTCGCAGAAGAGGTAAGTACGTTAATTGACAGAGACTGGCCAATGTTCATGAATAAACCTAACTAAAGTTCTTTTAAGAATTGAGTCTAAATCCAAGAATAAATGTGAATGTTCAATATTTTTTTAATGCATTTGAAATCATAACAGTAATACAATGTCCTAATGTATTTCTCTGATTCAATATACATTGACTTAATTGTATTATCTGCTGTTTTAATTCTAATTCACAGAAATTGAACTTAGCTCTCTGCTTGTGAATAAGCCCATCTTCTACCATTTTCTGTATAACGATTTCCAAAAAACAATTTTTTTTTAAGTCACTAGCCAAACATTTGGATTTAAATATTATGTGTAACATGATAAAACAAAATAAAATCATAATTACTTTTAATATTAAATATTAAAAAATCTGGAGGAAAATAAATCCACAAGAAAATACTATTTGCATGTAAATAAATAAATGTATAAATGGATTCAACACAAAAATATATCTGCTCTTAAGTACCACTGGAGGTATTGTATTACAAATATTTTATTAAAATCTAGTAAACATTAAATTTGTAACTAAGTATTGTTCCATTACAGTTATACTTTTTGCAATTATGGTTTTATTTAAAACACAAAACTAAACTCTATCATGTATTGTTGTTACAGGGTCCTAACAACTATGTATGCATTTTTATCATCTCAACACATGCTGAAGGAGCACCACCAGAGGGAGCTGCTTGGTTCTATAAATGGCTGCAGGAAACGGCTGCAGATTTCCGTGTTCAGAAATCATTGTTGAATGGGACTTACTACTCTGTATTTGGATTGGGAGATTCTAATTATCCAGATACTTTTAATACTGTGAGTCATTATTAAATTTGCTATAAAGTAACGTAACGTTAAGAAAAATTAGTATTAATTTAAAAAAAACTATTTTTTTTATTTAATTTATATAAGAAAAAAAGAGGGATATATATGAAAAAGATAAATAATAATGAAAATAATAATAACTGTGATTTGTCATTATCTTTGTATTTACAGATAAATAATTTTTGAAACCGATTTACGTTTCAGGTTGCAGAACAAATAGATTTGTGGTTTAGTGAGCTTTCAGCAATTCGAATGAAAGGAGTTGGAAGAGGTGATGAAAATGTGATCAAAAGCAAGAATGGAGGTAAAAATGAAAATATTTTACAGCATAACAGTTTTATAACAACAGTTATTTTTAATGATATTGTTAGTAAGTTTAAGATATTTGCACATTTTAATGGCTTTATTAGTTGAACAAGCACCATCATCATCATCATCATCATCATTTTATCATTATTATCATTATCATCACCATTATTATTATTACCATAATCACTATCATTATCTTCATCATCATCATCATCATCATCTTCATCATTATTCAGTAAATTATTAGTAGAGACTGTTGCATCTGTTACTGTTTTGGTTCCAGGTCTGGAAGCTGATTTTGTAGCCTGGAAGAAGGCAGTAATGAGGAAACTGAAACAGGTTTTAAGAGGTAAAGACATTCATGCGTGTGATGGTGGTGCTTGCTCGGGTAAATGTGGATGTTCCAAGAAAGACGGAGAGGGTAAAACCTGCAGCAGCGATGAAGAAGAAGATGATCACAGCCACGATGAGGTAATAAATATAAATATTTTTTCATTATTTCTCTCTTCCTTGAAAACTTTTTTCTTTGATTTTTACTATCACCATTTTATTTTATTTTATTTTTTTTTAAACACACACACACACACAGACACATATCAATTATCATCACAGCAATGAAATAAGATGTTAAAAATAATTTATACCATGAAGCTGTTTTGTTACATATCGGATATTCTTTCATTCATTGATATTCAGTATTATTTGAAATATTTGAAATAATCTTATTTTGACTGATAGTTAAAACATTTCAGTCTTGTGCTGACAATTCAGTTACCTTGATTACATTATGCTGTCTTTTTTTCAGTATTAGAGTGACTGTAAAGGTGTTCTCACTCATCCCCCAATCATCATTTAAATATGAATTAAATTCTAATAGTTTAGTTTAATCAACAGACACAAACTGTCTGTATCATAAATAAACTGATGACATTTTGAGAACCACTGTTTATGTTTTTAATTTCATTTTTATGATTTTATTTATTTTAAAACTTTTGTTTAATTATTATAAATTATTTAAAACTGTTATATATGTCAATTGTTTTTTTATTATTCTTTTTTATCAGCACTGTGAATCATCCAGTGATGAAGAAGTCAAGACAAGTCCTGATGTTGTTGATGTTGAAGACCTCGGAAAAGTCATGAAGTTGGCAAAGATGGTAATTCTTTTATTTGTACATTTAGTATTTAAAAAATAATAATAATCAGATAATATTTTGTTTAAAAAAAACAAACAAAGATGCATCTTGATTCATATTTCAGAATAGTTTGTAATTATTAGATCTTTCAAAACTTATTTAAATGTGCATTTGGGAAAGCAACATTTCTTTAGTAGAAAATATTAGTAGAAAATGTTAGTAGTGTAGAATGTGAAAAACATCATAATTCTACAGACATTTTATATGTCTTCACATCAAGACATTTCCTTGAACACTCTCCCAGTTGGATATCTTTCTTATATACATATCATCAACTGTTTTATAATTTGGCATTGGGACAATCTCCATCATGCCCATATTTTTATGGTAATGTTTACTGGGATTTCAGACAAAGGAAAATGACGAGGAAGATGGCAATGATGATAATTCAACTAACGGAACCCGTGAAATGATAACGCCGTTGTTGAGGCAGTCGTTAGAGAAGCAGGGGTATCGTCTGATTGGTACTCACTCTGGCGTCAAACTCTGCAGGTGGACAAAGGTACAGAACAATGAAGTTTTTATAATTTTTATTATGGAGCATTTTAAAAAAAAAAAAAAAAAAATAGTTGCATTTATAAAACAGTGAATGAATGAATAAAAGTTTAATGTTTTTATTCAAAAAATGACATCTAAAATAAATATTTTGTTTACACTGTTGTGATTTAAAATATCATGGGGGTGCTTTTGTTAAATGTTTTCAAGAACAAAATAAATATTAAACAACTGCTTAGAAATTAAGAAAATATATACAAACAAGAAACAACAATCTTTAAAACAAGTAGAGAAACTCAGAGAAGATCACTGTGAATTATAAAAAAATAAAACACTGACAACCAAAAAAAACCACTACAAAATAAAACAAGTCCTCCCCTCACCAAAGAAAATGATAAAATGGTCCATCAGGCAGGCATTTTTCATAGAATTAAAATATCAAGACAGACAGTAGCTTTCAGTGGCTGCTAAATAATAATAGAAAAATTGTTACTCAGTACCAGTTAACATATTAAATATAGACATTTCATAACAAACTGATATTTGATATATTGTTATTATTTCAGTCCATGCTCCGAGGTAGAGGGGGCTGTTACAAACACACTTTCTATGGGATTGAAAGTCACAGATGTATGGAAACCACACCTAGCTTGGCCTGTGCTAACAAATGTGTCTTCTGCTGGAGGTTTGATTAAAATTTTGCCCCAAAATGGATGGTCCTTAAAAATTTCATCAGTTCATTCATGGACTATGTTGTCTAGGACTGTTATATGTTATATTTATGCCTGTGTCATGTGAAGATTGTGCTATTATATAACAGTTGATGTTATTAGATACTGTAAATATCAGTAAATGCATTATTTGAATAAAATTTTTGTTTTTCTGATCAAATATTAGTTTGATCATGAGCTCTTCTGTCTAGGAGTTCATTTTATAAATACACAAGTGTCTTTATTATATCATAATCAAATCAGCTATTTCTGTATTATATTTTATTATTAGCAGTGTTTTGTGTGTGTTATCCACTGAACAAAGTGAAATGACACAGTTAATTTTATTAAAATAATATTTTTTACAGACACCACACTAATCCTGTTGGTACAGAGTGGAAATGGAAAATGGATGATCCCGAGCTGATATTTAAAGGAGCTCTCAGTAGCCATAGAAACATGATTAAACAGTTCAAAGGTGTTTTATTTTGTTATTCTTTAGATAACTAATTTAGATGTCTGTGTATAGAATAGATAGATATACTTGGTTCGTTTAAGGGATGTTCTAATATGGAACATGTGAAAAAAAAAACAAACCAGTCCTAGTTTATCAGGTTAGCACATTTTAGAAAATTGATATTGTATTCATTTACCATTTAAATTTTTACTCAAGTCTAAATTGGACAGACAAACATACGTCTTTCTGGCCTTATTATTATACTGTTAATTCAAGAAATATTAATTTTAAGTACTTCAGTGAAAAAGTGTAAAGCAGCCAATCATTGACATCACAATGAATTTGTTACAGGTGTGCCAGGTGTGATACCAGAGAGGCTTGCTGAGGGACTGGAGCCAAGGCACTGTGCTCTGTCTCTTGTTGGTGAGCCCATCATGTACCCAGAAATCAACTCTTTTATTGACATGCTGCACAACAAGGAAATCTCCACCTTCCTAGTCACCAATGCTCAGTTCCCTGATGCTATAAAGTAAACAGTTTTTTGTTATAGCTGAAAGCTATTTTTAATTAGTGCTCAGCGTTGTATAGTCTGTATGTCTGTAAGTGTGTGTTTCTCTCTGTATGTGTGTGGGCATGTAGGTGTACATGGGTCTGATGTGGTGTATGTGCTGTGGTGTGATTTGTGTGTGTGTGTGTGTGTGTGTGTTCATGTGTATGTTTGTTTGTGGTGGTTTGTTTTGTGTGCAAAGTATTGTCAGCTAAATGGAAGTTATTGGTCTATATATATTTTACAAATCTTTAATATTTTATTTATAAATAAGACTTTAATAAATTTGTGTCTTGAAACCTTGACAATACAAATTTATTAAAGTCTTATTATCCAATATTCTGTTACCCAATATTCATAAAACAAAATCTTTAATGTACTAACACCCTATTTCTCTGCTTGTGTTTGTGTAGAACTCTGAAGCCTGTAACACAGTTGTATGTGAGTGTGGATGCTGGCACTCCAGAACACCTGAAGAAGATAGACCGGCCTCTGTTTAAAGACTTCTGGCAGAGGTTCATCGACAGTCTGACAGCACTGGGTGACAAGGGGCAGAGAACTGTGTACCGACTGACACTGGTGAAAGAATGGAACACCAGTGAGATTGATAACTATGCAAAACTTGTTTCTCTCGGCAAGCCAGATTTTATTGAAGTTAAAGTGAGTGAGATGTGTCTTCACGATAAAAATAAATGTATTTACTTGATGTGTAATTATTATTGATAGTGAAATTATACATGTGGTAAAAGATCTAGACATTATTTTCATGTTCAGAACAAATTTACATCATGTTAATCTTATTGTTACAAATGGTTGGTTGCATTTGTCATTACTGCACAGGTGATGCCTGTTTTAAATACTCAAAGAGTGTTTCCTTAACAGATCCACACTAAAATACACAAGTAATGTCATATATCAGACCACAAAGGATTTTGAAAAAAAACCAGTTTGTTGTTAGAAAATAACATATGCCATAAATACTCTTGTTTATTTATTCTGCTGCATGGGTATTTTGAACTACACCTCAGTAAATCTTGTGAAACAGTTTCAGTATTTTCAGTATATACAACATTGATGCTTAATATAATAATCTACTAAATGTTTTGTTACAGGGTGTCACTTACTGTGGAGACTCAAAATCCTCTACTTTGACAATGAATAACGTTCCTTGGCATGAGGAAGTTGTAGGCTTTGTGCAGAAGCTGGCAAAAAAACTTCCAGACTACGAAATAGCATCCGAACATGAACACTCCAACTGCATATTAATAGCTAACAAAAAGGTAACTGAAACCTGCTAAGAAAGAAACATTTTACAACAACTCTACATAAAAAAATTAGAGTAAAAAAATTGTGAAAATTTAGAAAGAAAAAAAACAATCCCCTCCCCCACAAAAAAAAAAAGAGAAAAAAGCATTACTTATTTATTCAAAGTATTCATAGGTAGGTAGGTAGGTAGGTAGGTAGGTAGGTAGGTATATACATACATAGATATATATATATATATATATATATATATATATATATCTATGTATATATGTATATATGTATATATGTATCAGATATTTCAGCAGTTACGTCTTTCATTTGAAAAACAAATTATGCCAAGTTCAGTCACCAAATAAATATCAGATAATTCAATATTAAAATTATATTATTTATTTATTTATTTATTTATTTTTAAATTTTAAATATCAGTTAGAAATTTAAACAACTGTCACTTTATCCACATAAGGATCACTGTCAGATTTACTGTTATTTTCATTTGTTTCAGTTCAAGATTAAGAACGAGTGGTGGACGTGGATAGACTATGACAGATTTCACGAGCTGATGCATGGTTTCAAACAGAATAAAAAGAAATTCACTGCTGAAGATTACATGGCAAAAACTCCACGCTGGGCCGTGTATGGAGCCACGGAGCAAGGTTTTGATCCTGAGGAGAAGCGATTTCACAGGAAGAAAAAAGACAAACCAGTCCTGTAGATATTATTTTTGTTTCAATTACAAAATGAAATTTCACAGCGATATAACAGCAGTTTATATCTGATATTTGATTCTGATGAGACAATTATCAAGGGAAATAAAAAAAAGAAGAAAAAAAAGGCAATCCTTTATAAACTGTTGATATTTCACTTATTAATATTTCAGTGGGTAAAGTAAAACGTTTTAACCATTTTAGTTTTAAAACTATTGATTTTGTAATGCAATATTATGTTTGAAATGTTTTGGGGTTCTTATTTGGTTATTTAATGCAAAAGAAAACAAAAGGAGTTGTGTTTGACTTCTTAAACTGTTTATCTTTTAAATATATGTCTGAATTGTAATATGAAATGTTTGTGTTGAAGATTATTCTGTATATTTCACAAGCTGCACTGACATTCATCTGCATTATAATAATAATGTTGTTAATTTAAGATACTCAATTATTCAGTTAATTTGCCACAAACTGGGATTTCTTCTTTTATGAAACTGACTTTAAAGAAACCACATATATGCATAATCTCTGTGTATGGCTGTGTGTTTGGGTGTGTGTGTTTCTATGTATGCATGGGTGTGTGCATGCATGCATAAGAGCGTGTATATTGATTTCATTTGTATTCCGAACATTTTTTTTAAGAGAAACATTCTTGAATGAATAACCACAAAAATAAATGAAAATAATTCAAAAAACAAAAGAAAACCTAGAGATAATAATTTAGTTGAATGTAGAATTATGATGCAGAAATACTAAATCTTCATTCACTTGTCAAAGATTCTCCTGTTTGCTCTTTAATGTTTTATATGCAAGAAGACTGCTTGAATCCAATTTCTTGTTTTATTCTTCCAGTAAAAATAATAACCTAGATGCTATCAAAATGACTTACAGCTGAAATTTTAACTGTGTGGGTGTTTTGTGTGTGTGTGTGTGTGTGTGTGTGTGTGTGTGTGTGTGTGTGTGTGTGTGTGTGTTATATGTAATATTATCCTTTTAAACATGTTTTGAAGAAGAAGCTGTGGGTATTAGTTTCACTGAACTTGTTTTTACTTTGTGGTTAATAATTATTAAACATTTTTTTGTAGTAATTTCATGAACACCCAAGAAATATCATTTGCCACCATTTCTTAAGCAGATAGTGAAATTCGTATGAAAGTGTTGAATTGCTGATGATAATCATTTTTACTCATTCATGAAAAAAAATACAGCAAAACAATAATAAGAAAAAGTCAAGAAAATAAAAATAATGATGAAGATATTGTTGAATGAGTGCTGCTGTTAAATTCTTCTGAAAACTTACATTTGTACTTTTCTGTTGTCAGCACAATATATTCCTGAACGTTTGATTCTTAATTTGTATATGCAACAAAAAAGTAATATCATAATTTATATTGTTAATATGAATAAATAAATATATAATAACAATAATTTAAAATAATACAGGTACACAATCAGTTTTCTGGACGCTAATGATTTCAGACTTCATTTAGTCCATATAAATGTAAGACTAGATATTTGAAATTTATTTATTTACATTTAACCATTTAATTTTCTTTCTTTCTTTTTTTCAAATTATATATATATATATATATATATATATCACTTTGTTGATGATATTTATACTGATAAACATGCCCCATTAACACTAACACATTTCATTTAATAATTTAATCATTTGATATACAAGTCATTATGTTCTGCTCGTTTTAAAACTGTGTTCAAGACAACTCTGATTAATATTTGTGTTCAGTAGTAATTTTAGTTAAATAATCTCTTCATTTTTGATAGTTGCAGTATTGTATTTAATTGTTAATTTGACACTGACATTAGTTTATTATTAGTTTATTATTAGTCAGTGAGATCAGTAGTTAACACGAATATTTATTATTACATTTCATTTTGTTTAAAATTTATTTTACTTCTTTAATGTTTCTGAGGTTAGATGTAAGTGGGTATATATATGTATTAAAATTTAATAACCTGGTAAAATAAAAAAATATAGAAATAGCAATAAAATGTTTTAATGGTTTAGATGCTATTTTCTTTGATGAAAGTAATGCTCAAATAAGGAGCCTTATTTTAAATAATTATTAAAATGTTACCAATTTAAAATATTGTAAGTGGAACTTATACTTGTTGTATACGGTCAATATACCTCAGCATAAAAAATAAACATTGATATACTACAGGTTTAATTTTACTTATTACTGGAATTACGTATTCGATACGTAAGAAGGACATGATAAATTAATATTTTGTTTAAAATAATGACGAAGTATAATATGTAATTCTCTTTTCTTTAATAATAAAATAATTATGATGATTGATCTATATTTCTGTTGATTTTTGTTTGTATTTGGAGTGTTTGGGTTAATTAGAATATCAGTTTAGTTTGCTGATATTGGTATAACTTTTATTATTAAAAAAAAAAAAAAAAAAAAAAAAAAAATAATAATAATAATATTAATAATTACGAATTCCTTGAAACCCTGAAACAAAAAAAAAAAAAAAAAAAAAAAAAAACAAATGTACAAATATAATGTACAAAGTTTTAATATTAGTTAATATTTAAAGATAATTATATAAATGTTTACTGACAACAAATTATGTTTCGTTATATGAAAACGAAGAAAGATATTTTTTATCAATTTTCTTTTATTTTTATAACAATAACCATTTGTTTAACTGAATAAAATTTTGATCACACTAAATAATTTGTGTACAATAAAAAGGTTTACAACATATCACTAATGGTGTTATCATAAATAGAAATTATAATATGATCATTATCAATAAAATATTACAATTTCTGAAGATTATTATTATTTTTTTAACCAAACCATATAATTCTACTTTACTTTGAAAGCCCTAAAACAATTATTTAAGAAAAGGAAACGAATGTTGGTATAAAAAAGAAAAAAGAAAAGAAAAGAAAAACTATAAGAAATAAATTAAGGGCAGCAGAAGTGAAGAAAACGGAAAATCTGAAAATATTCATTTTGAAAATATATTAGCCCTGCAGTCGACATAGGTGTCGCTGTTTGGATCCATGCACTCGAGTGTCGCTACGTTAAATCGGGTGTTTCCGAGACAAGTCACTTTACTCAGGTTTCCACGTCTGCAGAGGTAGTAGCGGGTACACGAACTGTCAGTCCAATCCGGGTACGTGTATTCAGAAACGTCTGACGGACACGGGTATCGCGGGCAGTCCGGATTTACACCAGTTTCTGTCACATGACAAAATCGTAATTTAAAAAATAAAGTAAATCACGTGTACATATTTATTTATTAATCGGTTGTTGTCATAGTTTTAATTACTTTATTTGACGTGCACAGGTATATTCTAAATGCATTTTATACATTTCCAAATGATTAATTTGTTTGTTATCTACGATTAATATTTGCTAATAATAAAGGATATCTATGAAATATATCTGTGAGAATACACATGACCTATTATATTCTTTTTCTGTTCAAGTGACCATTTTTCGTTAACTGAAATTGTAAAAGTGATAAATAAGATACGATAAAATAAAATAAAATAATTAATAATAAAATTATAATGATTATCTAATTAATTTCTTCCCCTGTCCTAGAAGAAAGAACATACGAACGACTCTTCTAGATGTTAATGAACGAGCACATATTGTTTTATTTTATTTTGTATATGGATTAAAATCAATAACAATCGATTATAACAGTTTCTCTATTGATTAAACCATTGATTTGGAAATATAACAGCTATTAATATCTCAGTATTTACTGAAGATTTTCTTTTACCTGTTTCGCAGTACGTTCCCGTGTATCCCCGTGGACACTGGCAGGAGACGGAGTTACCTTGTACGTAACAAACTCCACTGTTCCTGCAAGGGTTGGGGGAACACTGTGAGGTTCCTGGGCCTGGAAAGAGCAATAATAATAATAATAATAATAATGATGATGATGATGATGATGATGATGATGATGATGATGATGATGATACTGAATGTGATGATGGTGGTGGTAATGATGATAAAGACGACGAAGACCATGACGACAGTGATCGTTGTTCATTGGTGATCCCCGTCATTATCGTAATAATAATAATAATAAAAGCAAATAACAATAATACATAATAAATATACTGTATTAGCAAGCATCCATATCCTTACCAACAGATGTATTCGTTTTATATCTAATACTATTGTTATCTTGTGGTAAATTTTATTACCATTAATGTAGTGATTGTATATATATATATATATGTATATATGTGTGTGTGTGTGTGTGTACACACATACATATATAGGTTATGTGTGTGTGTATATATATTTAGACGTAGAACAAGCATGGATCATTGACACTAGAGAAGATAATTCAGTAACTGAATTTTAGTCTGGAAAATGTCAATGTTATAACCTGTTTTACTGCTACAAATTCCTAGAGGTACGATATGCAGTGAACCAGATCATGTCACCAACACACACACACACACAGACAGACACACAAGAGAGAGACAGAGACAGGGACAGGGACAGAGAGAGAGAGAGAGAGAGAGAGAGAGAGAGAGAGAGAGAGAGAGAGAGAGAGAGAGAGAGAGAGAGAGAGAGAGAGAGAGAGAGAGAGAGAGAGAGAGAGAGAGAGACACGCATACCACATTTACTTCACATCTTTAACAATGTTTAATTACCTATTTCACAGTAAACGCCACTGTACCCCTGCTGACACTGACAGTTAAATGTGTTGCCTGAAGTAAAACAATACCCATTGTTCTGACACGGGTTCGGCGAACACGGAGATCCAGTAGAACCTGAAAAAATAATGAAGAACATTTGCATTACTGCAGGTATATTATAGCTTTTCCGAAATCCTCGGACGAGATGATAAATTATGTATTTGGATATTATTTGTAAGTACAACTTGTAATATGTACACATTAAACTACTGGGAGATGCATAAATGAGAGTAGCTTCATAATTGCTTGTCACGTAAATAAGTAAGTATATAAGTAAAGGAACAAACAAGCCTTAAGCCTTAATAATAATAATAATAATAATAATAATAATAATAATAATAATAATAATGATGATGATGATGATGATGATGATGAATGTGATGATGGTGATGGTAATGATGATAATGACGACGAAGACGATGACGACAGTGATCATTGTTCATTGGTGACCACCATCATTATTGTAATAATAATAATAAAAGATATAAGCAATAATAAATAATAAATATACTGGATTAGCAAGCATCCATATCCTTACTAACAGATGTATTCATTTTTATATCTGATACTATTGTTATCTTGTGGTAAATTTTATTACCAATAATGTAGTGATTGTGTGTGTGTGTGTGTGTGTGTGTGTGTGTGTGCACACATACATATATATAGACGTAGAACAAGCATAGATCACTGACACTAGATAAGATAATTCAGTAACTGAATTTTAATCTGTAAAATTTCAGTGTGATAACCTCTTTTACTGCTACAAATTCCTAGTGGTACGATATGCAGTGTACCAAATCAAGTCACCAATATATATATTGTTACACACACACATTCACATATAAATTCATACATAAATATATATACACAGACACACAGACAGACACACATGCAGGCACATACACACACATACACAACATATTTATTTCACATCCTTAATCAGATAGCAATGTTTGATTACCTATTTCACAGTAAACGCCACTGTACCCCTGCTGACACTGACAGTTAAATGTGTTGCCTGAAGTAAAACAATACCCATTGTTCTGACACGGGTTCGGCGAACACGGAGATCCAGTAGAACCTTAAACAATAATGAAGAACATTTGCATTACTGCAGGTATATTATAGCTTTTCCGAAATCCTCGGTCGAGATGATAAATTATGTGTTTAGATATTATTTGTAAGTACAATTTGTAATATGTACACATTAAACTATTGGGAGATGTATGAAAGAGGATAGCTTCATAACTACTTGCCAAGTAAGTAAGTATATAACCAAACGAACAAACAAGCCTTAAGCCTTAATAATAATAATAATAATAATAATAATAATAATAATAATTTTTAAAATTAAAATCAAAATAATAAATATATATATATAAATAAATATATATATATATATATATAGATAGATAGATAGATAGATAGATAGATAGATAGATATATTTAGATATGTATACCAGTGCCACATCCTTCCACATTTTCTGGCCAATCACAGACAAACATGTTTTCTTTGGTGTTGAAAGCGAGGCCGCTTGGGCAGGTCTTCGGTACCCACCCCTTGTAATCACACTGATAGAACACAGAACAGTCGTTTGGGTCCGCCTTGTACTTGTCGACTGTTATATCACATGGGTCCAAGCTGTCTGTGGCGACAACTGTAAGGGAAAGTAACGAAAATCTGTAATAACAGCACAGCATATGTTTATGTCTGTGTGTGTGTGTGTGTGTGTGTGTGTTTGTATAAACTGGAGCTATATATATATATATATATATATATATATATATATATATATATATATATATATATTTTAAACTTTTTAAAATTATTTTTTGTATATAGTTTTCTAAAATAAAGAAAAAATATATGTGGCAAGATCGTTGATAAAACGATAATGAGATGCAAACCCATACATAATATGAAAACAAAAAATATGAAAACAGCGCAGTAAAAACACAGTAGGAAAAAACCAACCAGCCAACAAATTAATTAATAATAATAATAATATTATGTTGATGACGACGATGATGATGATCATGTTTAAAAAAAGCATAATCACGAAAGAAACGCACAACTACAGCTACAACAACAACTGTAAAAATAATTATAAATGTTATCGTCTCTCCAGCAGTGTACAAATCTCGAGAGAAATGTGGAATTTCGTTGAAATGTCAGGGAACTTGTGAAAGAAAACTAGACGTATGGATGTTAAGTATGCGACCCAGTTGACGTGTTAACTTGGTAAACACAACTTTGTAAGAAAACTATTACTTCTTTAAATAATCGAAATGGATACAATTCCATGACAGTTAGTGAGGTTTGCTCGGTCAAGAGTCATTGAATTTTCTTTATTTTTCTTCATTTTATTTAAAATAATAAATTTTATTCTTACAGAACATTTTTAAACGCTGGACTATGGTCTTTTGTTGAGAGGGAGGGAGCTATTCCTTTCTATATTAATTCATTTCTAGCTTCTTCTTCTTCTTCTTCTTCTTCTTCTTCTTCTTCTTCTTATTATTATTATTATTATCATCCTCAGCATACTCATCATCATCATCATCATCATATTATGTTTAATTTATTTTTAATGAAATAATACGATTCAAATTAAAAACTAGAATCATTATATAATTATTAAAAATAAATATTAATACTTCGTCTACATTTCACTATTATAATTTTCCTCGATGCTTCTATTTAAGTTATAAAAGTATACTACACCATACTGTTTGCAAACAAGATATATATATAACAAAAATATATATATATACAGATAATAATGAGAAAGGCAAAAAAAAAAAAAAGTTATAAGATCCATTAATTATTTATTGTAATCGGATACATACCTAGAGTGAAGAAAATTGCTAGAATGATCATTGGTATTAATTTTTCACTCCTGCTGTATTTCCGAGAAGAAGACACACACACACACACACACCTGTACAGGTAAGCTCTGAAGCCGAATCCAATTAAAAATACAGGTAGAACTGAAACGAGGGTAATCCAGCGTAAACAGTGCAGTTACTCACACATACACACTCACAAACTCGCTGGACAGTCGTGTTTGAAGAGGCGTAGATGTTATAAAAACGTTCTTTTCACTAAAAAGGAGACAAAAAACCCCAGATATACGCCCATAATGAATATACTTTAACTGTATATTTCTGTTCGTTTATTAAGATGGGTGTGCTATCTAGGTAAAGTAAAGAAGGATATCTTCAGATTTTTTTTTTTTTTTTTTTTTTGCACAAATATTGTATAAACTGTTTGCTCTAAACCTGTTGTGTGTTTAACGAAGTTTCAGCTGAACATGGCGACAAAAGTTTCACCGAAAATACAAATATTAACAGGACTGAGAATTCAATAGACAGCTGAAGAAGGTTCGTGGATTTGATAGAATTTTAAAAAAAAAGAAAATAAAATAAATGCAGCCACCCTAGAATATTTGTGCAGTTGCAGTAACAGGATATTACAAGGCTGAAGTGCGAGGGACGTTCGAAAAAAAGCAAACAAATGTTAGTTAAACCAGGAATTTTTGCTGGGACTATTTAGATAGAACCAGGAACATAAACACGTGAATCTTTTAACTGCACCCAAAGTAAAAAAAAAAAAGAATAAAAAAAATAAAATAAAAATGCATTATTGTATATCAACATAATAATACGTGTAAAAATACAAAATATGAAAATAATAAATATTCAGTCTGTATTATTTGTTCTAATTTAAAAAAAAGAAAGAGTTTTAATGGAATGTTTGGAATTAACGGTAGCCTTTTCAGGTTATTTACTTTGTTTTTTGTTTTTGTTTCTGAGACGTTTTAGTACTATTATTATTATTATTATTATTATTATTATTATTATTATTATTATTATTATTATTATTATTATTATTTTATTTAATTTTTTTTTTTTAATTATTTTTATATTTATTATTATTACTATTATTATTATTATTATTGCTTTAAATTGTCAACTGCTAGTTATAAAAATGTCCTTTTGTTGTTTTTTTTTTTTTTTTTTATTTAGTTATTTTTATTTTAAAAGAAACTATTCCTATATATAATCTATTTAAAAAGATACACCGCACTCCAGTTTCTCCAAAGGAAGATAATTTTATTAATAAAAATCATAGCTTCAAATAATGTTGGATATATATATCTGAGAGATACGCTGACTGTTTTTCAGCAGTTTTCTGAACTTATAAGCTGTTTTCCAGTATCTCGCAATCCAAGCTGAGCTAACGTAATGAGACTAAGATTATTTGAAGTTGTCTAACTCTATACTTTCCTCTCCTCTCTTATTAAAAAGTGGTCGGCTGTTAGTCGAATTTGTGTTTGCTCATGGAACTAGACTCGGCTAAAACACACTTAGCCTTTTTTCTTTTTTTTCTTTAGGAACTTTCTATTGTACGCAGTGTAAACAAATTAACTGCACAGATTGAGTCTTGGATGTATCCCGCGTTAGATTTGTAAACACAGTTTTCTTCACTGATTAAATGAGCAAACATTTCAGTCGTCAGCTTTAGAAGAAAAAAAAAAGGTTTTAATACGAACTGCAGTCAGAAATTGTAAAGTTGTTATCGTTATAACATAAACAGCAATAGAAATTTAGAACAGTTATCATTATAATATGAAATATAAAATAGAAATTTCAAAGTTGGTATCATAATATTATGACTTGAAATAAGAAATGTTAAAATTGGTTTCACTGAGAGAGAGAGAGAGAGAGAGAGAGAGAGAGAGAGAGAGAGAGAGAGAGAGAGAGAGAGAGAGAGAGAGAGAGAGAGAGAGAGAGAGTTTAATACAAACCTTCGAGACAAATTTTATAATCTTGAGAACTTATTCGTTGACGATATAAAAAAACATTTTCCAGTTTTGCTTTTACTTTCTTTCTTTCTTTCTTTTTTATTCTTAGTTCTCTTTACTGGAATAGACATTTTTAATTAAAATTCATAATAAGTAATTATTATATTTTATAAGTTCGCCATAGACTCCACAATGTCTATGTTTGAGATGTATGCAAATATATATTAGGGCGTGGTTCTCTTTTTATCAATAACAAATGACTGCTGATATTGTCTGCTGTGTGGACTGTGAAGATTGTTTGCTTCACCAGCCAATCTGTAGATGTGTACACATTTAAGTAGATTCGAAAATAATCCGAAAATGCAATAGTTCCTTCATTTTTTTAAAAATTATTATTCATCTGTTGTTGTTGTTAATATTATTTTGAAGATTTCAAACAAAATAAAAAAAGAAGTAAATAATAACAAAAAAAAAAACAACAACAATCAAAGAAAGCAATAATAAAAATGAATGAACAAAAAAAAAAAAAAAAAAAAAAAAAAGAAAAAGAAAGAGAAAATAAAGAAAAAGACGAAACAACAACAAAATAAACAAACAAACAAACAAACAAATAAATAAATAAATAAAGAAAGAAAGAAAGAAAGAAATAAAGAAAACAATCAACTAATAACCAAAAGCAACAACCTTAATAGGAAAGGTTTCGTCGTTGCCAAAATACTGCTGAATACCTAATGAAATAACCTAATCAAGGGATCCTCGCGAAAAAGGTAATTTAGATTCGGCTAAGATAAAACAAACAAAAAAACACAAACAAACAAACAAAAAAAAAAAAACAAACAAAAAAACAGAGAAACAAACAATCGAACAAACGAACGAACAGATAAAGAAATAAACAAACGAATGAATGAATAAAATAAATAAAATTAATAATTAAGAAATTCAATGTTTTGCCAAATACACAATGGATACTTGGGTTTCTAGTTTCAGTTACTTATATAATAGATACTGGTAGACAGTGCGTAGACAGTCTTATATCATTTCGTTGTCTTATTTAAAATAAATAAATAAAAATATTATTCATTTTAATATATATTAACACATATAAATAAGGAAAACCTCACAAATGCACAACATACACAACATATGTAAACATACAAAGATAATGGCTTTACTTCATCATACACGCCACTCACACATACGCACAGACATACACATACAACATACACAAAATCAAACCTGTACCAAACACAAAACCTCATAAAAACGCACACATGCACATAGATATATAAATACATTCGTATAAACAAGTAAAACAGATAATAAGATCGATACATTTGTTACGTCATCTCATTTTCTATCTGAGGAGACGGCTGAATGAGTATTTGACGTAAGCAGTATTGTTGTGGAGATCCCAAGTCTGAGAAATACGTCTTCATTGATGACGCGTTGTTTTCTTTGCTTCATATAATGGATAAGGGCCGATAACTTAGTACTGAACTTATTTTATTATTAATCGTGAACATACAAACGATTATTTTCTTGAATGACGTACATGCACACATAATATTATAAGTACCTACCAGCTTTCTTCCTGGTCGTATAAATACGTAAAAAGAATACTGTGAACACATCCGCGTATAAAAATATAAACACCTACGTATTTAAGTAGAAAGTGACGTTACGTCATCTCATTATCAAACAGACGATGCTGATATGTGCACGTACAGACAGATATGTAACATACGTATGAATGCATAGACTAAATGTAGATGTTAGTATTGAATCTCTCATAGCTAAAATTAATTACCGTTGACTCAAGTCACTATATCCAGATCGGCAGACAATGAACTACGTCATCTTCTTGTTTATTATGAAGATGATAACGTAGAGTTGTTTATTTTGAAATTGAATATAACTGTTTGTGATATGGTGCATGCGTGTATACGAACAGGTTTTTCATAAAGATAAATATTAACAAAATAGCGACCAGATATTATATATATCTCACCAGATATTATATACAGTCTATTTATTTATTTCAAACAAACGATAATCGATAGGCAATGACGATACGTTAGTTCATTGGTGTGCAACAGATTTTCTAAAAAAAAAAAATAATAAAAAAAATAAATAAATAAACAAACAAATAAATAAATAAATACACAAATTTATATTCAGATGGACTAATTTTTAAAATTCGTGGTACGACGTAATATTTTTTACATTTTTTTTGTATTAATTATCCATTTTAATTCATACTTTATATATGTTGACTATGCGGCTGAGTCTCTTGCATGAAGCTGACTCCAACGACATCGGAATGAATTTAGTCCTCATTACCGCGCGTTATTAGAAGGTGTCCTAATTTTACGACAAATCGTAAATTTAAATGCATCTTTACACACAAATATATATTTATATACATATTAAACAATAGTTGTGTCCCTTTGATTTTTCTCTTGTCAGCATTTTTATATTAATCTGGTCATAATTAATTCAACATGGAAAATACACGTATGTAAATTATTTACCTGTATGTGTGTATGTGTGTGTGTGTGTGTGTTTGTGTGAGTGTGTTTGTGTGTGTGTCTGCGTGTGTGTGTGTGCGTGCGAGCGAGGCCTTATATATATCGCAAGGTTGTCATTAGTGAATCGATGTATTCAGACCTACTATTCAATACTTGCCAAACGTTCTGACGCTGGAAGAGCAATAGCTCAGAATAATGACATTATTTCATAAAACCCCGATCATCAACTTCATTGTCTCGTATCAATAAATTTCAATAATGGAGTAAAAGACGTTTCTAACAACAAAATTTGGACAAAAACGTGACATATCCTTTAATCTTTTTAATCTGACTAATGGTAAAATATGTCCCGAAAGTCAATATTTTCAATTCATGTCTTTTTTATAATTTTTTCTTAATTGTTTATCAAACATCAAATGGATGTATACAGATTTTACATTTCAATATGCATAATTAACTTGCCAAACGTTCTCTTGCCGGAAGAGCAATATTTCAGCATAATGACATTATTTTTTTTTATTAAACACCGATCGTGAACTTTACTGTTATATCTCGTTCAGTTTCAGTATTGAAGTAAAAGATATTTCCAACTACAGACTGGACAAAAAAGTGTCATATCCTTTAATCTTTTTAATCTGACTAATGGAAGAAAATGTCACAATTCATGTCGTTTTTTGTTTTTCTTCCTATTTTTTTTTGAAAACTACAGCACCCTAAAATGGTTCTTTTTAATGTGCTGTTATGTAATGCGTTCCGTTATTTTACATTAATTTAGTAATTTTATTTATTTACATCAGTATAATGTTATTCTATGGAGACTCGTTGCTTCAGAGTGGTAGGGCAAGAGATGGATTGCTCCGAATTTTATGCCCGATTTTGGAAATAAACAATACCATATTATATGTTATGCTGTGCTGTATATTACAGCTGTGTACTCTAATATAATACACTATACCACACTGAAAAACGCTACACAAATATATATTCTATTTATTATATTATATTATATTATATTATATTATATTATGTTATATTATATTATATTATTGTAACATCTGTAATGTAATATTCACACTAAGAGTAGTTGTAGTATACTGTGGTATATTTGCTACTATACATTTATACTGTCAGTTTTGCCGTAAAGGAATGTGTAGTTTTAAATTTCTATTTATAACGACTAAACTCATCACTTTTATTTCTCCTTTATTTGATATACAACAGAACTATTATCATCCTTCAGCTTTGACAGAATTTAATTAATTCATTAAACTAATAGTGTTTTAATGCTTATGAACAAAACCTGCAATTAATAAAGACGTTATATAAAATGCCAGAATAAATATTTAAGACTTATTTTTCAAAATAGAGTCTAACCAAGAAAATGTTTTCTATTAACACTTTTCATCTGTATGTGGCTTTGGTACGTAATGACGTATATGTTCAACGTCCTTTGTTAAGAACGGCATCATTATCAAAATACCTATACAGATAATGGTCACAATTTATGGTGACATTTCATTATAATTTACCCATGCTGTGCTAAAGATCAATCGTACAATATCTTTATCAGAATAGTTCTGGTGGAGGCTGAATTCGTGTTAAATATAGTATTGTCTCTGACAGCGTTAAATATCTATGTATCGTTATGCAAGTAAAACACGATATGTTTAAAGAAAAGTAACAAGAATTAACATGATAGATAAACAGACCATTGCTTATTTCAAATTAATTGTTTAAAAGCTATAATTTTCTATAATGTTTTTTTTTTTTAATTTGTGAATATCACTGAATATTATTATTATGTCGTAATACAAGATAATTAATAGTTTAAGCAATTAAAACCATTTTCTACAATTTGAATTTAATTAAATAGATTTCATACAAAAATTAAATTTTATTTTCCTCATGCTTAACACTATCAGAGCGTAGTTATTTAGTTACTGTTGTTAAATGCAATTTGTTAATATTAACATTTAATCTGTAGGTAGAACCTGCATGTTTCTGTTTTTTTTTTTTTTTCTTTTTTTGTGATTTTTTATTTATTTATTTATTTTTTTAATTTTGTCTTGTTTTATCATGCTTTGTTATTTATTTTATTTTATTTTATTTTATTTTTTTTTTTTTGCAGAAACATTTTTCTTGATTTTCACGCAACAGGTTTTGATATTCTATTCATGGATGACAAAAAACTTGAAACAGCTACTGTCGAAATTCAATCAACTAAACTATACGACTACTTGTTATTCTGCTTGTTATCTTTAATTATGACACTTAGTACATTAATTTTTTTTAATCATAAAATTTGAGAATATACACCTACTCACCTGTATTTGTTTTTCTTCTATTGTTTAGTATTGCTCCGTCCTTATTTAATGTAATAAATATGCAGGGTGGTAACACCTGGCGTTTTTATGAACTGTTTAATGAAACTAAAACAAAATAACTGAATTTTCCAGTGATGACGTATTTTGAAGGACAGTGTACAATAATGTAACATTAACACGTAACGATTATAAATTAAAAATAAAATTATTTTTGTAAAACAAACAAAAAGACAAGAAGAAAAGATGAAAGAGAAAGAGGCTTGTTCGAGAGAGAGAGAGAGAGAGAGAGAGAGAGAGAGAGAGAGAGAGAGAGAGAGAGAGAGAGAGAGAGAGAGAGAGAGAGAGAGAGAGGAATGATGCAATCAGTGCCCAAAGAATGTGTGACTGGTTAAATACACTTTTGATTAAGATACAAATAATGATGAAAATGTATGAAATACCAAATAATATACAAATCACAGATTATCTTTAGTAATATATTGTTACGTAATCTGAAATAAAAAGAACACAATATAAGAATAAAAACGTAGTAAATTAAAATCTTGTCCCATCTTTTAGCTGAGGTTACATCTTTTTTTTCTTATTTTAAGGAAGGAAGAGCCAGAATGAAACAATATCTAAAACAGGGAAAGAAGAGTAGCAAATGAGCAGATTTCTAATTCCTTAGTTTGTATTAAAACATTTTCTTGTTCACGTAAGAGATTATAAATTAATTTGTTATTGACAAAAAATGATTTTTTTTAATAATTAAAAAAGAAAATTTTAATTATTTCTCTCTCTCCAATAGTTTTTAATATTCATATTGATTTTTTAAGAATTTTTGTTGTGTTGCAGGTTCCTGGTTTTTAATTCATCTTATAAAATCCTGTCGAAAGGTTTTTATTATTTTATTACTTTTTCGAAAAACTTTTTCATTTCAGTGCCTTTTATTACTTGCGGACATGTTATCCTTTGTTGCTAATATTACCGTCAGTAATCCATAATGAAATACTTTTTAATTATTTACTTTTTGCTTCCAGAGTGTACATTATTTGAGTAGCGTTAAAACTAATTACTTGGCAAACTGTAAACTTCATAAACACGTGCAGTTTTTAGATAAACGGTTTAATAATAAACAGTAACAATAGAATCGAGGTAAAATGTTATTCTTTTATTTTCTTCAAACACAAAAATATATAGAGGAACTCAAGTACGCTTACAGACACCCCACACGTGCCCCCACAAACAAACAAACACACACAACACACACACACACACACACACACACACACACACACACACACACACACACACACACACACACACACACACACAGAGACATACCCTATATATAAGCGATTATGGCCCGTGAAGTCGACAATTTGTATAAATGATCTTAAAATTGTGTCCACTTGGCAGGACAGGCTGAAATGTACCAGTGAGGAGCTGTCGATGTCCCGGGACTCGTTAACTGCCGTTTTACCTGGTTGACGCTGTGCGCAGTCAAAAAGTAACAACGAGGTGATACTGTACCGCAGCTATTACTACTACTACAATTCAGTTTCAGTTCAGTTTATTTATTTACCAAAGACACCATGACTATAAACACAAAAACAGACAAGAATACAGTTATAAAACAGAAACAGCTGTGTAATAGGTTACAGTATACAAATACAGGGGAAAAAAAAAAATGAAACCTAAGAATTAGGATAATAAAAAATATAAACATATAGTTGTTATACATATGTAGTTACAAATTAAATTACATATTTATCAAGATTCTTTAAAGTTTTTATATTTTCTGAAGACAAAAGATCGATTATATTAAAGTAGATGGTCTTGATCCTCGAAATATCATTTTAAAATAAACATTTTGGCACACACACACACACACACACACACTGGAAATCTCATCGGCGTTAATGTTAGGAACTGGCGTTGTTTCCATTTTGGCTCTGTCCATCAGTTTCGCCTTGAACGCATCAACGTGTCCAATATTTTTAATGGCACCACCGGATGGTCGTGCTGTATCTGTCCTGCCGTCTGGAGCATGTTGTCCACAGTCACAACGTAGGCCTTGCATTGCGATGTAGTACACCTCCAGTAAATTTTCTCTCCACGCTTTCTATTTACGCGAAATTTCTGCTGGTTGTAACACAAATGTCGTCCGTCGCTTAACGTGTCGATAGAAGTCACTCTAACTTGTGCAGCTGCCATAATGTTAAATGTGAAATAGTTTTCCATTTTGATATAAAACTTTATATAGATTAAACCGGGAAAAGAACCTGCTCAATACAAGAAAAAGATAAATTTACTACCCAAATCAGTAAATTGGTAGAGCATAATACGAGCAAATAAACTAAAAAAAAGCCACCAAAAACGCACAGGTACCTACTCAATTAATGGAAGCGTAATCTGAAATTCTACCCAGGACATTCTACACCGTTGAAACAAAGACTGTTCATACCACAACGTAGAACATGCAAACCAGTTAGATCTGTCTACTTCAGGGTTCTCATCTCGCTGTTAACAAAAATGGCGTCTCGTAACTGCAGCGCAGAACTTACATATCAATTAGATTTATCGACTTCCCGGGCCGGGCCGACACCATATACACATACACAGGGCTTTGAAAATTGGCTACTGCCGAATGGTTTTCTCTCTATAACCAGTATGTGTGTATATATATATATATATATATATATATAATATATGTAATTTAATAATGTCAAGTTTTTATACATGTTCTTGACATCGATATTCAGTACCAAGAATAATGCACGAAACCATGAATATGCCAGAATATCCCATTTTCTGTGAAAAAAACGAAACAAAACAAAACCAAACACCAATAGTGGAAATACAATGAAATGTTTTTTTTTTTTTTTTTATTTGTTTCCTTTAAAATATTTTATTCATTGATTTGTAAAATTACTTTTATTACGGAGGAATGAAAAAATTACAAATTTTATAGTAATACTAAAAACAAAACTATTCAATGTTTGCGTCCTTGTTACAGCAATGACTTGAACACGTGTGAATATAAGTGAAACCTTTCGATGTTAGTAGAGTCCGTAAAAATAATTATTTCAGCTAACCAAGCTACACGAGAGTGTGTGTACACATTAAATATGTATATTATCAATTAAATGTGGTACTTGTAAGAAGGCTTACGAGATGACATGAAGTTAAAGTCCTTACTACTTTAACCTAATGCCCCCTGCTCAATAACATCTGAATTTATATCTATCTGTTGAGATCTATGTTATGTATGCGATTTATTTATTGTTTAATATTTCTGGGCTGGAATTTAAGATTTAGATAAAAATACGACAATGTGTAGTGTGAATGTGTGTCTTATTAATTAATTTATTTTTTAAAATACTCATAATTTATAATTTACCTTACGCCACAACCTAGTAAAAAATATTTCACTCAAAAATTTCGTTTCTAATGAAAGCCGAAAAGAACTACATTTCATCAATACAAAAAGCGTTATATTTTCCGTACAAGATATTATAACGTCTAAATAATTAGATGTCAGTAATATTAATTAGTTAAAATTTAAAAAATTCAGAATCAAATAACTACAAAAAGAAAATTACAATCACAGAACTGTCAATCAAAAATACTTTAAGAAATCACAGTCACATTATCCAATGAAATGCCTGCAAATTTCAGTAACTAACGGAAATGGATTCTTAGCTTAATATAAAAGAGTACTGCAACTGTAACTAAAAAGTAAATTAATCTTTTATTTTTTGTTTGTTTAGATGCAGAGTTTAATGTAAGAATTGAAAATAAATTCGTTATCATTAGTTTGTGAAATGGAATTAACGTTATACACGGTGATAAGCAAACTGAATGAATTTTATGGATATGAAGAAAAACATATCTGTAATTAAAAACAGTCTGCAGAAATTTTAACTGATTTGGGCCAAAAAAGTTATAAAAGAAGCCATGAATGAAAGTACTGTGAACTCAACAAAGCCGACGTTTGAACAACATTTATCATTAACTGTTATTGGTTGTTTCATAACTGCATGGGGATTTTCTAACAACGTCTTCATGTTGTTGATTCTCGAAAAGTCCGGTATGTTTCGTGAAGTAGTAGGACACTTCATGGCCAGTGAAGTGCTTGCGGACATGTCACTCGCTTTAGTTACTGAAGTGCTTATTTTAATTGACCTTAGTTCCCAAAAGTAGTTATCGTGTTCTCGTTAGCAACTGGACTGTCAGGGGTTAAATGTTTATCTTTAGCAGGACTAAGTATCGTTTTGAGCATTGCCATTTGCAATCCCATCCAGTACAGAATTCGACTTACAACGAGAAAAGTCAAAACATGTTTGGTTTTAACCTGGATGTGGGTTCCTGTTGTTATCACTTACATTCAAACAGAAGGAACGTTCTACAAACTGAATGACTATTCAAACAGAATTGATCCCAATTATACATGTGAGAATTGGTGGGTTGGAGCTCTTAATATGTCAGGCATTGTCGGTGTTCCTCTGATTGTCATCAGTATATGTGTAGTTAAAATAGCTCGACGTCAGAAGGCTGCAGTTTTAACCAACTGTTACTACAAAAGCGCAACGGAAAGTAAAATTCGATTAGCCAAATTAAACACTGTCATTTTTATTTTTCATGTCTTGTCACAACTACCTTTCCATATAGTTAATTCTCTGCATATCGTGGATCCCAAAATACTGAATTTAATACTTTTGCTGTACTTCATGTATCCTTCGATGAAACTCTTCATCTATTTAGTTATGATGCAAAGCTTCAGACGAACGGCAGCGAAGATTTTAGATGTGGTTATTGTAAAAAAGAGAAAAGACAGAACTGTCAAAACTCTGATACAATAAATAAGGTGTATCATATTACAAAGGAAAAGCAGATAGGGCGTACTGACAAAAGACAGATTAAAGGTTTTGAATTAAAGACAGGAGAAACAAGTACCGCAACTGATGAATACGTCATTCACAGTGGCACGTAATTGTCAACTCAGAATAAAATATTTTAGGAATCTGCTAGAGGTGAAAAAAAAAAAAGTAAGAAAGAACAAAAGAACAGAAAACAAGAATAAAGCTCTATCAGCTTTGTAATTAAAACTATCTATGAAGTTAACGACACATCAACTAAAACTACAATAATAATGCATAAAATATTGTTGTCATGATTAAGAGATATCTAGTAGCCGATTTCAAACCTGGTTTATTTGCTGTCGTCAGTAGTCTTCGTTCAGTCAACAACATAAATCCACCATCGTAGACAGAAGTTTTCAAAAGTCTGATAACTGGAGGAGTTTTTCACTCACAGATGTCTGATCTGCGATTTTACTGGTATGATTTAAGAAATGAGGATGGAAAGCAGTAACCGATGAACTGCTCTTTCTTTGACTTGTAACAATTGATCATTCATACGCATCTTTACTCAGGCAGGAAAATACTTACCACAGCCTTTATAATCCAGCATTAATGAATAACAGAAATAAATATATGTTAATACTATTATTATTTTAAAACTAACAACATTAATGTACTTCAAAATATTCATATAACAGCGGAAATTAAAGCCAGATTCGAAGGTAACACAGATGATATTAAACTCGAGAATAAATCTTAGGGTTAATGATTGTGAATACATTCAGGTTTATAAACATATTATATTTAATAATAATAATAATAATAATACATTTTTTATTATAACTTTGTAGTTTTGGAATTATCTATTTTATTTATTATAAAGAATGAACATTCATTTTGTTACGTACGATTGTAAGATAAATTATGCACTCGGAATATCAAATTGTTTTCATTAATTATTCTTGAATATTTGTTTTAAAACCATTAACATTATTTTTATAATGTTTATTTCAGATACCAAACCATTTATGCCGCTTCCAGGAAACCGTAATTACCAGAAATCTGGCTTTAGATGTCAGTTAATTAAAATAATGTTTTTTACTTTTCACTGTTTCTTTTACATTTTAAGTATATATTAAACTTCGGTTCAGGATACCAGAAATTTAGGAATCCGGTTTGATAACTGAATAAACGGTTTGATAACTGTATTTACTTTTTTTTGGACAGTATATAAATATCTGTAACTGATTAATTTTCTATACACAGTCACCTATTATAATCTGAAATATTTATTCATAAATTTATTGTTATTATTATTATTATGATCCTCATCATGAGTCGCACTTTCTTGACAACACGTATAATCTGTCCGCACCTCCAAACACCGGCTCTGCTGAGTTCACAGTTCTTTCATTCATGTCTTCTTTTATAAAAAATGTTTTGCCCAAATCAGATTTGATGGCTTTCAGTCATTTTTCTTTTCTTTTTTATCCACCCCCTTTTTTTTCAAGTGTCGAGATATTATTATCATTTAACGATCAATTTTGCTCATTTTCTGTGAGCAGCAAATAATAAATCAACAATTACATTTACAATATTATTATTATCTATGAAAAGAAAATTTCAGTTACAGATCTGTCAATCAAATTACTTTAAGAAATCATAGTCACATTATCCAATGAAATGCCTCCAGTTTTCACTAACTAATCGAGGTGGAATCTAAGATTAATATAAAAGATACTGCAACGTTAAGTAAAATTAACATTTTTGTTTGTTTGTTTGGATGCAGAGTTTAATGACTGTAATGACAAATTGTTATTGTTGAAGATAAATTCGTTATCAGTAGCTTGTGAAAAGGAACTAACATATAAGGTTGTTACCAGAATGAACTTTATGAATGTGAGGAAATAACATTGTTAGTAACCAATAAAGCAAAACTTTTATAATAAAAAACAATCTGCAGAAATTTTAATAAAAATGCAAAAGTTTTATTTTTGAGGTTAAAATAGAAGAAAAAAAAAATTAGCATAGTATATGTGATTAATATTTCGACACTTGAAAAAAAGGGGAACAAAAAGAAAAGAAAAATGATTGAAAGCCATCAAAACTAATTTGGGCAAAATATTTTCTTTATAAAAGAAGCCATGAATGAAAGTACTGTGAACTCAACAAAGCCGACGTTTGAACAACATTTATCGTTATCTCTTATTGGTTGTTTCGTAATTGCATGGGGATTTTCTAATAACGTCTTCATGTTGTTGATTCTCAAAAAGTCTGGTATGTTTCGTGAAGTAGTAGGACACTTCTTGGCCAGTGAAGTGCTGGCGGACATGTCACTGGCTATAGTTACTGAAGTGCTTCTTATAATTGGCTTCCGTACCCAAAATCTCATTATCGTTATGTCGTTAGCAACTGGACTGTCAGGGGTTAAATGTTTATCTTTAGCAGGACTAAGTATCGTGTTGAGCATTGCCATTTGCAATCCCATCCAGTACAGGATTCGGATTTCAACGAGAAAAGTCAAAACATGTTTGGTTTTAACCTGGATGTGGGTTCCTGTTGTTATCACTTACATTCAAACAGAAGGAACGTTCTACAAACTGAATGACTATTCAAACAGAATTTGATCCCAATTATACATGTGAGAATTGGTGGGTTGGAGCTCTTAATATGTCAGGCATTGTCGGTGTTCCTCTGATTGTCATCAGTATATGTGTAATTAAAATAGCTCGACGTCAGAAGGCTGCAGTTTTAACCAACTGTTACTACAAAAGCGCAACGGAAGGTAAAATTCGATTAGCCAAACTAAACACTGTCATTTTTATTTTTCATGTTTTGTCACAACTACCTTTCCATATTGTTAATTCTCTGCATATCGTGGATCCCAAAATATTGAATTTAATACTGTTGCTGTACTTCATGTATCCTTCGATGAAACTCTTCATCTATTTAGTTATGATGCAAAGCTTCAGACGAACGGCAGCGAAGATTTTTGGATGTGCTTATTGTAAAAAAGAGAAAAGACAGAACTGTCAAAACTCTGATACGATAAACAATGTGTACTATATTACAAAGGAAAAGCAGATACAGAGTGCTGACATAAGCCAGATTAATGGTTTTGAATTAAAGACAGGAGAAACAAGTACCGCAACCGATGAGTACGTCGTTGGCAGTGACACATAACAGTCAACTCAAAATAAAATATTTTAGGAATCTGCCAGTAAGAAAGTAAGAAAGAACGAAAGAACTAAAAACAAGAATAAAACTCTCTCAACTTTATAATTAAAACTATCTATGAAGTTAACGACACATCAACCAAAACTACAATAATAATGCATAAAAAGTTGTTGTCATGCTTAAGAGATATCTAGCAGCCGATTACAAACCTGGTTTATTTGCTGTCGTCAGTAGTCTTCGTTCAGTCAACAACATAAATCCACCATCGTAGACAGAAGTTTTCAAAAGTCTGATAACTGGAGGAGTTTTTCACTCATTAACAACTGAAATTTTTGTATACTTTGCAGTATTTAAGGTAAATTCAGCGGTAGCAGTTAAGGAAGAAATAGTTTGCGAACTCGCAAATGCTTCACACACGAGCGAAAGGAATTATGTCCTGGGAGTGAGACGTGAAGGAGAAAAACGCGAAAATTACTCAAAATAAAAGGAAATTTAATTGGAAGTTTTTGATACAGACTCGAAAATGAATTATACACAACTAATTTAATAAACACTGCTATGAGCCCCTAAATAGTGCAGCTAGTAGCAAGCGATGTCTTGAGCATGACAATAATTAATTAATGTATTTATGCCGTAATAAATATACTAGTATATTATTTATAAATATTTGTTTTTCTAATGAGCGTTTGTAGTGATCATTTGAAATATATTTGATAAAACTGTGTCTGATGGCTTCATTAAAAATAAATTGACTAAGATGATGTATTGATAATTCATAAAACCTCCACGTGTGAAAATGTATCTTAGAACAGTAAAACAACTCAGAATTAATCAAAAGGTGGGTAACGGTTGCAGACGTAACTATGTGTGTATAACTTATAGAACAAAGCCGTAGACGTAATAGTGATGTGGCAAACTTTCATGTAGTTCATAAAATCAGCTAACTTATCATTGCTACTACTTGTATAATTGTAATGAGAATAAATCTTGGGGTTAAAGATTTTGAGTACGTTCAGTTTCATAAACATATAACAATAATAATATTAATAATAATAATAATAACCATATTATTATTATTATTATTATTATTATTATTATTATTACCGTAAACATAATACATTCGTTAACAATTAACAAATTTTTCTCATAAATTTGTAGTTTTGGAATTATCTATTTTATTTATTATTAAGAATGAACATTCATTTTATTACGTACCTTTGTAAAATAAACCATACAATCGGAAAATGAAATTGTTTCATTCATTATTGTTAAGTATTTTTTTAAAACCATTAACATTATTTTATTTCAGATACCAGACCATTTATCCTGCTTCCGGGGAACCGTAATTACCAGAAAACTGGATTTAGATGTCAGTTAATTAACATAACGTTTTTTTACTTTTCACTGTTTATTTTACATTTTAATTATATATTAAGCTTCGGTTCAGGATACCAAAAATTCAGAAATCCAGTTTACATTCGGGCCGAATAAATGGTTTGATAACTGCAATTACTTTTTTTCATTAAGACAATATAAATATCTGTAAATGATTAATTTTCCTTACAGAGCCACCTATTATTGGTAGAAGTAATATTTTAATCTGAAATATTTATTTATTTGATTATTTAATTATTAATGTAATTTAATTTAATTTAATTAATTTATTTATTCATTTTAAAATAGTCACAATCTATAATTTATCCTTACTTATTTAAAAGAATTTCCACTCAGAACTTTCGTTTCTAATGAAAGCAATAAAGAACTACATTTTATTAATATAGCAAGCATTATGTACGTACAAGATTATATATTTTAATAATTATATACCAATAATATTTTTAAAAAAATGCCATTTACAAATATGAGTGCTTAGAAAATGTTTGAAATATAAATAATCATAAGGAAAAGCGCGTGAACAAGGATATATTTCAAAATAAAGCTTGTGGTATCACTGGATATATTTCAAAATAAAGATTGTAGTATCACTGGATATATTTCAAAATAAAGCTTGTGGTATCACTGGATATATTTCAAAATAAAGCTTGTAGTATCACTGGATATATTTCAAAATAAAGCTTGTGGTATCACTGGATATATTTCAAAATAAAGCTTGTAGTATCACTGGATATATTTCAAAATAAAGTTTGTAGTATCACTGGATATATTTCAAAATAAAGCTTGTGGTATCACTGGATATATTTCAAAATAAAGCTTGTGGTATCACTGGATATTCGTTTCCATCAAAGATAATAGATTTCTCATTTGCATCCAGTAAAAACATTTGAAGCAATGAAATACACACATTCTTATAGAAACACAGGTGCACACGTAAATACATACATACAAACAAACACATACATTCATATATACATACATATATAAATACACGCACACATACAACCATACAAACATACATACATACATATATATATATATATATGCAAACATACATACACAAACGTTAAAGATTATAAACAAGATCAGCACAACACTGTTCAGGACGTGGTAACTGACGAAACATTTCAACAATAAATTATTCAGTTTGTAATTCGTAAAAAGCTTTCAAAGAACCTGTGATATCTGGATATATTTTCGGTTAATGTACTCTAATTATATCAGATGTCATTGTAGGTCCACATTAAAAGCTGTGAAAGGAACGGATGTTAACTGACACAGAAGAAAAATCAACTATTTGTTGGTCAGTTTGTGTTCATCGTCGAAGATTAAGCAGAGACATTTTAAAATATACATCGAGAGAAATCAGTGCAGGTAGACATTAACTGTGTGAAAAGTACGGACATTAATGGATGTAACAAATAAATCAGCTACGGAGGATGTTCATCAAATTACGTCCCGTTCCATTTAAACATAACCATAGGAATCAACGTGTAAAGCTGATGAACGTTCTGCTGCATTCGTGTAATAAAGAAATAAACAAAAGTTTATTTTTATTTTGTTACATTTCACACAAATTCTATCTAAATCTTTGAAAAATGATTTAGTCGACAAAAAAAAAAAATAATAATAAAATACGTGCTGATTACCTCCCTTTCATGTTTGTGTCTGATTTGTTTATAGCAAGTGCACAAAAAGTAAGAGTCGCTTTAACCATTATAACAACTTTTACATTTCTTAATGGTATTTATCATCATCACTATCATCATCATTATCATCATCATCACTATCATCATCATCACATTCATGAAAAGAAGAAAGGAAAGACACTAATTAAAAAGAAGATTATAAATTACAGAAAATTGTTATTTTTATTTTATTTTTTAAATTTATTTTCTTTATAGCAATGGATTATAAATAAATATGTTAGTACCTTATCAAATTGTTGAAGTTTAGTCAAGTTCCTTTGAATATTGTACAGAACTTCCATGACTTAAATAAGTATTTAAAAAAAATATTGAAGAAAAAACATTAATTAAATGATGATCAGTTAGAAAACATTGCATTAAAAAGAATGAGAGAATGAAAATAAAAATAAAATAAAGCAAATTAATTTGTCTTGCTTTTTTTCCCAAACACATTATTTTATTGATGAAAGAAATAATTATACTCATGTAAAAAAATTAAATTTATTTTTTCTCTGATAACAACAAGCAGGAAATAATGTTGTAAACTCGGTCTGGTCGAAGCATACATACATACATACATACATACATACATACATATATACATACATACATACATAAAACATAATAATATATATATATATATATATATATATTTCATAATCATTTTATATATACATATAATGTATATGTAAAAAAATACATATATACATAAGTAAAATCATACATACATAAATACATACATACATACTAAGAACATATGTATGTATATATCTGATTATCTGAGATATGTTGATCGTTTTAATATATAGACACGCATACTTTCATATATACATACATGCAGACATAAATAAATACGTACATACATACGTACATAAATACATACATACATAAAACAGATATATGTACATATATACATAGACATACATACACACATACATACTCATATACACACATAAATATAGTGTACATACATAAATTCATAAGATTATACATACTTAAAAACACATACTCTCATACACACATACGTACTTGCACAGATACATACAGATATACATTTAAATCCTAAAATATATACTAGTCAGTGCCAGGTTTCCCACAAAACAAAAAAGATTCACGCAAAAATGTTTAAAGACAAAGAACTGCGTGCTTCGTGGGAAGCGATGATTTCCCTCGGTTACTGAGCAACCTTTGTTAAGTTTGTCTAGATAGCCGAACGGTAACATCGTCCACCTTCAGAGTGGTGGACAAATGGGTGACATACGTTCGAATCTCATCAGCGGCATCTGTCGGGGTTTATGAGGTGGTGATTGGATTTTGCCCTCCTGCACCAGTGCATTCCCGAATATATGATTATGTGCAGAGAAAAATCAGGCGTACCTAAGACAGAAAATATTCAAATCCTTAAATACGTACAAAAATACATTCGTGTCTATAATAAATACATATATTAAGCTTACAAATAGGATCAATACACCACTATCAAGAACATCTGAAAGCTTTTGCAATGCCTTTGATAACGAGACATAATTTAAAGTTATGTATTCTAATTTACTGTAACCGTCGCAGGTTCCACTGGAAGTAGATATTAAAGGGGCGAAAGGAACTGTGTTCACATAAAAAATAAATCAGCTACGTAGGATGTTCATTCGTATTCAGTATTCAAAATTACGTCCGAATATATTTACACATAACCGTACAAATCAGTGTATGAAGCTGTATTCATCTGATGAATAAACAGGAACGTTTCATTTTACTGCGTAGTATTTCACACGAATTCTGCAGTCACTGAAGAAGGAAAGGGTTGAGAAGAAAAGTACTGGTTATCTCTCTTTGATTTCATTGTTTGACCTTTTTCCAGTAAGTACCCAAAAAGCCATTACACAGTTTTTACCTCATTTATTTATTTGTTTATTTATTGTTATTATTATTATTATCATCCTCATCATGAGTCATACATTCATGACAAAATATATAATCTATCTCCACCTCTTCATTATCTAATATATCATTTAACGATCAATTTTGTTATGTTTCTGTGAGCAGCAAATAATAATAGTCAACAACTGCATTTACGATATTTTTATTATCTACGAAAAGAAAATTGCAGTAACAGAACTGTCAATCAAATAACTTTTAGAAATCATAGTCACAGTATCCAATGAAATGCTTCCAATTTTCACTGCCTAATCGGGGTGGAATCTAAGATTAATATAAAAGATACTGCAACGTTAAGTAAAATGAACCTTTCTTGTTGCTTGTTTGGATGCAGAGTTTAATGACTGTAATGATAAAATGATATTAGTTGAAGATAAATTCGTTATCATTAATTTGTGGAATGGAACTAACATATAAAGTTGTTAGAGAACAGAATTAACTTTACGGATGTGAGGAAATAATACTGTTAATAACAAAGAAAAAAAATATTTGTAATTAAAAACAATCTGCAGAAATTGTAATAAAAAAAAAAAAATTTTTCATTTCTGAGCTTAAAAATGAAAAAGAAATACCATAGTATATGTGCTTAATATTTCAACACTGAAAAAAAAAAAAAAAAAAAAAAAAAAAGTTATAAAAGAAGCCATGAATGAAAGTACTGTGAACTCAACAAAGCCGACGTTTGGACAACCTTTATCGGCAACTGTTATTGGTTGTTTCATAACTGCATGGGGATTTTCTAATAACGTCTTGATGTTTTTGATTCTCAAAAAGTCTGGTATGTTTCGTGAAGTAGTAGGACACTTCTTGGCCAGTGAAGTGCTGGCGGACATGTCACTGGCTGTAGTTACTGAAGCGCTTCTTGTAATTGGCTTCGGTAACAAAAATATAGTTATCGTGGTATCGATAGGAACTGGACTGTCAGCGGTTAAATGTTTATCTCTAGCAGGACTAAGTATCGTGTTGAGCATTGCCATTTGCAATCCCATCCAGTACAGGATTCGGATTTCAACGAGAAAAGTCAAAACATGTTTGGTTTTAACCTGGATGTGGGTTCCTGTTGTTATCACTTATATTCAAACAGAAGGAACGTTCTACAAACTGAATGACTATTCAAACAGAGTTGATCCCAATTATACATGTGAGAACTGGTGGGTTGGAGCTCTTAATATGTCAGGCATTGTCGGTGTTCCTCTGATTATCATCAGTATATGTGCAGTTAAAATAGCTCGACGTCAGAAGGCTGCAGTTTTAACCAACTGTTACTACAAAAGCGCAACGGAAAGTAAAATTCGATTAGCCAAATTAAACACTGTCATTTTTATTTTTCATGTCTTGGCACAACTACCTTTCCATATAGTTTATTCTCTGCATTTCGTGGATCCTAAAATAATGAATTTAACAATGTTGCTGTACTTCATGTATCCTTCGATGAAACTCTTCATCTATTTAGTTATGATGCAAAACTTCAGACGAACGGCAGCGAAGATTTTTAGATGTGCTCATTGTAATAAACAGAAAAGACAGAAGTGTCAAAACTCTGATACGATAAATAAGGTGTATCATATTACAAAGGAAAAGCAGATACAGCGTACTGACAAAAGCCAGATTAAAGGTTTTGAATTAAAGACAGAAGAATCAAGTACCGCAACTGATGAGTACGTCGTTGGCAGTGGCACGTAACAGTCAACTGAAAGTAAAATTTGTTCTTATTTTTAAGAGATATCTAGCAGCCGATCAAAAACCCGGTTTATGTGTTCTCGTCAGTAGTTTTCGTTTAGTATACAACATAAATCCACCATTCTAGACAGAATTAGGATAATTGGAGAACTTTTTCACTCATTAACAAGTGACATATTATTTCTTTTTGTGTGCTTTTCTTTATTTAAGGTAAATTCAGCGGTAGCAGTTAAGGAAGAAATAGTTTGTGAACGTATAAAAATGTCTGATCTGGGATTTTACTGGTATTATTTAAGAAATGAAGATGGAAAGCAGTAATTGATGAACTGCTCTTTCTTTGACTTGTAACAATTGATTATTCATAAGCATCTTTACTCAGGCAGGAAAATACTTACCACAGCCTTTATAATCCAGCATTAATGAATAACTAAAAGACATTTTTATTTTTTACTATTTATTTCTATTTTTTTATTTTTTATTTTTTATAATTCTTATTTCATACTATTTTTTTTTTTCTTGCTGACAGCATTAATATATTTCAAAATGTTCTTATAACTATGGGAATAAAAGCTAGATGAGTTAATTAATTAATTAACTTATTATGCATTTATTTTGTAATAAATATACTACTATATTATTTACTTGGCTAGTAATAAATTATTTGTATATTATTCTTAGAATATTTTACTGAAATTTGTTTTCTAATTAGAGTTTGTAGTGATCATTTGAAATAGATTTTATAAAACTCTATCTGATGGCTTATTCATCAAATGTAAATTGACTAAGATGATGTGCTGATAATTTTAAAATCTACAAGTGTGAAAATATATCTTAGAACAGTAAAACGACTCAGAATTAATCAAAAGGTGGGTAACAGTTGTAGGCATAATTATATGTGTATAATTTATTTCACAAAGCCGTACACTTTACCACCTAACTTATCATTGCTACTTGTATAATTGTGACGAAAATGAATACTTGGGTTAACGATTGTGAATATTTTCAGTTTCATAAACATATTGCATTTAAATATTATAATAATAACAATAAGTTATAATCACTTAGTTTGTATAAAATCAGTTTCTTGTGAAGTTGCAAAAAGAAGATTTGTATTTATCAAGTAGTGAATAAAAATTTCATTAGTATTTTTCAATATTTCTTTAATTTATTATGAGAAGTGTCATTTCTTAAAAAAAAACTGACAGCAAATACTTCATCTTCTTCTTTTTTTTTTTTTTTTAATTGAATTATTTGTTTACTTATACGTATTATAAACAGAATGATTTAACTGAATAAAGTTTTGTTTTTTCTTCTTCTTTTGTTTATTACAACTGGAAACATTAAACGGAATAACTTGTTTTGTCTGACTGTTTTGCATATCACAGTGGCAAGCATTTTGTTTGGTGCTAATAAATGCACACGAAGTCAAAAGCTTTTCGGATAAACTGTCTGATACCAGCGCAGAATAAAGAAAAAAACCCATTCAAAAACAAATCTTCTTTTCTTGTTGTTACTGACTGTCTCCGAATGTTTTCCACTTTCAAAATTTTCAAAAATGTGCGGATATTATTGTCAAACCATTTATATATTTTGTCAGACGAAAACGAAAACAAAATATCGGTGTCAGGACAATTGCCCCCCGCAAAAAACACCCCGGACAATTGCCCTCCAGAACAATACCCCCCCTGGACAACTGCCTTTCATTTTTCTTCCAATATACTGTTAAGAATGATTTTCAAGCAACGTTCCAATAAATTAGTCAAAGTGTTACATTAAACTTGATTAAAGCAATATGGATTACTAATTCTAATAAATTAGTAAAAGCTAACTAGAGTCAGCTTAAATTAAACTTGAGTAAAGGCATTTGGATTATTTTGATCTGCTAAAACATCTTATAAAACATCACTTAACATCAAAGCTAACTAGAGTCAGCTAATTACTAATTCAGGCTGATTAAAGGCTAAAGATTCCTTTGATTAGTCAAGTGACGTATAACCGAAATGAATGAAAAAGTATATAAGATCACTGTAGCAAAAACGCGCGACGGACACGCCCGCTGACCTGTCAGAAAGCGTGCCCGTCGTAGACGTGCTTCACAACAGCTTGCTCTGATTAACACGTTAATTTTTTTTCAAGTTCAAGTTCAAGCAAAAAACATTATATTCTATAAGATGGAGTACATTGATTCAGAGTGTGGTCATCTAAAACTACGTGTATATCCGACAGAAGGAACTCAGTGGTGGAGTGATTTCTTACCAGTGTGAAAGAACAAGGCACCCCAGTTGTAAAGCTAAAGTCAAAATTCTTGGTGAAGAAATTGTTGGTAGAATCAACGAGCTCAATCATGCAGCAGATGAAGTTCGTAAAGAGGTTATCATGATCAGATGAACTATGAAAAATACGAATTGAGACAACAGAAGAAGCAAGACGGAAGCGACCTACAACCAGCGCCTGAACAAGCTAGTGGAAGTGAAGGACACATTTCGAAATTGCATCGAAATATACATTTGAACGTGTTTTTCCCAAATGCATTGTGACTTTCATTTGAGCCAATGCATTTCTGGAACTTTATAGACATTTTAACGCGTGAATAAGCACTGAATGAACTGGAAATAAATCAGATGGCGGGGAAGCACCTCGACCACTTCGTCGAAAGAGCCAAGAAGCTTGACCTCGATTGTTGAGACTGGTTGAAAACCGACACGTCCTGGACTATTTGAGAGGAATAGCGCACAACATGAAAGTGTGAAAACTGAAAAATGTCAGTAAACTCTTCTTGTAAGAAGTGCCTTAGTATACCTGGTTATAGTTGAACCTGTACTTGTGAATGATCTGTGGTTATACAAATCTTTACTAGAGAACTATCGACAGACTGCTCTGAATTTCATTTTATATGTGGTCTGTTACTTTTTGAAGTATTAAAAGACTTGTCCAGGGGGCAGTTGTACTCGAATTAAAATATCTTATAACTTCAGGGATGTAATATATTTTCCTTTTTAAGTAAATCAACCTTTAGTTTGTCATCCAGTTAAAGGTTTTGTATTTTTAGTTAGTGCAAAACCATTGTCCAAAAAAAAATATCTCGGTGTACATGTGTAAGTGAATATGTAGCTGTTTGTGTGTGTGTGCGTGCGTGCGTGCGTGCGTATGTATATTATTAATTATGGAAAAATCGTTCAGAGCTCCCATTGCAGTTGCTGATAGACATGTTTACATCTCGATGTCTGGAAGTCAGATGAAAATATTTATTGTTGTTAAGTTATTTAATCGAAACAAATAACATCCCAGAATGACAGAAATATCCAGTGTATAAATAAATAAATATTGTTGCTGGTTTTTTTTTTTTTTGTGTGTTATGTTTTTTTGTGGTAAAATTCATATGATCGGAGGATTTTGAATGAGAATGGAAAAATAAATAAATAAATAAATAAATAAATAAATAAATAAATAATAATAATAATATTTTACTTAATGATCAGAGACAAAATCTATAAAGACTGGGTTACTAAACACGACAAAACCTCAATACATTATTATAGACATTTTTATACGAAAACGTAAATTCATTGATATATTTTGGTGTGTCGGAGAATAACATAAACTATGAACTTGTTCTCGTCCACAAAATAGCACAACAGATAAGGCGCGTAATATCAGGTAGAGCTTGATTGTATTGATTATTTCACAAATACTGTAATTTGTACTAATACTATCATTACATTATCTTTCTTTTCTTTGTTGTTTTGTTTGTTATGAAGAAGTTTAACCTTGACTCTTTTTTAATTTTTTAATTTTTTAAATTAAACATCAGATGATACTGGGTTTTTGTTTTAGTATTTTATTGTTTGTTATTTTTTGTTTGTTTTTTGTTTGTTTGTTTGTTTATTTACGAATCACGGCATTATTAATGATCACCGTCCTTATTTCAAGCCAGACTATTTAAATTATTTTAAAATTTTTTAAAAATTTAAAATTAAAAACTGCAAAGATATTTTTAAAATAATATGTACCAGAGACTTACTGGCGTGCATTAAATGAGAAACTGATGAATTATAACGCACATACTCATATACACACAGACATACGCATCCACATTCAACACATGTTTTAATTTTTTTTTAAATTTGATTAAGCAGTTTGAGAAACAACACGGTTATCTGGAACGAATGTATTAGTTCTCAAAAGAAAAAAACAACAAACAAACGTAACAAAAACATCTTTTACCTTTTAGTAAAAAGTTTTAATGCAATTATTTATGTCAAGAACATAGTAAAATATTTTCAATAATTAATGATCAAAGGCTGTTTCAGTTTTGAAACTGATAATCGAAATTAAAAATAAGGAAGGAAAGATAAAATATATTTTGGGGGTTTAAATTTAATTAATTCATTAATTATTATTATTTTATTATTATTATTATTATTATTATTATTATTAATTTAGAATATCCACGCATTATATAACAATTTGAAAACGTACACAGTAATAGTAATTGCAACAAACTATCAAATCATGGGTTACATGTATAATTAATAAAAGTTTTAATTTCTTTATGTGATTATGTAATTTAAAAAAAAAAAATAAGAAAAAGAAAGAAGAGGAAAAAAATAATAAGTATTCTTTTTATTGTCTTTCTATGTCATAATTTCACTTGTTATGAAGCCGATAAATCGTAAAATAATTTTACGCTGGTTCATTAAAGTGTAGTTTAGTGGGTTTATTCAGTAGTTAAAGTGTTTATTTATTTATTAATTAATTTATGTTTTTCTATATATATTTATTTTAGTTTTTTTTTTTTTTTTTACTTTGTATTTTTTTAATGGTAAAGCCAAATTAGAAACATAATCGAAAATTACGGAACCCATTACGAATACTTTACGGGAAACAGAGATAATTTATTTTACTGGTATAATGTAAAATATAGAAGCTGGCTTCTCAGTGAATAAAGCCTGAATGAATCGATGAATGAACGTATGTAGTATGCATGTACGTACGTAGGTATGTAATATGTACGTACGTAGGTATCTATGTGTGTATACAGGGCCGACGCTACTTTTAGGCAAATAGGCAGCCATGTAGGGCGCTGATTTCAGGTATCGCATTTCTCCAAATCAACAACAGTTTTGAAAAATCAATAAAAAATGTTTCAGTTTTATTGGAGGGTCGTTTTCTCTGCTCGTTTATTTCACACGGGGACAAATAATCGGGTAGATTCAGTCTGAACGAAGCATTAGGTTGACCGGAACAAGCAAAACGAGTGAGTGGAAATCGCGCGTACATGAAACTTTCAGGACGTAATTATGTTTGCGTGTTTCTATAGGCCACGCGGAAACCAAACTGAAGGCGGTAACTATTTATTTTAATGGTATAAACACGGAAAGAAATGACCTGTGTGGGGTATTTAATTGTCCGTGACAGAAATTTTTTGTAAATTATTATCTATTACTGTTTGGACTGTCAGAGTGAAAAATCAAACGTTTACTTTTTGTCGTAGTATAAAAACTCGTGGTAATAGACACTGGCATATCTAAAGTAGTGCGCTCGCCACTGCTGTCGGACTAATTACCACACAGTGTGTAATGTTGCTGTAAATTGGTATTGAACTGACTGTGCTCTGTAATTTCCCGTTGTATTCACAAATAGGAATTTTTTTTTATGATAATTATGTCCATATCTGTCTTGCCCAGTAACATGTATTTGATACGCCCAAGTCGAAGGATGCTTTGCTTATTCAAGAAATGGGTGTGGCACATATTTAGAAAAAAAAAAAAAAAAAAAAAAAAAAAAACAAAAAAAAAGGTTTCTTGTTGAAAGAATATTATTATTATTGTTTGTTGTTGTTGTTGTTGTTGTTGTTGTTATTATTATTATCATTATTATTATTATTATTTATTGAAGAGTCACTGTGACATAAGCGACGACTAATAGATTTAGACGAAAATTCGAAGTTTCGGATTTAATGAATGTAATATGTACATATGTCACCTAGATACGACATAATAACTGTATTCGGTAAATGTTTCGCGATGTTTTAGAACTTGCATTAGTTAATATGTAATTTGAAAAAAAAAAAAAAAAAAAAAAAAAATTATCTTTCGTTCTTTTTGTCTGGGATTGGTTTCTTGTCAGCCTGAATGAACTATCGTTCTAGAAAATTCCGTTTGATCCAAGGCAACCTTCCATCTGAAAATATACAGACTAAACTAATGAACATTTCTGCTATAATAAAAGAAAAACATGTCGTACGACTCACATTTATAAACATACCCATATTACCATCTTATTTACTTTATTTTCGGGAACAGTACAGGATTATCTCGCGTTTATGAGTTGGAAAATACAGCATCTAACCAGCTGATTCGAAGGATGTGAAAAAATAACGATACGAGAGTATCATAAAGAATTCGTTCATACTAGAAATACTTTAGCTTGATACTGTAGAATAATAAAATAAACAATAAGGTAAAATAAAACAAAATAAACTTTATTTTCAAAAATTAAAGTTTTTTTAAAGTTTCATTTTTGAAAAATAAAGGCATGAACATTTTATTTTCAGAAAATGAAATCTGAAAAGATTTACAGATTAAAGGTGTTTCACCATTTTCTTATGTTACCTGAGTTCTCGATAATATTGAATAAAGTTTTCTAACGTTCGCCGATATCACCCTACTTTCTGATAATCAATACTTCACTGTTAACAAAACTGCAGCAGAAACACATTCCATACTTATTGAGAGAGAAAAAAATAGAATTTGAACTTGCAATACCTCCAGAAGCTATTCTGATGCTCAGATTTACAACGTACAATAAGTAAATACGCTTGTTCTTTGTACAGTTTTGCAAGTCACTCTAAAGCACCAACATTTCAGCTACAATAAAAGAAAGAACTCAAACGTTTATAAACATACCCATGTTACAATGAATTATTCAGTATTAAGTCGTGACCGGCCCTGGGGCTATTGCCGCTCCAGCTGATGTTCAAGAAGATTTCCTTTGTGTTTCACAGTGTGATCACCATTATAGAGATAATTAATAACAACGTTACAGAAACGTTTACACATTTTTAAAAGGAATCGTTAACATATTATTTGATCGCGCGCACTCTGAATTCGAACGATACACGTTTTGACTATCCAGACAGTTTTTGTACTGTGCTGATCACGTCATACTTTGCATCATACGTTTTCAAAAATAGTTTCCTATTTGTAGATGAATCTGACACACCTAAACGCACACACGGACACACACACACACACACCGAGTGAGAGACAGAGAGAGAAATTCATACACATATATATGCATATGCTTGTGCTGTCAATCATATTGCATCAAAGATTTCTCGGGCGTTGTCCAATTGGTAGCCAGAATTATTTTCTTTATTAATTTTTTTTAATTTTTCACTATAACAGATATACCAGAGAAATTAATTAATCACTGTTTCTTGTAGGTAAGTGGTAAAACATTCAGGGGATGTTTTCTTATATGTTTCGAATATGCGTTTTGATCAAAATACAAAGTTTTAAAATCTATCCACTGGTAAAATGACAAAACTAATGAATCCGATAAAAAATTGTTTTATGATTTACTGCAAGACAAGACAAATTATGACAAAGGAGAGCAAAAAAAAAAAAAAGAATATATTAAGCATTATATATACTGAACACGAATTCGAATCAGACGACTTTATATTTCTTTGATTTAATAGACTCTTTGCATAAAATACTTTCGAATTAGAGGACATTGCATTATTCCAAAGAGAGGAATATACGCAGTTAATATAAAGAGCGTTCTTACCTCTGCATACAGTGCAAATGGATGAAATTAGTTACACCTGAATGCTTTCATCACAATAAAATGTTTGTGCAACTCTAACATGGCTACAAATGAAAACAACACTGCCGTAATAATAATACCAGTGAGTGTTATAGGATTCGGTTCATCCATTGTTTTTTGCGGTCTTTCAAACAATGTCTTCATTTTAATAATTCTTATAAAATCTAAAATGGCTGCGGACGTTGTGGGACATTTTATGGTCAATGAAATCCTGGCTGACATATTGCTGGTTGTAATAACAGCAGTAATGCTCAGTGTTGGCTTCTACACGCAAAACGTGATGATTGGATATGTTTTGGCAACAGGTTTCGCATCTGTTAAATGTTTTTCTCTAACGGGATTAAGCGTTGTGTTGAGTATTGCTATTCGCGACCCGTTCAGATATCACGTTCATATTTCAGTGAAGAAAGTGAAGATATTTCTGGCGTTGACTTGGTTATGGATTCCTGTCGTGATGTGTTATGTATTTCTAGAAGGAACGTACTATGTGGTGAATGAATATTCTAAAAGAATGGACCCAAATTACACCTCTAAAAACTGGTGGGTTGGAGCTCTGAATATGTCAGGTGTGTCTGGCGTTCCCTTTATTATCGTTACTGTCTGTGTTGTTAAAATTGTCATACACCAGAAATCTGCCATTTTGAACAAACGTACTAACAGTAAAATAACGGAAAGCAAAGTTCGTTTGGTCAAGTTAAACACGATCGTGTTCATATTTCACATTTTGTCTCAAGTTCCACTTCACATCATTTTTTCTCTACACACAGTGGAACCGCACATTACTGAACTCAACGATTTTGTTTTATTTCATGTATCCGTTGACGAAACTCTTTTTGTATTTAGCTTTGATGAAACATTTTAGACGTACGTCAATGAAAATGTGTGGATGTGACTGTTCCAGCAAAAGAGACGATACAAAGATAGCGGCGATTTCTGTTAAGGCAAAGGAAAACGTCCAGCTGGATATTGTATAAACAGGAACACTAGAAATGTTGGAAAATACCAAAAGTTTTTAAATTCAATTACAGTTCAAGCAGTGAATTGTCAAATGTCAACATCAGATGACACGAAAATGTGCACCATAGAATAAAATATTAACTTGCTCTGGGAAATAAAAACTTATTGAAAAGTATTATAATCAGTATCAGATAATAAGAATTTTTTGGTAAGATACTCACTTTAAAAGCCTTATATCTGATTTCTAAGTGTGCTATCGTCGTATAATTATTTCTGAACAAAATATTTAAATGTTGGTAGTTTCCAACATTTCTGTTTAGATGATCCTGTACAGTGTGTTGTATAAAAAGAGAGAAGTTTAAATATTCTTATTTGTAAAACTAAAACTATTTTGTGTTGTCTTTATGATTTCCTCTTCAGTGCTAGTTAAGTAATAATGAATTATTTGTTTAATAGTTAATGTCTGGCTTTAAGTGTTAAGATTTTTTTTGACAGCATTTTAACAATTTTAAGAAATTAAAAGCACTGCTTATGCTTCATTTCTTATTAGCGGCAAACAAAATGATACAGACAGGAAACCACAGAGTACGTGGTTTGATCAAACAGACGCCACAAGATGCTGGACAGAACAACAGTTAGCTAATGAACACATCAAGCAAAGCTCCTGTATAACCGTTCTCAGGTTTGTGTTTTAACCATTAAACTAAAGCCCGTTCAGATTTAAATACGTAACTAAAGAGACAATATGGTCATTCCGTATCAGATCATTCAGGGCTTAACGTCACCGTCTTTGATTTTTCCAAAATTTGGTAGGCAGTTCGGACTTGGCATAAGTAGTCCAAATATTAGGTCAACCGGTAGTTTTGGAGCTATGAGTACTCGAATTTTTAGTTTTAGGTCATTTCAAGGTCACATGGGCCTCAAGGTCAAATTCAAGATCAAAAGGGATTCAAAATTTAGCTTGCACGTATCAAGAAAATAATAAGAGATTTGGAATCCTTATCAAATTAACTTTCCGGCGACACGGAAATCATCAAAACATCAACATCGACTCACTAGTTATCATGTCAGGATCAAAAGATTGGCGGTCACGTCCAGTTTTTAGCAAAAAGCCAAAATTCGAGCGCCTACAGCTCCAGAACTACTGCTCCGATAGAACTAATGTTTGAGAACTAATTTTAGAAAAATCGCAAAATGGTTAAAATTTTACTTTTTTGACGGTGATTTTATATGAGATGACCCAATAGAACTACGATATTCTTGTTGTTATTAATAATAATAATAATAATAATAATAATGATGATGATGATGATGATGATGATGATGATGATGATAATACGACAAACGGCAATACAGTTATACATTTAAAAATTATATACAATAAAATTAGTCGTCCAGTTTTTAATTCAGTAGAAAGTGAGAAAATATTTTGATAATATTAACTTATTTTTCCTTCTTTTCGTTTCTTTTTCTTCTTTACTTCTATCATTTCTTTCTTTTTCATCTTAAATATATATATATATATAGAGAGAGAGAGAGAGAGAGAGAGAGAGAGAGAGAGAGAGAGAGAGAGAGAGAGAGAGAGAGAGAGAGAGAGAGAGAGAGAGAGAGAGAGAGAGAGAGAGAGAGAGAGAGAGAGAGAGAGAGAGGCTTTAACGAGTAAATAAAACTAATTTAGTGATCTTAGATCGCGTCGGTTTATAATATATCAGCTTCTGCTGTCAATCACATTGCATCACAGACGTTTTAGGCATTGTCAGCTGGCAGTCAAAGTATTTTCTCTATTTTATATTTTATGAGGAAAACATTAGCGGAAATAATTAATCACAACTTCTTGCAGATCATTGTTAAAATGTTGTGTTGTTTTATTATATGTTTCTAATGAAAATGCTATCTCTGTAAATATATTTCACTGAAGTAGAATTAAGACATAAAATACAACATTACAATGTAAGCATAAAATGACAAAACTAATATAAGGCAGTTGCGTCATAGGACAGTGACATGAAAATCTCAGGGAGGTATTATATAATATCGTCATGCTGTTTAAATAATTATATTTTATCTGATGGTGATACCATAAAGAACTATACGGAAGAGAGATATTTATTATTTCTGAAAACAATAAAATTAAAAATCAAGGGAAGAAAGAAAATTTGCTTTCTATATATAAAATAATTCGAAGTAGAAGAACTATTCAATCTTTGGAGGTAATATAACTGCAAGTATAAAAAGTAAGTAATCATTGTACGAAGATGAATGAAAACAACACTGACGTAGTAATACCTATGAGTGTTCTAGGATTCAATTCATCCATTCTTGTTTGCGGTCTTTCAAACAATGTCTTCATTTTAATAATTCTTATGAAATCTAAAATGGGTGCGGACGTTGTGGGACATTTTATGGTCAACGAAATCCTGGCTGACATATTGCTGGTTGTAATAACAGCAGTAATGCTCAGTGTTGGCTTCTATACGCAAAACTTGATGACTGGATATGTTTTGGCAACAGGTTTCGCATCTGTTAAATGTTTTTCTCTAACGGGATTAAGCGTTGTGTTGAGTATTGCTATTCGCGACCCGTTCAGATATCACGTTCATATTTCAGTGAAGAAAGTGAAGATATTTCTGTCGTTGACTTGGTTTTGGATTCCTGTCGTGATGTGTTATGTATTTCTAGAAGGAACGTACTATGTGGTGAATGAATATTCTAAAAGAATAGACCAAAATTACACCTCTAAAAACTGGTGGGTTGGAGCTCTGAATATATCAGCTGTTTCTGGCGTTCCCTTTATTATCGTTACTGTCTGTGTTGTTAAAATTGTCATACACCAGAAATTTGCCATTTTGAACAAACGTACTAACAGTAAAATAACGGAAAGCAAAGTTCGTTTGGTCAAGTTAAACACATTTTGTCTGAAGTTCCACTTCACATAATTTTTTCTCTAGAGTGGATGGTTAAAATTTTACTTTTTTGACGGTGATTTTATATGAGATGACCCAATAGAACTACGATATTCTTGTTGTTATTAATAATAATAATAATAATAATAATAATAATAATGATGATGATGATGATGATAATAATAATGATGTTGATGATAATAATGATGATGATAATAACATTAGTCGTGCAGTTTTTAATTCAGTAGAAAGTGAGAAAATATTTTGATAATATTAACTTATTTTTCCTTCTTTTTCGTTTCTTTTTCTTCTTTACTTCTTCATTTCTTTCTTTTTCATCTTAAATATATATATATATATATATATATATATATATATATATATATATATATATATAGAGAGAGAGAGAGAGAGAGAGAGACTTTAACGAGTAAATAAAACTAATTTAGTGATCTTAGATCGCGGCGGTTTAAAATATATCAGCTTCTGCTGTCAATCACATTGCATCACAGACGTTTTAGGCATTGTCAGCTGGCAGTCAAAGTATTTTCTCTATTTTATATTTTATGAGGAAAACATTAGCGGAAATAATTAATCACGACTTAGATAATATCGTCATGCTGTTTAAATAATTATATTTCATCTGATGGTGATACCATAAAGAACTATACGGAAGAGAGAAATTAAAAATCAAGGCAAGAGAGAAAATTAGCTTTCTATATATAAAATAATTCGAAGTAGAAGAACTATTGAATCTTTGGAGGTAATATAACTGCAAGTATAAAAAGTAAGTAATCATTGTACGAAGATGAATGAAAACAAAACTGACGTAGTAATACCTATGAGTGTTCTAGGATTCAGTTCATCCATTGTTTTTTGCGGTCTTTCAAACAATGTCTTCATTTTAATAATTATTATAAAATCTAAAATGGCTGCGGACGTTGTGGGACATTTTATGGTCAACGAAATCCTGGCTGACATATTGCTGGTTGTAATAACAGCAGTAATGCTCAGTGTTGGCTTCTATACGCAAAACTTGATGATTGGATATGTTTTGGCAACAGGTTTCGCATCTGTTAAATGTTTTTCTCTAACGGGATTAAGCGTTGTGTTGAGTATTGCTATTCGCGACCCGTTCAGATATCACGTTCATATTTCAGTGAAGAAAGTGAAGATATTTCTGGCGTTGACTTGGTTATGGATTCCTGTCGTGATGTGTTATGTATTTCTAGAAGGAACGTACTATGTGGTGAATGAATATTCTAAAAGAATGGACCCAAATTACACCTCTAAAAACTGGTGGGTTGGAGCTCTGAATATATCAGCTGTTTCTGGCGTTCCCTTCATTGTGGTTACTGTCTGTGTTGTTAAAATTGTCATACACCAGAAATCTGCCGTTTTGAACAAACGTACTAACAGTAAAATAACGGAAAGCAAAGTTCGTTTGGTCAAGTTAAACACGATCGTGTTCATATTTCACATTTTGTCTCAAGTTCCACTTCACATCATTTTTTCTCTACACACAGTGAACCGCACATTACTGAACTCAACGATTTTGTTTTATTTCATGTATCCGTTGACGAAACTCTTTTTGTATTTAGCTTTGATGAGACACTTTAGACGAACGGCAATGAAAATATGTGGATGTGACTGTTCCAGCAAAAAGACGTCAGTAAAGTCGGTGGCGATAGCGTTTAGGAGAAACATGGATTATAATATGAGTAATGTTCAACTAAATACTTTGACAGCAGCAGAGTAGAAATTCTTCAAAATTTGCAGCTGTTTAAACAAGATTTTAATGGAGGAATTGATATAAGGGATTCTCAAACAGTTAACATACAAAACGATAATAATGCTGTTAACCGAACTATGAGCTTGACCGTTGAAAACAAATCTTTGGAAATTACTGAGTTCATCATCAAAGAAAATAAATTTCTTGAATGGATGAATACTTGATGTCAAAGACACTCTAGCAGTCTGTGAAATGATTGTACCAATTTAGTAATGTAATTTTATGCTTCATAATTTCTGAATTCCCTGAATACGTAATTGTTCCTAGTTTTCGTTGTTTCTCTTTACTTGTTATCAGTAGTACTTAGTAGTTTTTCACAAATACAGTTATGTCCACGGCTTTTTGTTTTTCTTAAATGTTACTTAACTAGCAATAAACTGGTTAACATCACCTTAATTTTTAACATTTTGTTTATTTTAATGATAATGATAATTATTTGTTTTAAATTTCTTACTTTTTTTTATTTATGTCAGAAATATTTATAATCAGTTATTTTAAATATTTAACACTTTTACAAAAAACATGTTTGTCACTATATGTTTAAAATGTCTAACTCTTGTTTCAGAGATATTTATAGCTATTTATTTAATATGTTTAACACTTGTGGTTTTTTTTTTTAAAGAGCCTTCTATTCGCATGACAGAAATGCGGAAAATCTAGAAAATCGGTTACTTTTGTATTACACGTGCTTTGTTTTAGCTTCCGTGACGCCAGATCAAACTAAAAGTGTCACCGTGTATATGTTATCTTATCACAATAAGTTATTATTCATTCTCGTTTTTATTTATTATCATTTCTAAAAAAAAAAAAAAAACTAGCAGAACCAACTTGCTTATGAAAAGTGTATTATATACTGGTATTTTATGAATTACAGATTATTTGATAAATATCGAACAGACTCGGCTTTAAAACTGTGTTAATCTTTATCTGTTAAATTTTGTATTTTTCGTTTATGTTATGTTTTAAGTAAAGATTTAGCATCTGTGCAGAAATTCGACAAAACGAGAAATTCGTGCCATCTCAAGTCCCGAGTTTGCCGAGAGATTGTCCGGTGCCTCTGTAACTATTTGTTTCAATTTTTTAACTTTCTGTTTTACAACAGCTCAGCAAATTTTATTAGTTGATGTCGTTTAGCATGATAATGATAAGCTTCGGCTGTTCTTTCTGATTAACAGCAAATAATCTTTTATAGACAGGAAATCAGACACTACGGGGTTTTAAATTGAATTTAAACAGCTGTCCATAATTTTTGTCACTGAAAATAACAGTGCTTTACTCAACGATGTTAATACAAAAATGAATGCGGATATGTCCAGTATATGCGTCTGTTCACTGTGAATAATATTTGTGAATAAAAACGTATAAAATATTATTATTTTTCCAGCTGTCTGTGACAGTTAAAGATTAACAAAGGGAATAACAGCGGTTCATTTGTCACCATACGATTTACAGTCGAAATAAAAACGCATAATGTTTTGTGAAACGGCCAGCATTTTTTTTGAAAATAAATTAGAAAAACAAAATGGACGGGGTGCTATTTTGAGCATCCGGCGAAGACGACTACCAAACTTTAACTGGCTTTCTGTACAAATTTTGTTTTTACTTTTTGAATCTGACATTAATGAATTTTGTACTTGTACCCCATATACACTTGAAAATCTCAACTTTAGAGAAAATGCGATAACTTTACAATTACCCCCAAAATGATGATGCACAGATATGTTTAAACTGTGTTCTTTTGTTTCTGTATTTTACTATTAACAGACACAACAAAAAAAAAAAAAAAAAAGACCACAAAAAAATATAATAATAACAAAAAAAACCAGAACAACAAACAAAAAACCCAGAACAACAAACAAACAAAACCAACACAACACAACAGAATCAAAACCAAAGCAAAAAAATTTGAAAGTCTTTAGAATATATTTAGCCTATTTCTTCTTATCATCAAAGATACATTTTAAAGATAAGAACCGTAAAATTAACTTTTTAAAAGTCTGTAATATTAAAAGCCATTAAACGGTAAAACTGAGAAAGACGAAATTTTGCTACTGACAGAGGTCTTGATTCTAGACATAGAAAATATTTTGACTTTCCTACGATAACCCAGACAGAATCGTCGATGATTAAAACAGGCATATCATTCACAAACGAGGACTGAAGATTAAACGGACTGCAAAATAAATATAAAAATAAGTTATAGGTAAAAAAATAAATTACACAATAATAAATAAATAAATAAATGAATGAATAAATAAATAAATAAATAAATAAATAAATAAATAAATAAATAAATAAATAAATAAAATACAAATATATAAATAAATAAACAAATAATGAAAAAAAAAAAAAAATGAAGATATTCAAACCAAAGGCGACAACAAAAAGCGAAAAGGAAAATAAAAAAATATCAATCAATAAAAGATTTTTTTTTTGTTATATTAATATTAATTTCGATTATTAATTTCAAAAACGAAAAAGCTGCAGTTTTCTTTCATCTTTCGGTCCTCAAAAGATTTTAATATGTTCTTAATATTAATACTTAAAAAAATTAATTTTCTATGTAGGTTTTTTTTTTATTCAATCCTGGCGATTGATTTGGTAAATACCTTTACATTTATTACAAATGTAATATTTTGCAGTAATAATTACAATTTTAATTCAGTAAGCTTTATTGTGTTTTGAAGCTGTGACTGCAGTGTGTTTCAAATTTCTGAAGTTTAATAATGTTGCTTTCTTTCTTTCGAGGAACTGTTGCGTCAGAAAGGAAAACAAAAAATAAAGAAATACTGATGTCCGTATTCATTATAATTGTTAAGAATTAAAAAAAAGAAGAAATCAATAATTATAAAATTTAAACAAAGGAACACTGACATCCACAGTAAAAGAAAGAAACTGAAATTAATTTGTTGTTCTTGTTATTATTATTACTGTTATTATTAAAAGTTTCTTTTCCTATTAAAAAATGACAATAAAATAGAAAACAAAAGAAAGAAACTGATTATAATGAAATAAGAATATTCCCTTTAGAAACTGTACAAAAGAGAGAGAGAGAGAGAGAGAGAGAGAGAGAGAGAGAGAGAGAGAGAGAGAGAGAGAGAGAGAGAGAGAGAGAGAGAGAGAGAGAGAGAGAGAGAGAGAGAGAGAGAGAGAGAGAGAGAGAGAGAGAGAGAGAGAGAGAGAGATAGAGAGAGAGAGAACAAAAGGGATATGTATATATGTGTATGTTCCGGCAGGTGCATGTGTGTTCATGAACCTGTCGGATATTCAAATTATTATAATTATTTTAAATACTGATTATTATTTTCAATCAGATTCAATTTTGAAAGTAAAACTTTCACAAAACACGATGAATGAAATTAAAATAATGAAATGGACACACGCATATCTTTTAAAAAAATTTATAATCTTCAGCGGTATTAATAACTTATTTATTTGTTTATCTCGCAGTCAGTTGAAACACGTTTCAGCAGTTTCAACGAACAAGAATGATTACGATTCCACTTCTAAATCAAATGTCTGAATTTAAAACATGTTGAGAGAGATCTCTAGCTTAGAAATGTTATTTAATTATTTTGGTCAAACTTTCGTGTCTCCTAATAAAGTAGTGCAAACATATGATACTGTTAGGAAAGATCTGAACTCCGCTATTTTATCCTTTCACAATGTCGTCATCTCGTACTAGGCGAGCTAAGATATATATATATATAGATATATATACTATTTTGCTAAGAACAGCAGCAGAAACTTCAGAGAAAATGTTTCGCTCTATATTGATTATATTATGAGCAAAAAAATAAAAAATAAAAATAGAGTGCGCTCGAACCTTTTTAAACTGCACTTAAGTTTAATATTGGACGAAAAAGAACAAATAAAACAATAGTTGAAATTTTGTAGTTATATTTAAATTATCTTTTTTATCATCAAAATTATACTTCAATGAAATACAAACAAATATAAGAAAAATGAAATAACAACACGTAAAGCTAATACCCTATTGACGACCAATATGGCTTATATTTCCCCATACTTATGACGGTTACAAAAAGAAACAAAAGAAAAAAATTAAGAAAATTAGATAAACGCGTGATTCATTTCCTTTACTGTATGTGTTGTGTAGCATAATCAGAAACCGCTGTGTACTATTTCAAAAACAAACAGTCTTCAGTAAATTCCAAGTAAAATCCATTCCGGACTAAACTAACAAATCATTATATTAAACAGTTTTTTTTTTTCTGTACGGTATGTTAAGAAAAATGAATATACATTGCAAACAACGCAGTCTGTTCATAATCATTTTTCATCCATGTGGCTTTGAACACAGTATGTTTTGTTTTTCGTTTCTTTCTTTGTTGTCTTTCGATCTCATTATTATTATCATTTTTCATTTTATTTATTTATTTATTTATTTATTTATTTATTTATTTATTCGTTTTAACTTTGAAAAAAGATAATTTTATAGTCACAAGTAAATATTACAATGGAGCTGTATTGAATGAATAAATAAATAAATAAATAAATAAATAAATAAATAAATAAATAAATAAACCGAACTTGTAGTGGAATATAAGCTGGAATTAATTAATCCATATCATCCATATCATCCAACATAAAACACTAAACATCTTACTCTATTGCAAGAACCGTAAATATGGACGACATCTGTCGTTGTAATAATATTATTATCAACATTATAACACAAACTCTATCTCGAGTTAACTCCCCGTATACAGTCTATTGCTAGTTTTATTTTTTCATTTAAAAATTAACATTTAAAACAATTTACGATGGAAATAACATCACATATGTTCAGTGTTGCACATTTTCAGATGGTCCAAGTAATGGCGCGCAAGATAACAGGATTTGTTTCCATTCAGAAAAACAATAAATTGTTAGAAAATATGTATGTAATTTTTTAAAGATTTTAAATATTCTCTGTTTATACTTAGGTCTGATTAGACTCTGCACGTAGAAAATATTCAGGAACGGACAGGCACAGGAGGACAAAATCAAAAACAGGACGTCAAGTCCCCGCCGGATTCCGGTGATGAGACTCGAACGTACGGCACCCGTACTCTAAAGAAGGAAGAAGTGACGGTCCGGCCAAGAAGACAAGCCTAAGAAAGTCTGCTCAAAAACCGATGGTAATCATGGCTTCCCCCGAAACACGCTGTTCTTTTTGTCTTTCGTATTTTTTGCGGGTGTCTATTTTGGGGATATGTATTTTCGGATTTTGAATATTCTCTGTCATATATGACTAGACTCTGCACATATCAGTCTTCCTAGGTATGTATGTATGTATGTATCAATCTATGTATGTATGGATGTATGTACGTACGTATCTAAGATAAATAAAGGAAAAGAATAACACGAAATCAGGTCAGATGAAATACACTTTAAATATTTTCCATTGCTAAAGATGAAATAGAACCATGGTTAGAAATCTAAAGAATCAACGCAGAAGAGCAAATCAAATTTCAGAATAAATATTCCGAGGCAAGGGATTTTATTTAATCTTGTAGGAAAAGAGAAAAAAAAACAAAAATTTAAATCAGAACCATTACTCACCCGAAAGATGAGGAAGGTGATTTTGAAGTCAAGTGTAATATCCCGTTGCTTTACAGAATTCTGAACAGAGGAGATATGTTCTGTCGAGGAATTGGAAATTCTGGAGATAATATCTCATTCAGTGAACATAAATACCATAAAGATGTGTAAGGAAATAATACAATTTGGTATCACCGTAAATGGATATATCTAAGGTAGCTATACTGGGAATTAGCATAGTCGCTTGTCTGTGGATTTCAGATGGTATTGTTTACTAGAATAATAAACAACGCTGTAAATAGATTTTTTCAGTTGTACTTGTTTTACTGCAGAGATTGTGGCAAACGGAACCCCAGCGGATGTCTCACCAAGGTGACCAATAAAGAATCATTGCAAAACTGTTTACCAAGAAAACACTGATGGACGAAACCACTCACACACATTATTGTAATCAGCCTCTAAACTGATTCTAACAAAACGAACATTTAGAAATTTTCAGTACTGCAAATCATCCCGTTTTTCAAATGCGCTCAACATTTAGTGACACGGTAAAGTACAAAATGAATAAAAACATTTTACTATGTATATGGTGTCACCATTGTTGCTGCTGCTACTATTGCTCTTGTTACTACTACTACTACTACTACTACTACTTTATTAGTACTGCTTGTACAACTGTAACAAATACTACTACAAACTGTACTACTACTCCATCGTGAAAAACTATAACATTACGTTATTAATAACTATACTAAGTAAATTAAGCCCTTAACAACAACAACAACAATAATAATAATTTTATTATTACTACTACTACCACTACGACATAAAATATTGATATGAGGAAGATATTACGAATTTAAAAAAATATATAAATGGATTTTATCATCCTTGTAATATTCATGAAAAGAGAAAAGCATTATTTGTAATTTAATTTCCTTTATATATTTAAAACCGTAGATAGATGATCTATAAACCTTGTAATATGTTTTTATATATACATTAATGTTGAAAGAGTAGTATATACTTTTTCTACTTTAGTTTCTTCTTGCAGGATATTTTTAATAGTTCTTTCAAATCCTTTTATACATTACAATTCAGTTATAATTTATAATTTCAATTACACAAACGATTCAGTTAAAATATTTTTTCCATACTTAAATTCTGTTTTTTTTTTTTTTTATATGTTATCAGAATTTTTTTTTTTTCAAATTATAAAGAATTAAATAAATGTATTTGTACTTCATTATTTCGTCTTAATATTTTTTTCAAAGATAATGACTATTTTATTAACAAAAGAAATAATGTGACTGGTTTCTAACAATAACGTTAATTACAAGATAGGATGAAACTAACTACATACAAACACAGATACATAAATAACGCAGAGAAATACGGAGATTTTAAGACAGGCTGTGTAAAACCTATAAACCAGCAGTTGAAACGTAGATTATGATTCTTTTCAGAGAAAAATATAAAATAACAAGAACATAAAATATCATTGCTTATCTAAAAAAAAAAAAAAAAAATAAAAATAAAATGGATCGCAAAACTAATTGCTAATATTTTCTACTAGTACTGTTTACTTGATGAAACGAGAATCTTTCATAACATCACTTTTATGAAGTACAGCTATAAATATATCATACTTAAATTAATACATATTCGTTGATAAAATCTTTGTATTAATTTTTAAAATATTTAAAGTTGATCCATATCTTAATATAATAAATCTGTCATGTGGTCTCTAGTTATGGCTCAAAACACAGCCAATAACCGAATCACTGAACTCTTTCTATATTTACTGCAAAGCTCCAACCATTAAACTTCCACAACCCATAAAAAAATAACGTAAGTTAATAAAAATTAATTAATATGGAATATTTTTATAATAACTTATTTCTGTTTTCCATTAACATAATAATAAGAAGAAACATTATAAGTAAAAAATGTCTTCTAATTTTTATATATATATATATTTCAAGGTTTCATAAAGATAATCGCAAATACATTAAGATAATGAAAAATGCAACCCCATTAGCATCAACTAAATAAAACAACAACACACACACACATATGTTTACTTGTATGGTATTAAACTGACATTCGCCGCAAATGAATGACATTATCTTAAGTCTGGGAAAGAGGAAGTCCGTGAATTTGTTATCAGCATTTGTTTGATGAAAATATATTGTGTATCTTCCCTACATAAAGTCAAATGAAAACAGTCAGAAGCACACAAAGAAGAAAAAGAATAAATTTATCTCAGTGAGAAAGCAATTTACTATTATTTTTTCTTTTGAAGAGTAAGAAATTGTGGAAAGCTATTTTTTACCTTGACTTAAATAACGTTTACTGTGTTTCACTGAAGACGCTGTACAGAGATTTTGTTGTACAGGTAATTTAACTTTAACCAGAGTCGTCATGAATCACAACATAACCAACATATCTACTGCCTTTTCTGAATATATTTCATTGGTGGCTGGTTCACTTGCAACGTGGGGATTTTCAAACAATTTGTTCATATTGCTGATACTTTTCAAATCCAGGATGTGCTATGACGTTATTGGAAGATTCATGACGAACGAAGTTTTGGCTGACATAGGCATAAACATAACAATCGCGTCATTTCTCGCCTTTGGTCGATTTAACTCGAAAATGCGGATTATATTAGCTTTTAGTAACGCTTTCTCAATCACCAAGTGTTTTTCGCTAATGGGATTAAGCATTGTGTTGTGCATAGCCATCTGCGATCCTTTCAAATACCAGATTCATATTTCAGTCAAACGAGTGATGATCTACTTGGCAGGGATCTGGATATGGGTTCCCATATCTCTGACTTACATTCTTTTGGAAGGTACATTTTTTTGCAGTGAATGAACAATCCGGGAAAATGGAAACGAACTATAACTCTAGTAACTGGTGGGTTGGAGCAATTAACGTATGCGGTTTAGTTGTTTTTCCTTTAATAGTTTTAACAGTTTGCGTGATAAAAATAATTCTACACCAGAAATCTGCCATTTTGACCAACTGTTATAACAACAGTGCAACAGAAAGTAAAATTCGTGTCGCTAAATTAAAAATTATAATTTTTGTAATGCATATCATGTCTCTGTTACCTTTTCACATTGTCCGTGCTTTGCATATCAGAAATATGGTAATAAGTATTTTTATAATTTTGCTTTCTTTGATTTACCCTGTGATGAACGTATTTATTTACTTAACTCTGATGCGAAATTTCAGAAACACTGCAAAGAAACTTTGCTGTGGATTTCGTGAAATTGCCAAAACAAGCGACAATAAAAAGAATGAAGATACAAAAATTAGCAGAGTGAAGCTGCAAACTCTTTGCAGCTGAGTGTTAGGAAAGCCATCATTGTGAATAGCAATAGTGATATGAATATTTATTTATTTATTATTATTATTATTATTTTAGTCTTTTTAAATTTATTATTATTTATATATATATATATTTTGCAAAACACGTTAAAGAGGATGTAGAAGATAAAACTAATTTTAGTGCAAGTGGTTTTGCTCAAGAGAAAGACAGTTCAAGTGAAAAGTGGAATGGTGCATAATCCAGGATGTTATGATGGTTTATTCCCGAATCTGGCAGTGAGATTATAACACATCTTAAATGGACACGCCATTTGTTCTATTCCGTTATGATATGAATTCTGCAAATACTATTTTCCATCGCAGGTTGAATGTCTGGTCTTGAAATCGTCATACTGTAACAACATAATTACTAATAAGTATGATAACATTATGGTTTATATTATCGTTCATTGGGGTGCCAGGTATAATGTATATACATTCGTTGATTTTTATTGTTATTATTATTATTATTATTATTATTATTATTATTATTATTATTATTATTATTATTATTATTATTACTATTACTATTATTACTGTAAGTAATTGTTTGATGTATGTAATAACAGTTTCGTAACAACCAACTTCGTATGTGAAATGCTACGTCTATCATCAAGAAAACCACCAGAATAAAAAATGTATTACGTTTTGAACAGCGTGCTTTTCATTTAATTATTCTCTACGAGTGTAACTAAGATGTTTATGAAACAGCAAGATTGTAACTAAGATCTTGATCTAATGGCAAGAGTGTATAACGATGCCGATAAAACATCCTGATATAACAACGCAACATAATAGATAGACAGACAAACAAACAGATAGTTGGATGAATAGATAGATGGATTGATAAGTATGCGGACACACACACACACACACACACAGATATATATATTGAACGGTAGAAAAAGTATCTATAGGCTGAGTAAGCAGTAATGCGAGCTGGTTCTGAATACACCTTTGAGTGTAATAAATTAGAATGTGCATTTAAAGATGCTAAAAATTTTTACTATGAAATCAGCTAAGTGTAATTTTTGTTCATTACACCCTGTTATACATTATCCGAAATACCTTTATATTTCAGTTATAATTTTACAGATTACTAAATTATTATCTTTTTTCCCCATTGCTAATATTTATTGATTTTATATATATATAATATAAAGAAAATAACAAAACAAAACAAAAATTCAAAAAAATTCGAGGCACTGATTTCAAAGTCCTGACCAGCTATTATTAATTTGTTATGAACAAAACTGTATCTGATCCTGATGTCTAATTCGAATTCCTTGTAGAACAAAAGAACAATCTATACAGTCGTTAGCACTGTCAACAACAGCTCGCAGTTTTGCAACTGCGATCTCTTCTTAAACAATGATGGCAGTTTGCACGTAATTAGGCTTCCGCATGAGATGAAATGATTGACCTTCTGTGAAGGCTTAATAAAGAATGATGATATGATTCTTGATGTTGCTATAACAAGAAAATTATTAGTGTCTATTGATACGTATGTGAATTCACTGATTTATATTTGACGTTTTGCGTTGTCTAATGGAATTCGTTATAGTGGCAGAGTGACTCAAGAAAAACGACAAAATATCGAACTTTCAGTGCAGTCTAACGTGAAATTAATAGAAAAGTAGTTTTCATGAAATCCACTGTGCTGACAGAAACATTTAGCTATGCTATATAAAATGTGGTGACCACTACCGGCAATTGTACGAAAACAAAAAATTTGGCAGAGACAGGCAAATTAAAAAATCTGAATGGATTGTCGATACACACAAACTTTCATACACTGACGTGTTAAGACACGGATCATTTTCAAGACACTTCAGAGTTTCAATGACTGCATCATAACATGTTCCTGTAAAGGCGTTGTGATGGAAGTGTAAGCATATTCATACGCACATGCATGTTTGCATACATAAATAAATATATATATATAGATACATACATACATACATATATATACACACACACGTATGTACATACGTACATACATACATACACACATTCGTACACACTTACATTCTTGGACAAAGTAATACAAATGCATATTGCAGAATGAATTAGTCAAGACAAGAAATATTACAGTGGAACATTAAAACACTAACACACTCAGAGTTACACAGGGAAACGCGGAGACTGAAACTGAGGCTATTAAAAAGAAGCAATTAATCAACAATGGAAACGTAGATTAGGATCCTTTTCACAGATTAATGCGAAATAACAAGAGCGGTAAATATACACAGTTAATATTTCACTTCTTGATTTTAAAAAACAGCCGAACAGTACGATACATTTCTGCTATTTCCTGCAGGCAATGTTTGCTCGACGAAACATATATTTAACCAACAAAGTTAAAAACAGAGACACATAAATATTTTTACGCAAAACGTATCTGAAATTCATGGCTAAAAGCTTTGTATTGATTTTAAAAATATTTGAAATAAATCCATATATTAACGTTATAAATGTGTCATCCAGTTTCTAGTTGTCGTTTTTAGTGACATTAGTGGTGATTTTGGTGCACATTCTGAAAGACTGTTCACATTATCTAAATAAGTTGACAACTCAGCATCTGGAAAGTACTAAAATAATCAGGTTGCACTGTTGAGGAGAAAACAAAAAATTTGAAATGCTTTGTTGTTCATCACATAACCCGTGAATTCACCTGGGCCTTATTTCTGGAATTAAAATGTAATCATTTCAGAAGAAAACTCACCAGAAGATGTTAATTTTCCCTCCGATTTAATTAATATCTGCTCTTTCGTTGTTGTTGTTGTGTTATGGATTGTTGAAATTAATCCTTTTTATTGATGATTTTTATTTCATACATTTTTCAATTTGAATTGTATAGATTTTTTGGGGAATTGTTTTTTTTTTTTTTAAATTGGTAATTATAATTTTTGCCTTGAAAGACACAGAATTCTTAATATGCAATAGTTTAAGTTTTTATTTTCAATTTACTCTCTTTCGTATATTTTCAGTTATGTTCAGAACGTTAAAAAAATAAATAAATAAATAAATGAAGAAGAAAATAATTAGTTTTTAATTCATTTGAGTTACCTATGTTTGATCTGATCTTTAAGTTTCTTTCTGTATGGTAATTATATAATTTTAATTACAATTTAATTATCATGATCGTCGTGTCTTTGACTGGTAAATAATTTTCGATAATTTTCATATCATCATCTGTTGAAGGACTGATCTAAATACAGACCATTAGACACGAAGATTTAACCATGTGATCATTTGTCAAACGTTAATACGTTACCACCACGTTAGAAATTCATTGTTTTCACTGAAGTTTCTGGTAACTGTCATGTAACGAACCATTTCTCATGTTAGCATTTGTTTTCAAGCTGAATTTTATTAGCAACGGAGGGACGATAGAGTGCTTACATTTATTGTTTTAGTTCATTTGAAGTGTACAATAATTTAAAATTAATAATTGTAATTATAATATCCATGCGTAAAAACAGAATCTGAGATGAGAGTAGCTTTAATAATTATAAAGTAATGTCTCCTTTATGAGTATCTAAAGCCAATAATTAAACATATAATACCAAATTTATAAACAAAGATATAATATCAAATCAATATGTAATAAAATAAACAAGAAACTTGGTGAATGTCGATAGTGTTCGTATACTTACTAGTCGAGATCAAATGCCAGTTCATTTTCTAAATTATCCTATTTCTTTAAAAAAACAGTCAACAGTCTAACAAAGAAAAGGAATCAGTTTTAATATATCAGCTGAAAAAGAAAAGAAAGCGGCCATGACATGATGTACATGTACTTGTAATATTATCTACCCTTTCACAACAGCAGATAAATATAATTAAACTATCTTTCACTATGAAATTCAAAACACAGAAAGGTAAAGTCATTTTTATTTTATTTGTTAATTTTCTGGTCAGCCGTCGCTGAAGTATAAATGTAAAAACGATTTTTGAGGTTTATATTTATAGAAACACTACCAATTAGTTTGTTGTCTAAGTTGTCTTAATAAAAAAATCCGAATCCGAATTTTTTTTATTTTTATTTATTTATAAATAATCTTGATGGTGAAAGAGTCCGAGCTTGTCTTGAGGAAGTGCGTTGTCTGGGTTTCATAATTACTTCCGTGAACACAGTACTAGCTGAAACAAAATATCGCAAAACAACTATTCTGGTTGGTTTATTCCCGAATCTGGCAGTGAGATTATAACACATATTAACTGGACACGCCAGTTGTTCCATTTCTTGCAGTTTATTTCTCACCCTTACTAATTGGTGTTCCGTCACCTTAATTGATATACTTTTGTTAAACAGTATTTTGTCAGCAATTCTGTAACACTTTACACACGAAATGTCCCAGAAAGCACTCCACCGCAAGCTGAAAAATAGGAAGACGTGTCCCGGGTACAAGTGACGTACTCCAATCCCAGCTGGAAGAGCTTGTGCTTGTCTTAAGGTAGTATTTCCTGTCTCCAAATTTGACTGAGATAATAACATTAATTTCATGTCTCCAAACATTAATTTTCTTACAATCTCTATTCCGGCTCACCTCTGCTCCTCACTGCTCATTAAGGTTAATCTCGTTAATCGCCTCTTCTGTTCTTCACACATCTCATTATCCCCATGCGTCTGAATTGACCTTAATTGCTTACGCCAGTTTTCCCATTTCTAGAAGCGGATTACAACACCTCACCGCTTACCTAATCTGGAGGCTGCTAGTTTTGGGAACATACCTTCTCGTTTTAGGTCCTATCAGCAAAACCATTCTCGCTCGTCTAGGCTTTCATTTTGAATAGAAAATAGGCGCCAGGATCGAGACTAACAAAAACGGTGAAAAGTGTTCAAAAAAAAAAAAAAAAAAAAAAATTGTAAACTAAGAATTATATTTATATTTTTATTTTTCTTTATTTTCACTGAAAAACATCCGAAAACCAACAAATAAAGTAAGCTTGGCCTAAAACAGTAATCTCAAGATAAACAAATCGTTACACTGACTGTATATTTACTAGAGAACGGTAACCATTAAATCTGCGTACTACAGGACAACCAATAAAAAACAAATAAAGTAATAAAATATAATAAATCTCCAAAATACTTTTTATAATGTAATTTTGTTTTTATTACATTATTATAACAAAAACATCAAAACTAACAATGTATCCCAGCAACTGTCGTCTAAGTGTCTGCTTTTAATCATACCACACAAACATGCATGCTGTAGATAATTAAAAAAAAAAAATCACGTAAATCGACAGTAACATGTATACGTTTTCACGTCTGTCTACTAATCGAATGCTTTCTTCTTCTGGCCGATAGGAATTGTGTAGTACTGACTGACAGTCATCGAAAATGAACGAAATCATTTTAAGTCTGGAAAAAAGGTGGTCCATGAATTTATTATCAAGCATAAGTGTACGGTCGATGGAAATATACTGTGTACTTTACTTATATAAAGAAGATCAAAGTTTCTAGAAACACAGAAAGAAAGGAAAGTTTTAAAAGGATCTCAGTATAAAATCATAAAACTATATATGTATAAATAAAATAGTTGAAAAGTGTGAAACTAACTGTAAAAACTTAATTTAGCGTTTACTAGTTTTCACTGAAGACGCCATACAAAGCTTTTTACTGCAGTAATCCTAATTTAACTTTATCGTCATGAATAACAACTTTTTCAAATTCTGGATATGTTTTATTCGTGACTGGTTCGATCTGTCTGGGGAATTTCGAACAATTGGTTCATACTGTTGATACCTTTTCAAATCCAGGATGTGTTATGACATTATTGGAAGATTCATGGTGAACGAAGTTTTGGCTGACATAGGCATAAACATAAGAATCGCCTCAGTTCTCACCGTTGACACGACGAATAGCTGGCAACTAAAAATTATATTAACTCTTGGTTACGCTTTCCCAGTCATTAAATGTTTTTCACTATTTTTATAATACATATCTTGTCTCAATTACCTTTTCGCATTGTACGTGCTTTGCACATAAAATATATGGTCATCAGTATCGTCCTTAATTTTCATTCACTGATTTACCCTCTGATGAATGTTTTTTGTGTACTTAACGCTGATGCGAAATTTCAGAAACGCTGCAAAGAAACTTTGTTGTGGGTTTCGCAAAAGCGACGAAACAGGCGACAATAAAAAGTATCAAGATAGAAGGAGAAGGAAGCTGGAAACCGCTATACGCTTCTAACAGTTGAGTGCTAAGCAAACTGTCATTGCAGAACACTACTACTATTATTATTACTACTACTACTACTACAACTACTATAACCACTAGTATTATTACTACTACTACTACAAATAATAATAATAAAAATACGATCTACAGGTTAAAACTATTTTGTTGCCTGTATTTTTCATCAATAATATAATGATATCAGAGAAAAATCCAGACTGACGAAATGATGGACAATAATGGCCATGTTAGATTTTCTTTTACTCGTAATTTCGACGCATGAACTATGCTTCACTCTACGAACTGTGCTTCACTGTATAAACTACGTTTCTAATACGTATAGTAATAGTATTTGTTAAGAATAACGCACTGCAGGTAATCTAGAAAATTCTTTGTCAACACGTACCAATAAAAAATAAAACATTTTCTAATATATAATTTGATCTGCTTTAATATTCCATGTCTTAAAAGATTGCATTTCACTCTTTGTAATTTCTGTGTACATAAACAGATTATTTATATTTATACGTTTTCATGGTGATTGTTTTGAGTATATTAATGATTCGTAATGTGTTCTTTGTTGTGTTTTGTCTCATTAAGAAACTCATTAAGAGACAGTACAATTTAACAGTTCTGGCAAATGTATTTTTACACAGCATTGCAAACAAAGAATATCTATTAAAATTGTGATGGTGCACAGGAGAATCAGGGATATTGGACATATTTGAAAAATTATGTTACTATTTTGCTAAATGAAGAAAAAAAGAAAGAAAGAAAGAAAAAAAAAACAAGTAACAAACGGAGTTCACTTGTCATATTTAAATCTGATGATATGCAACTTTGAGTCGTTGTACAATCGATCACTTCATTTGCGGGAAATGAACTTCAACGTTTTAATAAATGTAACTAAAGATCCACAGTTTTGCCCAGTCAATGTTTAGTATCAAAATAAACAGCAATATTCCACAGAAATGAAATAAACCATTCATTAATTACATATATTGTAATTTCTTCTAAATAAAATGTGCATATAAAGTAAGAAATGTTGCATGTTATCACATGTTACTTCAGAATTACGCAGACTTTCAGTTGGAGAATAATAACAATACATTTTCTTTTTTAAAATTAAATTTTCTAATCTCTAAATAGATCATTTTTTATTTGCTTCAGTGGAGGTTTTGCTTTGTAGCGTCAAAACATGCACCGGTTAGGCACATTTTCACACTTTTTAAACACAAATCTATGACATTTGCATGTTGACTGTAGCAAATCTGTGCAAAACTTGGTGATAACAATATTTTTCTAACGAGGCAATGTCAATAAAAACCAGTCTGACATTGCAACATATCTTTATTATGCGATTTCAAAATACAATTTTTGTTTTTAAAAGCTTTAGTCAATACTTAAGTGTTCTAACAATATATGACACATTTCTGCCAAGTTCAGAAAAAATTTGTTTCTTGCCCTTCTTTTAACACTTAAAATTTTCTTACAGATACGGATTAACCTTTACAACAACATCTGAGCAGGATGAAAACCGAAACTCAAAACAGTAGAAACATACGTTTTAGTATTAAGTGACATTCTACAACATAAACTGAAATTACGACACTTATATTTCTCACACTAAGAGAAGATTACTATTTTGTAAATTTACCATTAAAATTTACTGTTAATCTAAGTTAGATCAAACAGTCAACAACTTTATAAAACTCATTATTATAAACCCATTTTGCACTACAGTAAATTTGTCACTGTTTCTAAATACAACAGTTTTAGTCTTTAAGTAATAAGACTGAAATTCCGTTCAGTACTATATGTCTGCAAAGTGTCAAACGATTTTTTATTTTATTTTTTATATACTGTAAAGCAATAAGTTATTATGTATTTTTATTTTTCAGTCGTTTTTTTTTTTTTTTTTTTTTTTTTTTTACAGTACTGTATAGTTTAGGTAAGAAGATGTAAGGTCACCCACACATTATTATTATTATTATTATTATTATTATTATTCTGAAGACATTCATTTTCATAGCTGGAATTCAGTAAAAAAATTCTTTTTATCTAATAAACTGTTTTCAAAATATTTCTTAAAATAATAATAATTCATATATTTGGCATAAGAAGACTATTAGAAGCATGTAAACAAACAGCTAGATACAAATAAAATAAGACATCCATGCAAGTTACATAAACTATGCAAAATACTAGAATCCTGAATCCGCCCATTCGATGTCATTATTTACAAAGCAAAGAAATAATGGGAGTTTAAAAATATATATTATAACTACTTCTTCTTCTGCTGCTGCTACTACTACTGCTACTACTACTACTGCTACTACTGGTACTACTACTACTACTATTATTAATCTTATTATTATTATTATTTTTATTATTATTATTATTATCATTGCTACTATTACTGCTACTATTACTACGATTATTACTGTTCAAAGGTCTATCTACGGGAAAAAGCGCCTACGGCACATCCAGAAATTGACAAAACATCTACCCATCCAAATTCAGATAGTCTTACTACAAAACCAGCTCAGAAATATCAGTCAGGTTTTAACAGAAAGTGCTCAGTTCACCCTCTCACTCCTTTAAAGTAATTCGCATAGTATGCGACGTACTTCCAATATCTCAGATATGACACTGTTATTACTACTTCATTTGCCGCTACTTCTACTACTTTTTCTACTTCTAACAATAACAGTAATACTCATGGCATTAACAGAGGTATTAAAAGCAGAGATGATGATTAGATTGTGCTGAAGTATCTTATACCAGCTAAAATAGTAACGTATATTTCAGTGGTTTCAGTTAGATTATGTAAGTACTAAAGTGTTTTAACAAAACTTCTAAAAAAAAAAAACCCCAAAACTGAGTCATATATGTATTGGTTTTGACTAATATTTATTACGTTGCTATTATATTTAAAAACATTTAATCATTAATATGAAATATTTAAAAATGACATTCAAAATACAAATGTGTGTAGAAATTGGTTATATCGACAGAAAACATCTAAGGATATATGAAATATCTCAAATTCAAATAAGAGAAAATGGCTACAAGAGAAAACGAAAAGGAAAATGAACAACATCAATCAATAAAAAAAAAGGCTTGAGTTTTCTTTCATCATTCATTGTTCAAAAGATTTTAATATGTTCTTAATATTAATACTTAAAATTTTTTATTTCTTATGTAGGTTTTGCTTATTAAATCCTGTAGATTGATTTGGTAAAGACCTTTACAGTTGATAAGTGTATTTTGTATTGTGTTTTCCTGCTGTAATCTGCAATGTGTTTCACATTTGTGAAGATTAATCAAGTTGTTTTTTTTATTCGAGGAAATGTTGTGGAAAAAAAACGTAAAAAGAAACTGTTTTCGGCATTCAATAGAATGTCAAAAATTAAAAATACAATATTAAAAAATAATTTCGTGAAGAAAACATCAAAATCCATAGAATAAAAAAGAAACACAACTCGATTTTGTGATTATTATTGTAGATGTTTTTTTATTATTGTATAATTATTTAGATAAGTAGCAATTAGTGTTTGTTTATTTATTTATTTATTTATTTATTTATTTATTTATTTATTTATTTATTTATTTATTTATCTATTTATTTATTTATTTATTTATTATTATTACTATTATTATTATTATTATTATTATTATTATTATTATTATTATTATTATTATTATTAAATATTTATTGACAAAAACCCTTTAAAAATAATAGAATAATAATAAGAAGAAGAACAATAACAATAATAATAATAAAAAAAGTACATCGCAATAGTGAGAGACAGAAAGAAAGAGGGAAGGAATGAAAACGCTACTGCAGTATTAACAGAGTCAGTATGAAAGACCAACAATATTTGTAACGGATGTTAATGATGCTAAATAGTTTTAATAAATTTAATTATCATCGTCTTCATAACTATTTGTGAAAATCGATATTTTATTGAATATCAAATAAATATTTCGTAATATTTCGTTCAAGCAAAAGAAAACCAAAAAAAAACACACCCAACAACAACGTGTATGTGTATATATATAAACACAAATATATATGTATGTGTATGTATGTATGTATGTATGTATGTATGTATGTATGTATGTATGTATGTATGTATGTATGTATATATATATATATATATATATATATTTGTGTCAGATGCAGCAGATACCTGAAAATAAACTCTTATATTTTGAATTAAATCTGACGGTAGACCTGAAGACTACATATGGCGAGACAAATAAAATAAAATATAATTATGACCACTTTTTAGTTATTATTGTAGTGTTTTTATCTCTTAACTACGACAAAATAATAATAATAATAATAATAATAATACAGAACACCTGAACGCCGCCATTTTTTCTTTTATCACCTGGAATAGTGACGTCATTTCGTTATTGGCGGGCTGATATGTTTGGATTACTGACAACACTAGAGCAAAATCTTCCCACCAAACCGATGACGCCAGAAAAAAATGAAAAAAAAAAAATGAGGAAAGCTTTTCCTCTGAATAAAAAATAAAACACAAACAAACTCTCTCTTTGTATCACCAAAATGACACTTTAATCAAATATAAAAGATCCGGCAGAAAAGATATAATGGTAAAAGAAGGAAAAAGAAACTAGATAATATCGATATTGCAAGAACCGTAACTCTGTATTTACCAGCCGCACGGAATAACCGAAACAGACAGGCGACTTTAAGTTAAGCCGCCTTATACAATATTGTAGTGTGTTGAATTTTTTAATTTTTTATTTTAAAATAATTAAAATTATCAGAATATATTAAAACAAAGGCTATAGCTACAGAAAAGAGCGCTTGTGGAAAACACTGAAATTGCGCTCCTGCCTTTCGAAACATCTGAATCTTCTCTTTCAGACGGTCAAACTCTGTTAGTACATAACTAACTACAAGTCAAGTTCGTTGACCTTTTTATTAACAAATTAGAACATTACATGAGAACTGTAACCGCACGTTCTTCCTTAAATAATTAAGAAAGAAAAATAGAGGATACCATCGTATCTATGACATTTTATAATCGCATATGGCTGTTTTATAAAATCGTATTATTGATAATGTAGTTTATTTTCATTTTTGTTTTCTTGCAAAGGAATGTGTTTTCCGGTTTCATGTAAATCCAGTTATACATCGTGCGTAATGTCTGTAATTTTAAATTGTAAATTAAATTACACAAATTACTCTCGCATACTGCCTTTTATTCTTCTTCTTCCATTGTTAATCGTTTTTTTTTTTTTTTTTATGTTGTTGTTTTTTTAAATATCGTTTCTTTTTCATTGCTTTTCTTTCATAAATAATGAATTATAAATTATTAGGACGGTTTCAGATCGTTCAGGCCAGCCAAGCTTCTGTGAATATAATTTTTCACATTTCTTACGACTGAAAAAAAAACTATGCTTTGTTTAAAAAGTATTTGAGTAAAAACATTACAGACAAAATCAGTAAGAAAACGCTGCATTAAAAATGACAAAATAACCCCAAAAATAATAATAAAAAAAAGATTAAAAAGGAAATTATTTCTTCTTACATTTTGTTTTTCAAAGATACTGTCTCTTTTTTATGCTGCTCTGAAGACATTGTGTTGGTAATATTCGTATATACATAAACACACTCCTACATATATACATACATTTAATAAATGTGTTTCGGAGACTCTTTCGGTGTTTACATTTTTGTATACAATATCAGTAAATGTATTTTGGAAGTAAAGGGAAACAAATCCAGTTAACTTCAGCACTGATACTCAATCCTGAATCCACTGACAATCTTAAGGAATGGCCGGTTTGGCAGGTATTCGAGACGCCAGTTGAACACTAGATCACTGAGCAGCGTCTATTAAAATGAGACAATTCATCCTCCGTGGAGAGCAAAAACAATCGTTTCTTAAAATGTATTATCTGTTTTTCATGATTATCACGAGCGAGAAGCTCTGGAACGGACAGATAAAAAGAATTATATAAACTGTTGCGTAATAATACTGAACTAGCAGATACCTCAGACTGCCACTGAAAGCGATGTCTTTGGTTAGAGCATCATAAATCGCTATGCTTCAGTGAAAGCAACAACGTGCTGTTATAGATTTCCCCGTAATTATCTAACTGGTTAATACAAAGATAAACGAACTTCAGTGCAATTTCAGTGTGTTTACCTTTAGAAAAAGCCGTTCTCTGAATATGTTCTGTTAAAATAATTATTTTAAAATGAAAACTGAAACTTTCTGTAGCCTGTAATATTTTATAAGGCGGGTTAACGTGAGATTGACGACTTATTTCGGTTATTCCTTGCGGCTAGTAAATACAGAGTTGCGGTTCTTGCATTATCACATTTGCAAATAAATGTAACTTAAAACAATAATTTTAAGCGTAGACAGTGATGGTGTATCTATTCATTTGACATTATATTCCATTTAGTATTGCTGATTTATAGTATAGTATAGTATAGTATAGTATAGTATAGTATAGTGTAGTATAGTATAGTATATATATATATATTTATATTTATATTATGTTGTTGTTGTTGTTATCTACTATTCTTGGAGAGTTTTTGTCATTAAATATTTTAATAATAATAATAATAATATTAATAATAATAATGATAATGATAATAATAATGACAGCAACAACAACAACAATAATAATAAGATCCAGTTGTTTTCTTTTTTCTTGTACGGATTTTAATAATTTTTTGATAATTATTTTCTAATATTGCATTTTTAATTTTTAACAGTTTTACTGAATGTCGACATCAATTTATTTTTGTGTTTTTGTCACAACATTTCCTCGAATAAAGAAAGCAACTTGATTAATCTTCACAAATGAGAAACACACTGCATTTTACAGCGGAAAAACACAATACACTTATAATCAACTGTCTGTACAGTATTGGAAAAACATTTTTTAATTTTAATAAATGTAAAGGTATTTACCAAATCACAATTTAATAAGAAAAACCTACAGAGGAATATAAGAATGTTTAAGTATTAATATTAAGAACATATTGAAATTTTCTGAAGAATGAACGATGAAAGAAACCTGCAGCCTTTTTCTCTTTATCGATTTACGCTGTTCATTGTTCTTTTCGTTTTTTTGTTCTAACCATTTATTTGAATTTCGTTTTCGTTGTCATCTATTTATTTTATTTATTTGAGCTGTCTGTCACAGGATATTCAAGATATTCCTTATATCCTTAGATGTCTTCTGTCGATGTAACTAATTTTTACACACATTTGTATTTTGAATGTAATCTATATTTTTTATTGGATATAGTATATGATTAAAAGTTTTTAGATATAACAGCAATATAATAAATATGAAGAGAAAAGCAACACATATATGACTCAGTTTTTTAGAAGTTTTATTAAAAGACCTTAGTACTTTTGCATGTCTTTACATAATCTAACTGAAACCACTGAAATACACGTTACTATTTTAGCTGGTATAAGTACTCCACCACAGTTTAATCAGCATCACCACTTTTAATACCTCTGTTAATATTATGAGTATTATTGTTATTATTAGAAGTAGAAATATTTAGAAACAGCTTATTACATAATATATATATATATATATACTTTTTTTTTACTGTGTTACGTTATACAAAAATATATGTTTTCAGAATAATAATAATTTACAATAGTATAAGAAAACGATTGTGTCAGTGCCATTATATCTTCCTACCTAAACTAAACAGTGTTGTAAAAAACGATTAAAAAATAAACATAAAATACTACTTACGTCTTTACATAAACACAAAATGTTTGACACTTTGCAAACATACAGTACTGAACGGAATTTCAGTCTTGTTACTTAGAAATTTGTTGTGATTAGAAACAGTGACACATTTTCTTGTAGTGCAAAATGGGTTTCTAATAATAAGTTTTTTGAAGTTGTTGACTGTTTGATTTAAACTGGATTAAAGTAAATTTTAATGGTCAGTTTACAAAAAAGTAATCTCCTCTCAATGTGAGAACTATAAGTGGCGTGGTTTCAGTTTATGTAATAGAATGTCACTTAATACTAAAACGTATGTTTCTACTGTTTTGAGTTTCGGTTTTCATCCTGCTCAGATGTTGTTGTAAAGGTTAATCCGTATCTGTAAGAAAATTTTAAGTGTTAACAGAAGGGCAAGAAACACAATTTTTCTGAACTTGGCAGAAATCTGTTATATATTGTTAGAAAAATAAAAACAGTTAAGACCTGGATAAAACTTTTAAAAATAAAAATTGTATTTTTAAATCGCATAATAAAAATATGCTGCAATGTCAGATTGGTTGTTACTGGCTTTGCTTTGTTAGAAAAATATTGTTATCACTAGGCTTGGTACAGGTTTGTTCAAGAAAGAGACATTACATAATTCGTATCAATATAATATAATGTAATGCAATGTAATATAACATAAACATTTGTACTTAGTTTTTTTTTTGCAGATGTTTGCTACAGTCAGCATGCAAATGTCATAGATTGGTGTTTAAAAAGTGTGAAAATGCGTCTAACCGAAAACTTCGTTCAAGAAAGAGACATGACATTACATAATTCTTCTCAATATAATATAATGTAATATAAACATTTGGGTCATGCATGTTTTGATGCTACAAAGCAAAACCTCCATTAAAGCAAACCAATTATCCATTTAGATATATTAAAATTACATTTTTAAAATTTTGTGTTGTTATTATCCTCCACCTTAAAATGTACTTAATTATGAAGTATTATGCGATGCCATGCAACATTTCTTACATTATTTACCCATTTTATTTAGACGAATTACAAAATAAGTATTTTACTTTTGTGAGTATTGGTTATTGTGAGACCAAAACGTACAGGACAAAAATATACTGTAATATCAGATTTCTTAAAACACAACAAAAAACCCATTACGAATTATTAATATACACAAAACAGTCAGCATGAAAACACATAAATATAAATAATCTCTTTATGCGCACAGAAATTACAAACAGTTTATGGTTTCTTCGTGAAATGCAATCTTTCACGACATGAAAAATTAACGTAGATCAAATTATATATTAGAATCTTTTATATTATTTATTTATTTGTTTAATTATTTATTGAATTTTATTTGACTTTTTTCTTCTTTTTATTTCATTTTACTTTTATTTTATTTTATTATTATTATTTTTTTTTGGTACATATTATTGCAAATATATTCTGTTGACAAAGACTTTTCTAAAGAAATCATTTTTAGAAAACAGCTTGGGTTTTCCTATCATCACGATCACGATAACCAAAGACAACGTCAATTGTATGACATCTAACTGTACTTGCACTGCATTGTTCTTAATAAATATTAATACCCTACTATTAGTATCAGCAGCATACAGTTCATACAGTGATGCAGAGTTCATGACACGAAGAAAATCTAAACATAGCCATTACTGTCCATCGTTTCTTAAGTCTGATTTTCCTCTGAAATCTTTCTGTTATTGATGAAAAATACTCGCAACAAAACAGTTTTAACCTGTACATGGTCTTCGGGGTCTTCCTTTTATTATTATTATTATTAGTAGTAGTAGTAATACTTGTAGTAGTAGTAGTAGTAGAAGTAGTAATAGCAGTAATATTTATAGAAGTAGTAGAGAGGCTTTCAGCACTGACATTTAGCTAAGCACTCAACTGTTAAAAGCGTGTCGCAGTTCCCAGCTTCAGGTATTTTAATACTAGTATTTTCACCAGCTTTATCACTTTTACGAAAACAACAACAAAGTTTCCTTGTAGTGTTCCTGAAGTTTCGCATCAAAATAAAGTAAACAAATACGTTCATTAGAGGGCACATCAGTGACAGGAACGTAAGGACGATATTTACGACTATGAATTTCGTGCAACGCACGTACAATGCGAAAAGGTAACTGAGTCAAGATATGTATTATAAAAATTATGGTGTTTAATTTATACAAACGAATTTTACTTTCTGTTGCTCTGCTGTTATAACAGTTGGTTAAAATGGCAGATTTCTGGTGTAGAATTATCTTTATCATGCAAACTGTTACAACTATAAAAGGATAACAATTAAACCGGATAAGTTAATTGCTCCAACCCACCAGTTACTAGAGTTATAGTCCGCTTCCATTCTCCCGGATTCTTCATTCAGACTATAAAATGTTCCTTCCAAAAGAGAGTACGTCAATGATATTGGAACCTAGATCCATAAGTAGAAGCAAAACGGTAATAATAGTATTAGAAGAGGTAGTAATAGCTATAATAGTAATTGTAGTAGTAGTAGTAGTAGTAGTAGTAGTAGTAGTAGTCTCAGCAGCAGCAGCAGCAGCAGTAATAGCAGCAGCAGCAATAGTAGTAGTAGTAATATTAGAGAACGAATTAGAAAGAATAGTAGTAGTAGTAGTAGAGGTAGTAGTAAATGTAGTAATAGTAGTAGTATCAGAAGCAGCGACAGTAGTAGCGGTAGTTATTGTAAAAGTAGTAGCTATTGTAATAATCTTTATATTAATTGCTGTTGTATTAGGAATCTGATATATCTGTAATGTATTTTTCTTTAATCCAGGCAGGTTATTAAAAAAAAGCTTTGACGAGCATCTAATAATCCTTAGAGTGAATAATTCTTTTCGTCAGTCTTTAAATCTTAAATCCGATTATTTCCACCGAAAAGACGGAATATTTTTTTCAAAAGATATTAATTAAAATTTGACAGTATTAATAATGGAAATGTGAATTTAATTTTTGCTTAATTAGGTTTTGTTCTGATGTGGATTTTATAATTATTTTACATAATCCTAAAAAATGAGTTTTCATTGTCCAAAAACTATCCTTTTAAATGTGTACTTTTTAATTATGTCTCTTCTTCAACGTAGCGTAGAAAAGTTAATATGTTTTCTAATTAATCTTTACATTGTTTTGCTGTAATATTTTTTCATTAATATTAAATATCTTTGAATTAATTATGTGTGTGACAAATACTTTCTCTTCTTTATTTGTAGCTGCGAATGTAATACAGAAAACAGTTAATTATCGAAGTAGTAGTTTTCTCTTTATGTCAACATTTTCACAATATCTTATTAATGAACTTGGGCATTTATGTTCTAGAAGACAAGATTATTTATTTAATTACTTGGGAATTTGTGATAAAGAGTTCTAACATAAAATAAATATTAATTCTTTAACTGGTGTATAAATATAAACTATTGAGCTATCACACATCTTCAGTTTGAAATAACAATTAACAGAACTGGAGAGTTCAGATTCAGAACTTGAAGATATTGATCATTAACCGTCCCAAGCCAAATTTAAAAGACTTTATGATTTCCTGTCCATGAGAAAGTGTTTCCTTTGAAACTGAGACATTGTCTTTTAGCAGTAAGAAAACAAACAGATGAAATGGGCGAGTAGCAAAGAGTTATTATTTTCGAATTATCTGATTTTAATATCATGCAGAACATGTCGATGGAAGTGTATGAATTATCTGATTATTAATATCGTGTTCAACATGTTGATGGAAATACACGGACAATAAAAAACGAAAATTTAACAATGATTAAAGTGCAATTATATTTATTGTTTCTTTAAAATTAAGCTTATTATTGAATGAATTTTTCGTCAGAGTGTTTGATTTCATTGTGTGTGTATGTCTTATTTTTCGCTGGAATAAAATATTTTTATTGCTTGTTTTTAATTTTTCTTAATTACATTTAATTTCATTAAGCTTATGCAATTTTCACACTTTGAAACGTATATATAATTATTTTTCCTGTAGTTCAGTTACTTTCTTATATGTTGAGATCACTCAGAATTACAGTTACAGTTCATGTAACAAATAAATGACAACGAGTATATTATATCTACGCTTACGTCATTATCTTTATTTTATGATCAGTGACTAGGATATCCCAGTACCCCAGTGACAATGCATTTTTAGATACCAAAATATTTTATATATCTAAGTAAATGAAGTTATTCACTTACTCTTTCACTTATCTTTCATTTACCCTCTAGTTTCATTACAACATAAATTGATTTTATTGACCAAAAGGTGAACCACTTATCAGTTTTAGGCTAAGTTTAATGTGCAAATGGTTTACTAATGTAAAGAATAATGCAAACATTTGCATATGCCTCTAGACTTTCTTGCAGTTGTCTAGACATTATTAAGAATAAGGTAATGAGAAGGAAAAAACCCTCACAGTTTGCTGAAGTCCTTTTTAAATGAATTACATCTTTCCAGTGTATAAATATGTACATTCCCACGTACAGGAAAATACGTGTCTTCGATAAACGAGATTTGGAAAACTGCTTGATACAGAAAGTGTCCAGGAGCCATTTCTGAACACATCACGATTAATTAATTAATTGCATATTTCAGGAAAATTCTGATTTCTAGCGACTATCGTCAGCCTTAATAATATAATTGGATTGAATCATCTGTGTACATATGAGAGTACGTGAGTACCTAAGTATGTATGTGTGTATGAATGGATGTACGTATATATGCAGCTTTTAATCATCTGATTATTACAATGTTTAAACTGTTATCTCTTTGGCAATGGTTTGCAGCATCTTGCTTTGTTTCTTTTAACCTTATTTTTTATTTTATTATTTTTATTTATTTTTTATTTTTGTATTTATTTTTTTATGCCATCTTTTTTTTTGAATGTCAATATTTAAAATAATATGACTACAACTCTGATAAAAAAAAAATCAACAACTATAGTTTGGTATGAAATATGGAATAAATCACATAAAATTATAGCAAACTTTTAAATTAATACACTCATTCTGTAAAGCATTTTTATATAAATAATTTGTTTACCAGTTCATTCCAAGCCAATCATTGTACTCGTTCTGTGATATTTATAAATTGTTGCAGAAGACTGAGGATAGATTATTAATGATTTTGTTAATTTTTTTTTTTTTTACATACATATTTTCACAGAACAACACAATGAAAATAATGTTGAATTTACAACCAACAGAGCTATTTGAATTCTTTATGTGGTCCATGAGCTTCATTACGAAACCATTTATTATTAATGATATTCATACAAACTGTCAGAAACTGTCTATTACATTTCAGTAATAGTCCAAAACTTATTTTGCTTTGATCATTTAAAATATTTTCCATGTGTGTGACAATGTAGTGGATAGTAACGTTAATTCGATGTTGTTATGCTCAGTGACAAAACAATTAAACCAAATATGTTGATTTCCACGCTCTGTATAAGCTAATGATAATTTAAGTACTTTGTTGACATGAATATAAATCAAATACTTTATCTAATATATATATATATATATATATATATATATATATATATATATATATATATATAAACAGAAAGAAAATAATAAATAAATACTACTACTATTAATACTTCTACTACTACTACTACCAATAATAATAATAATAATAATAATAATAATAATAAATAAATAACAAGAAAAAATACTGATATGCTTTCTAATTTATGTTTTTTGATTTTTGATATGTGTGAAAAAATTGCATCTAAAATTAAATAATAATGAATACAATGATACCTGTCTTGTCCGGACACCTGTTGGTTGAGTAAAAATGTCCCAACATCGCATATTTACAAATCCATCACGTTTGAATTTCTTCGATATCATCAATTTATTTTATTTATTAGTGCTGTCTTAGGAGTGTTAAGATATTCCTTATGTCCTTCGATCTCTTCCGTCGATATAACTAATCTTTACAGTTTTTAAATATTTAATGTCAATGATTAAATGATTTTAAATATAACTGCAACATAGTAAATATGTAGCCAAACATAACATATATACGTCTCAGTATTTTAATAAGTTCTATTAAATGTCTTTAGTATTTTTGTATATGTCTTTACATAACGTGTCACTAAAATCATTGAAATACGTTACTGTTTTAGTCTGCATAAGTACACACCCGTAATCACTATCTAAACCACACTTTTAATACCCCTACTAATACTACGATACTATTGTTATTATTATAAGCAGAAGAGCTTCACGTTCGTGATAGTCATCAAAGACAGATCACATATCTTAAGAAAATGATTTTTTTCGCTATACGAGGTGAACTGTCTGATTTTAATAGATATTCCTCTGTGGTCTTCTGTTCAAATGGCACCTCGGACACAGGCCAAACCTGCTACTGCTTAAAATAGTCATTGTATTCAGGACTGAGTATCAGTGTTGAAGTTAACTGGAATTGCTTCCCTTTACTCGCAAATACATATACTAAAGTTTCCCACAAAAATCGCCGAAACACATTTGTTAAATGTATAGTTAAATATATTAAAAGAAACTTGAACAGTTTGAAAGATACTAATATATTTATTTATTTATAATGCAGTATTTACGAATTAAAATAAAATAAAATCAATTTATATAAAGATAGATTATGGACAAAGAAAAAGGGAACAAAAATCACTAATTTGTGTAATATAATTTATAATTATATATAATTTTAAATTAGTGACATGATTACAGGCATGACACGTATGTGGATTTACAAGAAACCGGAAAAGACATCCCGTAGGAAAAAATATACACACTTCATTTTCAGTATTAGAACGATTTTACACCAGCCATTAGCAGATTGAAATTATGATGTGGGTGATGATATCCTCGATTTTTCTTTTTTTCTTGGTTGTTTTGACTTTGACCGTGGCACTTCACTAGATCATGTCTGTGAAGTTTTCACACAGAGGCTCCGAAGCAGAACTGAGTCTTGTTGATGCTGTGATATCTACTTTAAACAGTTTCTTGTTGACTAACGTTTTCCTCTTAACACTATGTTTAGTTTGGTTTTGCTCATTACCAATCTTTGGTCATTTCTATTTATCTTTAGGATGTTGTCTCTTCATTTATTGTTCATAGAAAATATTTACTTGCTTGTCTATTTACCTTTACTGAGTAACTTAATATATATATATATATATATATATATATATATATCGATATGTAAAATACGCTAAGAAAAATCAAATGGAATAATTAAAAAGAATAACATGCTGTTCCAAAGGTAATATATTTTTTATTCATTTAGTTTCAAAATTATACAATTATTTATCACGTATTACATTAATGAACATTTGTACTAATGAAAATATTATACAACAATTTCTTATTCGAGTAGATTACCACGGTGTCTTGGCTTTTCATAAATTTTCTGGATGAATTAAGATATAACAATTACTACAAAAAAAAACCAGATGAGTGTAAATAATCTATTTATCCACAGTGTAATTAGAAATAATTTAGTTTCTTCGGGAAATACAATCTTTTAAGTAATGGAAGATTAACGTACATCAAATTATATATTTTTTCATATAAAAAAAATCTTTTTTGTTTTCGTCTTTGAAAAATAGATTCTCTTAACAAAGAACTTTTTGCAGAAAACCTTTTAAAAAGCTGCTTCTCATTTCTGAAAAACCAAATGACAGCAACAGAAATCTGAAAATTAATTTAACCTAGCACTGCATTCAACAACTTATTAACGATATTAGAGAGGTTTGGCACATCGTGATCCTTTCACGTATGCAGTACGGGTCATCAACGTAACTCGCTTTCACCTTGGCTTTCACGTAAAGCACAAAGCTCATATCAAAATACGTCAAGGAAGGGAAGTAACTATAGCTCTAGAACTCACAAAAAGGTTTATTTTGATATAATATATAATATAAATATATTTGGTTTGAACATGTATAAGATATTCAGTGCTTATGTTGCCAAATGACCAAAAATCAATAACAGGTTCTCCATAGATTTTGAAAGAAAAAAAATACAGGCCAATTGTATTCAGATAAAAAGCTATGAAAGACATCTTGGAGTCATTTTAATATGTTGTTATTGCCGTTTCTGATCATGTATAATTTTGTCACATACCAGTTATCTCTTATTCACTTCTTTCGCAACGGTATATTACACAGAGAACTATAGAATGGCCAGTATTTTCGCTTGCGAACAAGTATATGTTTCGTCTGTTCTCAGCAAGAAGCAAAACATCTTAAGGCAATATAAGCGTCAACAACGTTAATGTAATAAAACTATTTTTCCAAGTGTATATTAGTAATCGTAATCTTGTTCAGCCAATGGTGCAATCGTACCAACCAAGGCTTTTTGGGGGAGAAGGAGGTCTGTCTTTGACGGTCATTTATCCGAAAACGATGCAAGAAAATGCACCTTAAAAAGCACTAATACGTGCAGAGATAATTAAAGAAATCATAAAAACAAGATACAACCTTCATAATGTTTCACAAAATTACTATAACGATACGGAAATGCACACGTGTAAGAGCTTCGCTATACGTAGACACGTGCCTATAGCCTTGTCTCGTTTCGAGGAAATCTCGCGAGAAAAGACGATACGGGTTCGGTACGTGATAGTAACGTCTATGCTAAACCTTTCTGATATGTTTAACGTACGTATCAGAAGCACAGTTCATACAGCAAAACATGATTCACGTGTCAAAGTTAACAACAAGCTAAATTAAAAAAGTCAAATATTATTTGTAATGATTATTACATCATTCCCGCGATCATCAGCGATTTTGCACCGTTATCTTTCTACTACTGATGAGAAACATGTCCAGTAAAATAGTATTAACTGTTACACCGTCTTTATTGTTGTTGTTATTGTTAGTCGTCATCGTCGGCATCTTCATCGTCGTCGTCGTTGTTTTTTGTTGTTGTTTCTTGATATTTTGAATAAAACTCAGTTGTTAAAAGCTTGTAACATTTTCCAACTTTATTATCCTAATTCTTGTATCTTGATTCTTTTTATTGTCGCCTGTTTGATCACTTTTGCGAAACCCACAACAAAGTTTCTTTGCAGTGTTTCTGAAATTTCGCATCAGAGTTAAGTACACAAAAACATTCATCAGAGGGTAAATCAGTGAAAGAAAGTAAAGACGATACTGATGACCATATCTTTTATGTGCAAAGCACGTACAATACGAAAAGGCAATTGAGACAAGATATGTATGATAAAAATTATGGTGTTTAATTTAGCCAAACGAATTTTACTTTCTGTTGCTCTGCTATTATAACAGTTGGTTAAAATTGTAGATTTCTGGTGTAGAATTATCTTTATCATGCAAACTGTTACAACTATAAAAGGGATAACAACTAAACCGGATAAGTTAATTGCTCCAACCCACCAGTTACTAGAGTTATAGTCCGCTTCCATTCTCCCGGATTCTTCATTCACTGCATAAAATGTTCCTTCCAAAAGAATGTAAGTCAGCGACATGGGAACCCATATCCAGATCCCTGCCAAGTAGATCATCACTCGTTTGACTGAAATATGAATCTGGTATTTGAAAGGATCGCATATTGCTATAGACAACATAATGCTTAGTCCCATAAGAGAAAAACATTTAATGATTGTGAATGCGTTACCAAAAGCGAATAGAATTCGCATTTTCGAGCTAAAGCGATCAACGGTGATAACTGAGAAAATTATAATGTTCAAGCCTATGTCAGCCAAAACTTCGTTCACCATGAATTTGCCAATAACGCCATTACACATCCTGGATTTGAAAAGTATCAACAGTATGAACAAATTGTTTGAAAATCCCCACGTTGCAACAGAATAAGTCACGAATAAAATATATCCCGAAATGGTATGAGATGTGTTAGTTACACTGTTATCCATAGCGAGTTTGTGAAGTATTAGATCAAGAAAAAGATTAACTTACTGTACTTTTTTCTTTTTAACGTTATACAGATATACACATGTATATGTGTTATTATTCCCTAACCTTCTTTGTCTGCTTCTGCTTTATATACACAATATATTTTCATCACACGTAGACTGCTGTTTGTAACAAACAGACGGGCCAACTCTTTTTCAGACTTAAAATGAAATTATTCATTTTCGATGACAGTTCAGTACCATGTAATTCCTATTGGACAAGAGAGGAAAGCATTATATTAGTAGCATAAAATAAAGACAATTATGAGTTTTTAATATGTTTTATTATTGATCCAAATGGATTTGTTTTTCAACCATTTATCTACATCAAACGAAATAGCTATGGATACATTTTTCCTTTTATTGTTTTCGTTATGAATAAGATATGAAAAATAAATAAATTCATTGTTATTATTTAATTATTTATTTTCTTTTTTAATTTATTAAATTTTTTAAAATTATTTGTTTGTTGCCCTATCATCTGGAATTGTAATGATTACAAATTTTTCCGAAAATGATTTTCTAATGATTTTTAAAAAATAAGCAGAAATAATTTTCTTAGTTTTTTCTCATTCTCTGATTTTCAGTGTAAAATTTTTAAATTTGTAAATACCAAACAACCAACAAACAAACCAAAAAAAAAAAAAAAAAAAGAGAGAGAAAAAAACACGAAAACAAACAAAACAAAGAAAAAAAAAAAAAAAAAAAAAAAAAAAACGAAATTAAAAAAAAAAAAAAAAAAAAAACCCATATTACAAAAAAATACATTTATTTACAATTCATTATAAAAACAAATAAAAAAGAAAGCAACGGTAACAACAACAAAATTAAAGAACAATAAGATCAACTATGGTTAAAAATGAGAATAACAAGAGAAAAGAAAAAAGAAACGAGACAAGCTCGATTAACTACAAAAGATAACAACTGAGTGTTTTATAACTGAATTATAAAGACATTTCGTGTAATGTATAATTTAATCTAATTATATCAGGCAGATTTCACATTAAAATCTTGAAAAAGCAAAAACATTTCCGTTTATTTTAATGAATGTAACAACGATGTTAAACTAACACGATCATAAGACAAAGATACTGAACTAACGCCATCATGTAACAAATACTGAACTAACGCCATCATGTAACAAATGCTGAACTAACACCATCATGTAACAAATACTGAACTAACGCCATCATGTAACAAATGCTGAACTAACACCATCATGTAACAAATACTGAACTAACGCCATCATGTAACAAATGCTGAACTAACACCATCATGTAACAAATACTGAACTAACACCATCATGTAACAACGATGTTGAACTAACACCATCATGTAACAAATACTGAACTAACACGATCATAAGACAAAGATACTGAACTAACACCATCATGTAACAAATACTGAACTAACGCCATCATGTAACAAATGCTGAACTAACACCATCATGTAACAAATACTGAACTAACACCATCATGTAACAATGATGTTGAACTAACACCATCAGGTAACAAATACTGAACTAACACCATCATGTAACAAAGATGTTGGACTAATACCATCAAATTCTTAAAATATTCCATACCAATTTTGATTTTCAAGTGAAGATATTATAATGGCCATATATTATTTATACGAGGCCATTATATGAATAGAAAATGTTTTGCGAATTCGAAACGAGAAACACACACACACACAACACACATACGCGCTCGCACACAGACACACACACACACACACACACACACACAGACACACACACACACACACACACACACACACACACACACACAGTGAACAGTAGAAAATGTATCTAAAGACTGAGCTAGCAAGAAAGCGATAATTTACCAAGAACTGTATGTGTAATGAAGCAGATTTGTGTATTTAAGATTGATCAGCTTCATACTCATTAAAACATAGCAAAAAAAGTAAACTGTTCAGAACCGATGCTTGACACATTTACTGTTTGTCACATGTCACAGTCGGCAGTTAGTACTTCAGGCGTCATTTTTTCTCTCCAACAGCAGTTGCGGATATCAAACATATCTCATTAGCATCAGCCAATGAGCGATCAGAATTAGTCCGCGTGATCGAAACGTATTTACTTTTCCGCTCCATTTAAAGTTTTATCCTGCTGACGTAAAGACGTCAATGTTCGCTTAGAAATAGTAATCTGGAGCTGTTTTGTTTAATATTATTATTATTATTATTATTATTATTATTATTATTATTTATTTATTTATTTTAATTTTTTGTTTTCAGTGGTGGATGTGTTTATCCTCCTAGTTTATTTTGGCTGAAATTTCATGACTAGACAAATAAACAGTTCAAGGTTCAGATTTAGCAAGTTTCGCTCTGTTGAAGTATTTACTCTCAGACAAAAACGATATCAGTCGTACGATAGTACTGAATGTTGAAAGCAGAGCTCAGTAACATAAAAAGAAAAGCGTGCTGTATTTTGAAGATAGGTTCTATTTTGTTTATCGTTTCGAATTCGCAAAATAAATTCTATTTCGTTGTAGTTTCGTTTCGGAAGTTTAAAAATCAGTTTCGCGCTCTCCGAATTAGAAGTTTATTTTATTATTAGCAAATGTCCATGCTGAGGCAAAAAATAGAAGAAAAAAATAGCAATAATTTCTAAACATACAAAATGCTTTTAGACAATTTATTTATACACTACAGATGCACTTTAACACAATTCTTTATTCATTATTTATCGTTGTTGCTTAATCTTAAGTTTGAATTCTATTTAATCTAAAAGAAAATAATATTAGTATTCACTGTTGGAGGTCTGCTCAGATGGACATTTCGACTGGCAACGATTCCGTTTAGTTTACTCATTTAACAATAAATGAGTCGTTGATTTATATCAGGGGTCTTGGATTTCTTGTTGTAGCGTGTGTATGTACTACTGCATGGTCAAAACAGTTTTTATTTCTGGCTTAGAACCAGCGATTTAAATACAAATGTCTCTCTGAGCTGTTCTCAAGAGGATACTCAGGCTGTATGTTTAAATTAATGTTTTTATTTCAATATAATTGCGGAATCATGTAATTCGGATATGTACTGGGTTGGACAGTGAATTTCACGAAAGGAGATTTAATTATTGTGCTGTATATACTAACCTTCAAAACGAAATGATTTTCATTATAAAGAAAGAAGAAAAGAAAACCCCCCAAAACTTCGGTCTCGAAATTAAAACCAAGTGTGCGGGGCCCTTGAGCAACGTTTAGAATTATGAAATATTTTCTCAGGTGGAAATATAAAAGATGATTAAATAAACTGTTAAAAAGACACGCTTTATGAGCTAGACAGATGGCAATGTGTGTGACAAGGATGCAGCTGTGATTAAGAACCTGAAAAATAAGCTTAGTCTTCTGTCTTAATGTATTAACACCGTTCATGTTTTTAACTCGTAGTGAGACTAATTATTTGATGCGAAGGTAACAAAATACGTAGAAGCTAATTGTAATAAACCAGTTCTCTATTTCGAACAATGCTGTTACGAGTATATGAAGCTCATAATTCTAAAACATTATATGGAGAAATATGCTATAAATGATAAATAAATTTCTGTTACCGAAGAAAACTGATTTCTTTTTTTCGCGTAATAATTTGAATGGAAGTTTACAAGAAGTTTTTCCAAGTGCTTGATTTTGAAGAAAAAAAGAATGGCATATTTCTACAAGGTTTTATTGTGTTATAATATTAATCCGTTAAATTTTGTAACCTTTTTAATTTCCTTTTGTTTTTAAAAACATCTTTATGCAAGACATACAACTGTAAGTCAAATGATAATAAAATTTATTTTCGAATAAAAATAATAATGAACATTCGATAATACATTTATTTATTTATTGTGAATTTAATGAAATGTATAATATACATGGTAAGCATGTGTTTCTTGTGCGTATGTTGTGTGTGTGTGTGCTTTGTGTGTGGGTGTGTTTGTGTGTATATTGTGAGCAAAACATGCGCTTAGTGTATATATACATACACATATATCACGTCAACCTTAACTATGTTAATTGGTGTAATCTAAATATCTATTGTCTATGTACTGAAATCTATGAACTTATGTTTCACTGTCTACATCAAGATACATGTATTCACACGTGAAAAACAACGCTAGCTTCTTACTCTTTTCTTTTTCCTTTATTCTAACTAATTGGGGAGAAGGAAATCATGCTAATTTACTGTAATCTTGCTTCGTGTCAAATATATTTACAATAATACCTTCTCCCACTTGATTAACATACGTCTTCTGCGTGATGTCCAGTGAGGTGTCCAGAACATGACAAATTAAATATTATTTTCTTTTAACATTAGCAAGGCAAAGTTCTGTTTAACAGAGATCGTATATGATACACTTTTGTAAATTTATCTCTGTATATAATTGATATACCAGAGAGAAACTCTATATGGCTTTGCAAGTGTAAAGAAATAACTCTGTCTACTGAAGAAAACAGGTAACTGTAAATCAATGAAAAGTGAAACTAGATTAGAAAAAATATTTGAGTAATCAGGATATTTCCATTCTAAGATACTTTAACATCAGTAAAAAGGTGGAAAATTACCTGCATTTTCACCGTTTCACAAAAGGAAAACAAAACAAAAAAAGAAAAAAGGGAAAAAACTTTCGATAACGAATATGGCCAATAACGAGACTAATACATCCATGGTGATTCCCATGCATATTCTAGGAGCCAGTACTTTTATTCTTGCTTGGGGATTTTCAAGTAACATTTTCATGCTGTCGGCTCTGGTTAAGTCGAAGATGACCCGCGATATCATAGGTCAGTTCATGGTCAATGAAATATTCGCGGACATGTCTTTGCATCTGAACACTGTTGTATTTCTTATTGTCAGCTTCTACACTCCAGAACTAATGTTTGGAATGGCTTTAGTTGTCGCCTTCGCGGGTATCAAATGTTTTTCTCTGATGGGGTTAAGCATCGTCCTCTGCATTGCCGTGTGTGATCCATTCAGATATCAAGTGCACATAACTGTGAAAAAGGTTAAAATATGTCTGGCGACAACCTGGTTCTGGATTCCCTTGGCGCTGTGTTACGTATATCTTGAAGGAACATTTTACAGAATTAATGAATTTTCTAACAGACTCGATCCCAACTACACAGCCGATAACTGGTGGGTTGGAGTTCTTAATTTGTCAACCGTCATCGGCATCCCTTTCGTTGTAATCACGACCTGTATGGTTAAAATAGCCAAACACCAGAATGCTGCCATTTTGAACAACTGCAACAACAGTCGAGTAACTGAAAGCAAAATTCGCTTGGCTAAGTTAAACACGGGTGTTTTCATTCTGTACGTTTTGTCTCAGTTTCCCTTTCACATTGTTCTTTCTCTGCATGTCATTAATCCTTTTATACTGGCGACTGGAGTTTTCTTTTACTTAATGTATCCCTTGATGAAACTCTTGCTCTATCTGGCCTTGATGAGAAATTTCAGACGTGCAGCAGCGCAGATGTGTGGATGTGGAAAAACAAACGTGAAGAGATTGGATCGTTCCGGGACAAGTGTTTCGACGGTAACAAAAAGCTGTGCGTCTTTAGTAACAGTTAAATAGCACAGAACCGATCGACTGATGGACAAAGAGATGAAGAAAGGTTATGTAGAATCAGATACACAGAGAAAAAAAGACTGACAGATACAGAAGTATAGACAGAGAGAGATAAAACATTTTAGCTATGTAAAAAGAAATATAGAGTTGACAGTTTTATCCCAAACGAACCGAGAATTATCCATATAATGAAATGGATTGGAAAAAAAAATTAATATTATATTAGGAGTTGTAGCATATCAAATATTTTAATCAGTTTTATTTTATTTTATTTTTTATTTTATTTTTTTTTATTTAAAAGCTGCTTTACGGTAAATATGATAACTTAGAGCTGCAACATAACATTATGAACATTTTACTCTCCTTAATACTTATTTTATTTTTGAAAAGTATATATATACACACACACGTAGACACAGACATATCTCCTAACAATTCTTCTGAATATAAATAACAGTATTTTAAAGATTTTCTTCTCAGAACAAATAAAATATAATATCATCCGATTTTAGTAAATGTATGTAAAATGACATTTTGCTAGTTTTAGTTATTCGAAAACGATGTCTGAAATGATGCAAATGTCACTGAATTATTAAAACTCTAAATGAAGTTATTGCTTTTTTAAAGAGGCACTCAACTGCGCACAGGGGATTTATGAAGAATATGTATAATAACTAAAATCACTTTTCATTAGACGTTTGTTGTATTGATGATTGCATTTATATGTATATAAATGTGTATATATATGTTTGTATGTGTGTGTGTGTGTGTGTTTTTGTTTGTATGTTTGAATGTATGTTTTATTTAACTATATGTATGTATTTATGCATGTATATAATATATATGCATGTATGAATATATGTATTATATATATGTATGTGTGTATCTATACATTTATGTATGTATGTATGTATGTGTATGTTTTTGTTTGCCCGAAACAATAAAGAGAACATCCAGATGAGAAAACTTCGTTGAATTAAATGATAATAAGACGTATATTTCTTAAAACTGCATTGTATACTTCACTTCAGACTGGAGATATTGTCAGACATTTGTTTGTAGTTTAAATATATATACGATGTATAAATGTTGCGAAACACACAAACCAGCGATTGGCAGGATCGCAGTGTTTGAGTGCAGCAAGTGTCATTAAAATACAGAGTTTTTTTTTCGTATGTTATCACTATATATTGTATGTCGTTCTCAGTTTCTGTCTGGATAAAAAAAAAAAAAATGATATGTTTTACAAGCCAAAGTATGATTAGACAGTTATTTTATATTTTCACTAGCAGCAAATGAACAATAAGTCGACAGCATAAGAGCCTAGTCAACAAAATCTCCGCTGACTATGCCTTCATATAAACTAAATGATTACGTAGGTTTTATTATTATTATTATTATTACTATTATTTATTATTTATTATTATATATTTATTTATTTATTTATTTATTTGTTTGTTTATTTGTTTATTTATTATTATTATTATTATTATTATTATTATTATTATTATTACTATTATTGTTGTTGTTGTTGTTGTTATTGTGATTGTTGTTGTTGCTGTTGATTTGAAAAAGATAAAATAACTCACATGATTTTTTAAAGGTTGCAGTGGTACTTAAATGTAAGTAAAGACGAACGTTTAAACACTTACGATAGCCTCTTTGACCCTAGACGAGAGAACGTTGTGTACGCTAAACCAGATTAGTGAAATTCGCTTTATAATCCGTCTGAGTTTCCGGACGTGTTTGACCGGTATAGCGGTAAACTAGCTATCTGTCGACTTATTTTTATATAATAATATGAAAAGATATCTTGATTTAATTGCCACAGTGTATGTGGTTTTTCGTAATTATCAACATTAAGAAAAGAGAAAGCACCTATGACAGTGCAGTTATAGAACAGCAAAGATAATAGAACTGGTATGAAATTTTCCTTTTATTAATTAATAGAGTTGGTAACACTAATAATAAAATTAATTACTGGCATCTTATTATATTATATTACAATATATTATATTATATTATATTATATTATATTATATTATATTATATTATATTATATTATATTATATTATATTATATTATATCATATCATATTTTGTTATATTACATTATATTATATTATATTATATTATATTATATTATATTATATTATATTATATTATATTATATTATATTGTATTGTATTATATTATGCGAAAGAAAAAGAAATTCATTATGAAATATATTTCCTACATAATGAGCACAAAATAAAATAAAATAAAATAAAATAAAAATTTCAGTTATACATACTGCCAGCAGTTTCCTACGAAGTTGAAATTACAGCAGTGAAGTTTACTCTATACAAATGATTATTTAGCCAATAATAACTCTAGTAAAAACTTACCTATATTATACTCCTGTTGTCAATCAACATTCTTCACAAAACAGTTATAAATGTTAACCAATGACAAGCGAGATGGACGTAAACTAATAAAAAATAAAATTAATGCAACTACATTTCGCTTACGTAATATAAATTATGTGCTGCACAGTTGGTGACAGTCATTACTGTTGTAAATGCTAGAATGAAAAAGAACAAAAGAAAAAAAAAAAAAAAAAAACATAAGGCGAAAGTTTTGATTGAAATTTTTTCTGACGTTTGATGGCTGAAGTAGTAACTAGAAGTATAGATTGTGGCCTTTTGTTGTGGAGAATATTCAGTAATTCTTCAACATAACTGTGATTTGTAACATAGGCACTAACGCGTGAAAATAATCTTATAATATTTCTAAAGAGGAAGTTACCATGACGGTGAACATATCGAATACCTCTGATCTCATACCTCCTTTAGGAGCGAGTTGTTCTGTGATACTGTGGGGATTTTCAAACAACATCTTCATTCTGATGATTCTTGTAAAATCCAGGATGGTTTTCGGTGTGATCGGCCACTTCATGGTTAACGAGGTTATTGCCAGCATGTTGCTGCATTTAAACACTGCGACTCTGCTAATCGCTAGTTACTATGCTTCACATGTAATATTTAACATGGCGTTAGTGCCTGCCTTCTCATCGGTAAAATGTTTTACCATGATGGGGTTAACCATCGCTCTGTGCATTGCTATATGTAACCCTTTGAAATATCATATCCATATCACAAAGACGAGAGTGAAAACATATTTGGCAGTAATATGGCTGTGGGTTCCTGTTGTGTTATGTTTCATATACTTGGACGGGACATATTTTGAGTTCAATGAACAGTCGAAAAGACCTGATCCCAGTTATACTTCAGAGAACTGGTGGGTTGGGTTAATTAATTTATCCGGCGTAGTTGCTGTTCCTTTGATTGTAATCACTGCATGTATGATAAAAATAACCAGACATCAAAATGCAGCAGTTTTAACCAGCTCTTACATTAAGAGGACGACAGAAAGCAAAATTCGTTTGGCTAAGTTAAACACGATAGTTTTCATTTTGTACATCTTGTCGTACTTACCATTTCACATCGTTTTGTCGCTTCACATTGTGGACGCTGTAGCTTTTGGATGCATGGCTTTTCTGTATTTCATCTACCCGTTGTTAAAACTGTTTGTTTATTTAGCTTTGATGCGAATATTCAGGACCACTGCAGTAAACATTTGTTGTTTTGGTTGTAGAAATAAAACAAACGACGATACATCAAATGTTCTTAGAATAACAGCAAAATCGGCTGAAAACAAAGATTTCCAAGATATTCGAATGGTCGTTAGCAGAGGAAAAGAGCAACAAGGCACGAATTAACTAAACTAATTGTAGCATCACGGTGTTTATTTATTAGAAGAACGGTCATAACGGAGGAGTATAAATTATGTCCTGTATTCTGCGTGTTGGCTACTGGAATAAATCATGACACATGGATGAAAAACAGAGACGGAGTCAAAATAAAGTTAATAATGACAAAATATTTCAATAAACGTGTTTTAGACAGAATTTCATAGAATTCATTATTACAAGATAATACTCTTTTGTAATACCTTAAACTGTTAATAAACGTATTTATTCGAGTGTTTTATTTTCAGTGACTGGAATTTGTGACATAATGTTAGAAAGCGGTAGGTGTTTGATTTTTGTAAGTGTAGTCGTTTTTTTTTTAATGCTTTTTGTATGTACAGTTATAGGTGAAGTAATATTTTATTTTATCATATTTTGTAATTACAACATTAAATTTGTTAGTTATGATAATGCTACAGCTGCTTTAATAAGTAAGGACATATTTCGATTTAAGTCATAAACATTACAGCTTTGTAGCTACGTGATAATAATAATAATAATAATAATAATAAGAAGAAGAAGAAGAAGAAGAAGAAGAAGTAGAAGAAAACTACATACATACATACATTCAACAATACAAACATACAAAAGCTGTATAATTTTATTTCATTGTTAGTTATTGATTAATATTTTGTTGATGCATTCTTACATAAATTGTTTACTCGGCTTGTTGTTGCTGTAGTTATTGTCGTTACAATAGTTATGAGTATGTGAATGCAATATTTAAAATCACTATTCAAAAAGTAAACTGTATATAAATTTTATACTGCTTCAAATAATTGTTTTGGTTTTGTGGACACTATTCTTTTGAAAATAATAATAATAATAATAATAATAATAATAATATGACAATAATAACACAAATACGTCAAAAGGAATGGGTATTTTTGCTCTTTTTGGGACATAATTTGCGTTAAGAAGTGTAATAAAGCAATTATTTGCAAAACTGGAAAATGATAACTAATATCTACTAAACAACGTCACAGCAAGAAAGAAATGGTTGCCTTTAGACGGGGGTCTGACCTTTCATTTTACTTCCTTATTTTATTAAGTTTTATTAATCATACTGCCCATTCAGGTGCACGAAATATTTTAATTTTGTTATGTGTAGCACCATAGTTTTATATATATATAACTATGTAATCATTTTGTTTATTAGCTGAATGTATGTTTATATAAATATATAATATATATATATATATATATATATATATTTGCTTTCAGCTAATAAACAAAATGATTACGTGTAATATGAAAAAAAAAATAATAATAAGTCTCAGATTTTCACAAATTATTTAAACCCCAAGTAAATTAAGAGTTTTAAATCTGAAAGAAAGAAAAAGGGAATTAAAAAAAAAAAATACTAATTAGTTACACGTAATATTGCTACACTAATACTTTCGAATTTAATTCTGTTATTATTAATCACAGACGTTTTTATTCTAGGATGTGTTTTTGTTGTAATGTAGATTTTTCCATTTATTCAGATTAAATCCTTTGATCTGTTTCTTATGTACTCTCTTATGTGGACTTTTACATTTGAATTACGTGGCATTTTTCTTTTTCAAGATCTTATAATTTGTCGTTTTGCTTTTCCATTGTTACTGTAATCCGTAATCCATATTGACGAACGTAATTAACCCAGTAATGCAGCAGTTCAAAGAGTATTTGTCTGTCATCAGTTAGTGCTAACAGCAAACCAATAAGAAAATGTCTGTCTGGAAATAAAAAATAAATAATAATGATAATAAAAGATAAACTGTGCACAAGAAAAAATAAATAATAATGACAAGAAAAGATAAACTGCGCACAAGAAAAAATAAAGCAATAATGATTGTTCTTTTTTGCATACATGCCTACATACATACATAAGTACGTACATAAGAACATACATACATACATACATACACATAAATTAACTTATTATTTTTCATAATAGATACGGATATTTTAACAGGCAAATAAAACAAACAACATAAGATAAGACATTATAACCTTAAATCATTTACGTGTGCATATATATTTGTATGCATGTATGTATGTGTATGTAATGTTTATACATGTAAAACTGATTGTATTTACGAACGTACATGTACACTATGTTCTTATATACCTACTAAGTCCGACAAGCTATCAGTGGATAATGAAAAATACATTTCTTGAGATGTATGGCTAATCTTTGATTCTGATGGCTGAGAAGAATTATGACGGCCAGACTGTTTAACCACTTTTATAAATAATTAGGTAAAAATGTCCATGCTTGGATCTACAAGGTTTTATATCTCACAGTACTAATGCTCACGATCTACTGGGAGTAAGATCGCTCTCAAACCTTAAAGTTAGTCTCGAATTTTGTCAAAACAAGCTATGCACTTTGTTAAATGATGTTATGATAAAGTTATCTAAAAGGTGAGTGTGTAATGGGGCGCAATCTCATATGTCCTTGTTTATAAACTGTTCGTATCTGTCAAGTAAAAAAAAAAAAAAAAAAAAACAGAGGACACATGTACATGGCCTCGATACTTTGAAAATATTGTTTATTAATAGGTTACGACATTATTTAAACATTTTCACATATGTAAATTAAATTTTACTATTTCTGTATTTTATTTGTGTATGTATGTGTGTGTGTGTGTGTGTGTGTGTGTGTTGGTGTGGTTGTGTGTGTGTGTGTGTGTGTGTGTGTGTGTGTGTAAAATGAATTTACGTGACTAAATATTTCATTTAATCTAAATCTAGGCTCATTGCGCGTAAATAAACATCACCAATTTCAGCTTTCACTTCTTTTTTTCTTTTTTAAACTTCCGCGTACAGTATTATTTACAAGAATAATTTTATAACATTAATTTACGTGTCTAAATATTCCATGATAGTATACCTAGACTAAATAATACCATTAAGAAAAAAATGTATAATTTTCCCAAGTTTCGGTTTTCGTTTGTTCTAATTTTCAAAAATAGCTTATTAAAGGTTTCTAAACGTAGCTAATTGCCAGCATAAAAGTCTGTAAGCAGTTTCTTCTTATAGACAAAACATTAATTAATTTGTTTCCGAAGCAGAATGATTTATTCATATCATAAACTGTCTGTTTTAACAAACTTTCATGTATTAAAAAATGTATATGCTTTAGTTCATATCCATTTAAACTGAAGAAGGTAAACAACTAAAACAGTTTCATCACTGTTAATTTTTTTTAATAAAGACCGAATGCTCTTTTTATATAAATATGTAAAGTAGATATGATGTTATATAATTTAACGCTGGACTTAAAACACTTTATTTGCGTAGACAGATTCTCTCGTATTCAGTATCGACAAAACGTTCTTACGTATATGATAGAAATCAATAAAAAAAAAGAAGAAGAAGAAAGGGAAATAAATAGCAATTTTACTACTAATAATAATGGTTATAATAATAATAATAGTAATCATAATAAATAAATAAATAAATAAATAAATAAATAAATAGATAGATAAATAATTATAGACTTGTTTCTTCATATTGAAATAATTATAGATGGAATTACAAAGAAACACTGGCTCTAGATGTCAATCATAATTCTTGACAAAATCAGTTTATCCATTAACCAATGATAAGCGAACTGGTGCATGAATATATAAAGAAGTAAAGTACATCGCATTTCTCATAATATACTCAGTTTCGTAACATATTTAACAGGCTAGAACAAAACCTTACAAGTGCAGAAAAACCACTTCATTATCATTAATACATTATTAACTAACACGGAATTTTTTTAAAAGAACAATTTTCATCGCATGTACTCTTACGGAGAACATAACCGTCGGACACACTGAAGGAATATGTTAATATTTGATAGCATCTTTGGTAAAGGATTAATAAATATTTTAATTTAACCAGCAAATACTTAATTATGCACAGTGTAAAATCAAAGAGTTCAGAATTTGTTCTGTGATTCGCGAAAAACAAACACGAACTGTGAAGAGGAACTGAATATGACACCAAACGTGACTAATGCATCCGAAACAATACCTTTGGGTTTAATAGGAGGAAGTGTCTCGGTCATGATATGGGGAGTGTCGAACAACATCTTTATACTGATGATTCTGGTAAAATCGAAGATGTTTTTTGGAGTCATAGGCCAGTTCATAGCTAACGAGGTTCTAGCTGATATGGTTTTACATCTGAACACGGCAGCGTTTCTAATCGCTAGTTTCTACACGTCGAAATTATTGTTTTCTATGGCTTTCGTCGCCGCCCTGGCTTCCATTAAAAGTTTTTCTATGATGGGGTTAAGCATATCTCTCTGTGTTGCTGTGTGTAATCCTATAAGATACCACATACATATTTCTGTGAGACGAGTGAAGATTTACTTGGCGACGACGTGGCTGTGGGTTCCCGTGGCGTTGTGTTACATCTATCTTGAAGGTTCATTTTACAAGGCGAACCAACGTTTGAAAAAACTGTTTCCCAATTACACTCGTGACAACTGGTGGGTTGGTGCATTTAACATGACGGGCATAGTCGTGATTCCTTTCATTGTAATCACATTCTGTATGACAAAAATAGCCAGACATCAAAGTGCTGCAGTTTTAGCCAACTCTTACCTCAAGAGGACAACGGAAAGCAAAATTCGCTTGGCTAAGTTAAACACGATAGTGTTCATTCTGTACGTCTTATCTCACGTTCCGTTTCACATCGTTTTCTCGCTTCACGTTCTCGAACCAGTTGTCTTTGGAACCATGACTTTCATTTACTTCATCTATCCACTGATGAAACTCTTTGCTTATTTGGCTTTGATGAACATTTTCAGACGCACAGCAGCAAAGATTTGTTATGGCGTTTGTACGAATAAAACAAGTGGAGGCAATGTTTCCGACCACACGACAATAACAGCGGAACCGGCTACAAGTCGAGATATTCATGAAGATGTTGACCTGTGTGTTGGTAAGACAAGAAATTGACTGGAAGTCACAGAATACAAAACAGACAAACAGTGGAAGCCACGTCCGTAAATAGACTCTTTTTGAAATGAGGCAAAAACATTTATTCGCCCCGCTCCGCTTGGTCATGATCGCGATGATGTCGATAGACTTCAAACGGTAACCGTAGACATAAACGAATTCATTCAGTGGATATCTTTTCTATCGGAATTGAGATTTATATTTTATATTTTTTAAAACAAAACCTTTTGTAAAAAAACAAAAAATAAAAAATAAAAATAAAAAAATAAATAAAAAATAAATAAATAAAATAAAACAATAATAATTAAAATCTTCGATTTCGATATGAGGCTTTTGCATCAATGTAGTTACAGCCATGGAAGCTGTAATAAAGTATGTGTATTTGTGAGCTGTGAAAAACTGAGTATCAGAATAACACAGACATCTGCTGTTACCAATGATAAAACAACAATAACTTTCTGGTGTTTGGCTTTACAAGTTATTCACAAGCAATTCACATCAGAATTGCAAAAATTATTGTTAGTGAAGAATAATAAATGTGTAAGAAAATACTGCAGTTTGTAAAATTTTAATATATAACAATAAACTTTTTCTTCCTTTATGTAACTTTGATGAAACAAAATTTAATGATAACACGTATTTTGTTTTCAGTTTTACTTGGTAGTTTTGATATTTGTTAAATTAAATATAAAATAACGTTTGATGATGGTGATGATGATGATATTCATAATAATAATAATGATGATGATGATAACGATGATCACGAGTCGTGAAAGTACATCCCATTAATGTATTTTGAAGGAATGTAATTCTGAAAGACATTAAATATTATTTCTTACATTTACTGTTACAGGTTCATTACTGTTGTTGTTGTTGTGCTGCTACGGTTGTTGTTATTTTAGTTGTTTTGCTCGTCTTAAATATATTAGTCCAATGACTCTGTTTAATATTTTGTATAATTAGATTAAGTGAAACCACATATTTAATATAATCTGATAGCTAGAATTGCTTTCTACTTTGTAGCAAAATAAAAAATAAAAAAAAATAAAACATATTCAAATATATGTAAGCCGTATAGCGGAAATAGTTATTACAGTTTTGTCAGGAGATAGTCAAAGATCTAAAGATAATTAATAAATGACAAAAACAATTTTCATGACTGTTTTGACAGTTCGCTTCAGTAGTTTCTTCTTTTTTTTCTTCTTCTTCTTATTATTATTATTACTATTATTATTAGTAGTAGTAGTAGTACCAGTAGTAATAGTAGTAGAAGTAATAGTACTACTACTAGTAGTAGAAGTAGTAGTAGTAGTAGTAGTAGCAGCAGCAGTAATAGTACTACAACAAGTAGTAGAACCAATGGTAGCAGTAGAAACAGTAGTAGTAGTAGTAGTAGTAATAGTAGGAGTAGTAGTAGAATTGTTAATTGACGGGATTGTCAGTTCGGCAAAACAGTTTCTTCTTCTTCTTCTTCTTCTTCTTCTTCTTCTTCTTCTTCTTCTTCTTCTTATTATTATTATTATTATATTATTTGGTTTTATGTAACGTATTACAAATCTGAACTACACGAATGCTTCAGCAATACATGATTAATGTTTTGTATGCAAGAAGAAACTGGCGAAGTTTGTTTATTTATTATTTTTATTAATTTTCCTTTAAGGCGTTAATTTTTGAGAACTGCACTAATTAGTAAAAGTCAAAGATAGATTAATGAATTTCAAAAACCAAAAGAAAAGAATTTTTTTTTTTCAAAGTACCACTATTTTTCTCATTTAATAATTCTGAATTTAATTTCATGCTGAAACATTGATTTATGTATTATTATTAATAATCATCATTCACGTTATTATTCCTGGGCTTTTTGTTGTGATATAGGTTTTTCATTTATTCAGATAATGTCCTTTCGATTAGTTTCTTATATAATTTGTGCAAACCTTTACATCGGAATTACATACAACTTTTTATCTGAACGAATTCTAATTTGTGTTTCTTTTTCCTCTGTCGCTATAATCCACAATTCACGCTGATGAAATTAATTTTCTAGGTGTTTCGCTCAGTAACATTTATAGATCGATCTTCAGCATATACACAAAAACAAACTATCTGCAGATGAATATCTTTAAATATCACTACAGTAATAAGAGATACAGTAATAACAATGATAAAAATAATAATAATAATAATAATAATAATAATAATAATAATAATAATAATAATAATAATAATAATAATAATAATGAAAACAGAAGAAAAGAGAAAAGAAACATATATGCTATCTTTATTTATTTATTTATTTATTTTAAACATGCTATATACTTGTTATTATAACATGTTAAACACATAAACAAGTACAATGAAAAGCATCAGCTGAAAAATCTAACAAACAATAGAAAGATGCATGCGCATTTAACCGGATGTTTATATAAACATTTGAAAGATTCCTTATTAAAATATTGTTGTTGTTGAAAGTGAAAAAGATAATATGGATTGATCATAATAGTTTGAATATATTTATTTTGGAAGCTTTTTAACTGGCCATTTGTACTTCTGAAAAATCGACTGAAACTTTAAATATTATAAAAATAAAGAAATCTGCGGTTGCTTCCAAAACAGTATCAGAATAGTCCTAATCAGCAAAGCCATAATTGTAATGTACTGTTGATGTAAATTTGATATAAGTCTGGACATAAGAAATAATATATTTGTCATGTTTATCTTTGAATTATGCTTTTTATGCATTTTATGTCTATATATTAACTGAAAGAAATTAAGTGCGGTAGTATTAATATAATATGATTTCTGTATTTCATAATTCTTGTATAACCGACCACTACAAATATATTAAGTTAAGAAATATTTTTTGATGTTAGGTTGCGTTCTTATTATATGAAATGATTATTATTTTGCAGTTATTTAATTAATTATATATCTTATTTTAACTAAACGACTTTATACGAAACACCTCAAATAATAATAACCGTATAACTTGCCCTTTTTTTTATTCATTTGGAAAGGTTGTGGTCTTTTTGGGGGGGTGATTGGTGGGGCGGGGATGGTTCAAGAAAACAGTATATGTGATCTGGTTTCTTCGAGTCAAGAACAAAAAAGAAAAAAGTAAACAGATGATGTTAATCTTTCTACTGCTGAAAAATGCCAGTAAAAACAAAGTTGACAGTTACGAAAACAGTAACAGTAATAATATTAATAGCAGCTGTAGTAGATTAGTACTAGAAGAGTAAGTAGCTAGTATTAGCAGCAGCAGTGATGTTCCGTTTGATATAATAATAATAATAATAATGATAATAACAATAATAATAATAATAATAATAATGATGATAACAATAATAGTAATAATAATAATAATAATAAAAACAATAATAATAACAACAATAATGATAATAGTAATAATAATAATAACAAAAATAATAATAATAACAACAACTACATTAATAATAGTAGCAAAGCAAGTGCGTTATCTACAAACACGGATTAATATGAATAAAGAATTAAAATGCTCTTCGGATATTTAAATAGGCCATCAAACAAAAATTAAACTATCGTAATTTCTGAAACCAGGCGGAATAGCCACTTGGAAAACATCTCCGTACCACAGTATTTGTCCCAGTTTATTTATGTGTAAAGAGATATAAGCTAAATACACCCTGTGGAAAACATTGTCAGTTATACTCAGAATCAAATTACATTAATCTCTATGTACTTTTTCTTAAAACAGATAATGACTGAGCTCCAATTATCCTCTGTTAAACTGATTATAATATTATGTTCAGAATTTCCTTCTAGAACTTCTCTCCTGCCATTTAATGAAGAGTACATTTTAAAAAAAAATCAGAACGGATGCCTAATCCTTCTGTGTCAGAATGTCACTTCTCTTAAGACAAGTTTCCAAAACAGTCACCTTTCTATAGCACTCTAGTCTACTCCCAAAACGTATATTCTAATAATAAATAAAATAATTTAGGCTACAAGATGTCCAACATCTGTCAGTACAAAAAGTGCTCAAAGATTGAGTGCTGTTAAAATAAAATTCTTTATACGTATGTATTATATTTGTATATGGTGTGTGTGTGTGTGTGTGTGTGTGTCTTTAAAATATTTGTCATTTGTTATTTGTACCATTAAAACATTAAATTAAACTGTATATCGCATGTCATGTACATTTCGAAAAAAATAAAATGTGTGTATGTGTGTCTGAATGTATGTATTCAAATTATTTTGGATATGTATATATGTGTATATAATTGTGAAGAAGAATTTTTTTGAGGGGTGCAGAGGGTTAAGTGTGTGTTTTACACCCTCGCAGATGTATTATATCTATATTATCATCAGATGCTGCACTGTGTAATTTATACTCGTCATTTCATTTTTTCCAGACAGCAGATTAATCCACTGTTATTTTTATTTATTTATTGGCTTTATCAGTTGCTTGCAGGCGTATTTCTTAATGGAGTCAGTGAACTCGAAGTTCACGAGACAGTGAACATGAGATAATTAAACTGATAACCCTGTCTCAAGCAGAATAACGGATATTGATACCCGATATCTGCCTCTTTCTTCATTCGCCATTTTTTTTTAAATACTTGTTTTATTTGTTTTACGCTGCATCCATTACTGTGTATACAACGGTCGTAGTAGTAGTAGTAGCAGCAGTAGTAGTAGTCACAGTAGCTGTTGTCGTTGTAGAAGATGTTGTAGTAGCAATAGTAGTAGTAGTAACAGTAGCGGTAGTAGTAGTTGTAGAAAATGTAGTAGCAGTAGTAGTAACGGTGATACTAGTCGTATTAACGGTAGACGCAACAGTAATAGTGCTAGCAATATACTGACTCCTACTTTATTACTACAGTATTATAAATTTACATTTAATGTATACAACACAATAAATGGTTTTTCACCTAATCGTCGCATTCGTGAAAACCTAGAGAGAGAAACAAAAACAAAAAAAAGAAATTGTGTACGATCAGTCTTCAAATATCTTAATTTGAAAAATCACAGGTTTAATGTTGTGTAAAGCCCTAATCTTTTTACAGTTATCTCTTTCTAAAGTGTGTTGGTGTTTGTTTTATGGTTCAATAGCAGGACGTCAGCTATAGGCATGAAGAAAAAGTAGACATTCAGTTAATTCGTTAAATGGCAGTATTTGTGAACAACATCGCTAATCTCTCCCGGTCGGATTATCGACAGGGTCCGTCTCCGAAATACAAAAACTTCTAGGCTGTCAGACTGCAATCACAATAGATTGTGCATTATAATGGCGGCCATCCAGACAAAATTGGCTAACGCGAATCGTTAAAATGGGACATAATATTAAAACTGAATTTTTACATGGCATAAAAAATATTTAGCCGTGTATGTATGTATATATATATATATATATGTATCTTCAAGTGAACCAAAATTAATTCTATTACAACATAATAACATTATTAATTTGACACGAATTCCAATGCTGTAATCCCAAGGATCAACAAAAAAAACCCACATAAACATGCAATAATTCCGCCATTCTCCTTCCTGCTACTAAATAACTGTGAAAAATAGGCGTGATGCAATGACACCATTGTGAACGTACATTTATTTCTCATGTATTTCAGATGCAAATTAATAGCGCAGGAGAGTGACATGAAATATTTATTAATGCTATAAAACCGCTTATAAAATTCTGAATAAGACAGAATACACATAAAATAGTCTTAATTATTTGTAAATTAATTCAGAAAAGTATTCTGCATTTTGTGATAATTGGGGAAAAGCAAATGTAAAGAAAATAATAATTTATTTCGTCACTATTTATTTTTATTTTTATTTTTATTATTTTTATTATTATTATTATTATTATTATTATTATTATTATTATTTTTATTATTATTATTTATTTATTTATTTATTTATTTATTTATTTATTTATTACTTCATAAACAAACTATAATCACCAGTTACATTTCTCTAAAGTTATTGATTTTAATTTTTACAATCCTTGAGCATATATTATGTTACCTTTATTAACTAATTAATCAATTTCATTATTTCTTTCCTTCTTTGTTATTTATTTATTTAGTTATTTAGTTACTTTGATCAGTTACGAGGATATAAGTGGTCCAATGATATAATAATTATTATTATTATCATTAAGGGTGTTTTAAAGTGTTCCTTCCCACAAACAATAAAACGTATATTACATACATGGATAAACAGAAAGCAGACAAAATGTGTTAATCATGTTTCGGTTTTATTTGAAATATTAAAAGATCTTTGAAATACAAGTATGTATAAATATTGGAAGTTTGTAAAATCTTTGAAAACTATGGAAATGTGTGAAAAAATAAAAAAAAAATTGAAAATTTGTAAATATCTGGATATTGAATTAAAAAAAATATATATAAATAAATCAAAAATATAATTTCAGCACGTAAATCTTAATATACTTTTTCGAAAATATAAATAAATAAAAAACAACAGAAAAAAAAAAACAACAGAAAATGAAATAATAAATAACACACTTCTGAGCATTTTTATTTTTCTGTTTATTTCTTTCTCTGTGTCAGTTTTCTCTTCTTTAACTTTTCTCTTTCTTTCCGTGTAAAGTGCAACGTACAGCTTTTTTATTCTTTCATGCAGTGAACTAAGAATATGTTATTAAAATGAGTTTCTTTCACATGCTGCAATACGGAGTTGATTAGTTTTATCTATATGGATTATGGCTTAGTAATACAAAGGAATTCCAAAAAGACAAATTAAACATTATTCTTAAATGAAAAGTAAAATGTAAAAAGTATTGGAAGCTTTATGTAAGAAACCATGGAAAGGATTTAATCTGAATAAATGAAAAACCTACATCACAACAACAAAAAACCCACACCAAGAATGAAAACGTCAATGATTTGTAATAACTAAGCATTAATAAAATGATTCTAAATAATCTTTCAACGTGAAATTAAATTCAAAATTATTATAAAGAATACAATACGAAAAACAAACAATAATAAAAAAAAAACATTTTTGACCGTTTTCATTTTCTTTCGTTTTACTTTTATATTTTAATCTAACTCTGGCTGTCACTGATTTGTATTATAAAAAATAGCAGTAGTCTTATTACTACTGCTATTACTACTACTACTACTACTACTACTACTACTACTACTACTACTACTACTACTACTATTACCATTACTATCACTGTCACTGCTTATAATACTTTTATTTCTACTGTTTTTTCCTCTTTTACTATTACTACTACTACTACTACTACTACTACTACTACCACTACTATCACTGTCACTGCTTATAATATTGCTTAAAATACTTTTATTTCTACTGTTTTTTCCTCTTTTACTATTACTACTACTATTAGTTCTTCTACACCTGTTACTACTACTCAAACTATTACAACAGCAATCAAGCTGTTGTCACGGCAAGCCCACATCGAATTTATTATACATTTTAATACACTATAGCAACTCATTTCATCTGATCTCTTCACTGACTCTCACAGCCACACATTCAACTCTATAAGACTTATTATTTACCACTCCTTCTACAAATCGAACAAACAACAACAACAACAGTAAATCATACATAAATGCAAACATACATTTACATAAATGTATTAATTTCTATCCTGGAGTATTCTGAGACGAGAAAAGAAATATTAAGCCACATACTGACAATTGCAGTTTTTATATGTGTAACGGTTGCCCTGTCATGTCGCCACACACAGAAGAAACTGACGACGCCTTAAAACCGTGCCACGCCCTGCAAGGTGTGCCGTCTTTGCCTTAAACCCAGTATTAACATCATTCTGTAGGTAGTAATTCTTTTAGAATATCAAAAATAATGTAAATGCTAACATTTCTAAAAAATTAGCAGAGATCGTTTATATATTTATTATTTATAAACATTTACGACAAAAGGTGTCTCTTATGCATTAGACTTACTGTTTTGAATTATTTGAAAATTATTCCAATTCCCTGTCATGTAATTTTGAAAACGTTTTGTTAAAGTTTCAAAACCTCTAAAAATGTTTCCTTAATACGAGTATGCTATTTAATTTACACAATTTTAAGAAATATATATAGAATTAAATTTACTGTATAATTTGGTTTGCCTCCGACAAGAGTGGCTCCCCTGCTATATACGCACATTTTTCGGAGTCACGATTGTTTTCCAGTGGATATGTCACAGCATTTAAAAAATTATTATTTCACTGCTAAAGTGGACATTCATATCAATTTGGATCTGTTTTCTCCAAAATAAATAACTATATTATTATTCGGCAGCTTTATTTGGTATTTTTACATGCAATGCACACTGTCGAATCACAAGAGCCCGCAATCAGTAAACGCCAAACCATGCGAGATTAACGGATTTGGTACACAATTTTGATAATTCAACCATTCAGCATCATTCCATGCATATTTACGTTTCATAAACAGCGCGTCTCAGCAGACTTTCGAGGTGGAAAAGATGTCGCGCTTTGTACCAGTCGGTGCTCTATTTCGGTTTCGACAGCAATATTTTGTCAAATATAAATATACCTTAAGCTTATTGTGATTTTCATGACAAGTCAGTATGTTTTATTTACATCCATCAATGAAGTCGATTTGTTTACAGTTGAGTTTTATGAGAACGTCCTGTGGCTGTGGCAGTGTCCGTCCACAACGATTTACGTTTGTTGTGGGTGATTGTGTGGTGTGTGTCAATAAATATGTCAATAAATATTGTAAATATGTTAAATGTCTGTAATTTTTGTCCCTCTGATGAGGGGACACCTGCGATGAAGGGAAACCTTTACATACAATTCAGGTACAACTGAACAATGATAACATTGACTATTTAAAATTAATTTTAACTATAGTTTAATGAGGAATACCGTGGTATAAAACATGAATATAAAAATAAATATATAAAAATTAAATGTCAAACCACAAGTCTCTGACTGTTATTGTTACTTGGATTTGTAGCACTTATTCCCAGAAAAGTCAGAACTTTCAACTTCGACTAACTTTTCTTCTAATCTTTAATTTTGATTATAGTATTATGAAAATAATATATATCTTCTTATTTCATATCCACATTATCTCCTTATCGTATGATACTGAGTTCTGCACACTGCTGAATGTATGCTGTGTCTGTAAGCGACTGTCTTGCTATTCTAGGAATCTCCGACCTATTGTCACTTGTTTTGCTCGTACACATGTAACAACAAATCTTCACTGCAGAGTTTCTGAAATTTGGCATCAAAGTCAAATACACTACCAGTTTCAGCAACGGGTAGAGAAAATAAATAAAGATCATACATCCAAACATGATGGGATCGACGATATGAAGAGCGAACAGAATGTGAAAAGGCACTTGCGATGTTACGATTAAAATAAAAACAATCGTGTTTAAATAAGCCAAGCGAATTTTGCTTTCCGTTGTTGTCTTAAAGTAAGAATTGGTTAAAACTGCAGCACTTTGATGTCTGGTTATTTTTATCATACATGCAGTTATCACGGTCAAAGGAATAGCAACTACACCTGTCATGTTAAGAGCCCCAACCCACCAGTTCGTTGAAGTGTAGTTAGGATCGAGTCTGTTGGAATGTTTGTCTACTTTGTAAAATGTTCCTTCTAAATAAACGTAACACAACACAGTAGGAACCCACAACCAGATTACTGCCAAATAAATCTTCACTCTCTTCTTTGTAACATGAACGTGATATTTTAACGGGTTACATACAGCGACACAGAGGATGACGCTTAACCCCATCAGAGAAAAACATTTAACAGAGGCAAAGGCTGCAACTAAAGCCATTCCAAACATTAGGTTTGGCTCGTAGAAACTGGCTATCAGAAATGTGGCAGTGTTTAAGTGTAACATCACATCGGCCAGAAGCTCGTTAGCAATGAAATGTCCTATGACGCCGAAAATCATCCTGGATTTTACAAGAATCATTAGTATGAAAATGTTGTTGGAAAATCCCCATAATATGACACAGCTGCTTGCGACTGCAGTATGCTTAGAGATGTTATCAGAAATATTTGTTGCATTCATTGTCGTGTTAAATCCCTGTTCAAAATTAATATCACTACATTCTGCTTTACACTTGCTGTACTCTTTTACACACACAATATGTTTCATGAAATTAAAATATTTGAAAACGGAATATATTGTTATCCTTTACAGGAAACACTCCCGCAAACATTCAGATTATACTGTTTCTGCTTTCATATTGTCCATAAGTCACTTCAGCGGTTTCTATTCTTCCCTGAATAAAGAAGCCATCGTCTTTTATCTTGCGACAGAAATTCCTATATATTATTTCCTAAGTTTATCACACCTTACGCTGAAATAAATTATTTTGTTGCATCATCACATCCTCCATCATTTATATTTTAGCTGTCATTCTCTATTGATTGGTTAAAGTATATCAAGGGGCTATTGTCTGAAGGTTTGATTGACAACATGAGCCGAGTATAACTGTGTAATTAAGACTGTTTTTCTTGAATATATAACCTCTGATCCTTTGTTCTGATCGCATCGCTTTCTTTCTTATTTCAATTAAATAATCAAAGTATGGACTATATTTTGTGATACTGATAACCTATATAGACAAGATATATGTCTTTAAATGTATAGTCACTGGTCTACGGACAGTTTTCTTTAGTAGAGTATAATTAAAAAACAATAAGAACTGCATCTAATTTCTTAAACGTTATAAAGAGAGTCGCTGACTAGCAGCAAATAAACATTTAATTCGTTTTGCACATTTAGATTGTGTTGTTATTCATATTCTGTTAGAGTCTAGGGAAAACGCAAAGGATAACAGATCACACAATGTAGGTAACGCCAGACTGTTGTTTACTAATACAGTACTCAGAACAATTGTGTTCTTATGGAATAACATAACTCGTTTATGTATATGTATGTATGTAGTATGTGTTTGTGTTCGTACGTATGTATGTATGTATGAATGATATGAGTATGCATGCATTATGAATGCATCTGTTTGTCTACATGTGTATGTGTGTGTATACGTATGTATGTATGTATATATGTATGTATGGAATATGTGGATATATCAGTGGACAGACATATATTGTAAACAGTTGTGTAAATGACAACCAATTTTATTTTTTAAAGTCGAAAGATTTTCTCTAAATGTCAATGGTTTAATATTCTGCTAGTGCATTACCATTGAAACACCACGTTATATCTAGGTTAATAAATAAAAAGATCAGGAAACACAGTTATTTCCCTTGATTTGCAATCGGAACAGAAAAGGCTTTGTTTGATCAGTTACATGTTCTCTTTCTTTCTTTCCTTTCATTAATAATCAATGTTTCAAAAAAAAAAAAAAAAATCTCGAACATACTGACGAACGAATAGTAAAGTCAAGCAGTTATAAAATCGCCTTCTTCCAAAATAATTTATTAACATTATTATTTTATTCATTTATGAAATATTAATAAAACACTATTAAATTTGCGGCCTGTGAAATCAAGGTATAAGTTCAACTAAAATGTATTCTGTTTAGTTTAATGTCTGCAAATTTCTCTGTATTATCTATTTATCTACTTTTCTCCACTTTAATAAAAAAAATTGACGACGAAATCCGGACGAAATCTTGAAAAAACACAAAATTCGAACTTAACCTCCATTTCCCTCCTGGAAACCTATCTTTTAAGTTATCACAAGTTCCACTATACAATCATGACAGTCCATTCTCAACATACTTTCCAAGAAGATAAGAGTATTTAAGCATCATAAACTAACAATCCTCACCCAACCTAGCCTATATTTTTCTACTGTACATTTGTTTTGATTTTTTTTGTTTTTTGTTTTTTTAATATTGTATGGCATTTCTTTAAATCAAGGGTGCGCAATACGTCGATCGCATAGACACTGTGGGTAGATCGCATGACGCTAAAAAATAGCCTATCATCCATCCTGCAGCCATAATAAAAGCATTTTGTGTTCTTTGTAGGTTATCATTTTGACTTGGTCATTTAAAAAGTAGCTCGCAAGCCAAAAAAGTGTAGGCACCCCCGGTTTAAATTGTCGTTATGTCTCTTATATTCTGTGTGTTGTTCTTGCACTGTTATATGTGTTGTTGTTACACTGTTATATTACTTATAATAAAGGTGTTATGTGTACTAAAGTTTAATGTTTCGGTAACTTTTAGGATTAGAGTTTTGCATTTTCCGGACTGGGGCTTCCCCTTATTACTCCCCCTTAATATATATATATATATAAATATTAAAACGAATCAGGACTGACGTTATTCAACTATTGCAATTTAAAATAAAAAGAAATGTTAAAAAAAATTAACGAAATGAACAGCGATATTATAATGTTTTTGTTTGTTTGTTTTTAAATATTCTTAGAGTAGGAAGCGGCCCCAGAAATTTCATTATGAATTTCTAATTTTAATTTTTTTCCTTTTGATTTTTAAATTGTTAAAAATTTACTTTATTTTACTTTATTTTGAATGTGTGTTTGATAAATTTAACTGTTGAATACAAATATCTTGCTTACTTTTTGAGATATGGCGCTTTGAATACTACGACACTGCTATAGCATCAGCAAAGGTAATATGAGCCATTTTCTCATCAGAAACCTTAACTTGATTAATTAACAAATAACACTGGCCGCCTATTGAGATCTGTTTTACTACTACTACTACAAGAAATAAGTCACACATTTTCAAAGCTGGTATGTCGTATCAAAATATATGAAAATGAGAAAAACAAAAACTTTAAATGACATATGAACAAAAAAAACAAAAACAAAAAAAACCCAAAACAACACCATTTTTTAACAGTGTCTCATTCCATTTCTGATGAGCATTGTTAAGTAGAACTTAAAAGCCTGACGTTATTCCACACAGACAGCATCTTGGAGTTCTTCACAGTGATCATTGTTGTCTGGTTCATGATATGATCCTCCAAACATGAAAACAAAAACAAAAATATACAGAATGGCTTTTTATGACATAAACAATCACCATATGATAAAACACATAAATGGTTATAATTTATTACCTGTCATATTGCTTCTACGATATATACCAAGCTGAAGCTGAAGGAGTCGATAAAGGCTTAACTCCAGCCAATCGTTAACATAATTTGTGTTATCTCCAAGATAAATACACTTTACAAAACCAATTTATTTCTTTTCATTCTTATTTATTTTGTTTTTATAAAATATCTGTCTTTTATGAATACATTTATTCTTATTTAAAAATACGAGAGAGAGAGAGAGAGAGAGAGAGAGAGAGAGAGAGAGAGAGAGAGAGAGAGAGAGAGAGAGAGAGAGAGAGAGAGAGAGAGAGATGTAGACGAACAGATGGATAGACACACCGCATATACACAACACTATATATTCTATTAACTAAGTTCTAGAATGACATCTATTAATGGTCAGATCGATTACCCAGGCAACCGATAACTAAATATATTTTTAACTTATCTTTGTACCCAGTCTGATACTTTCACATCTACTACAAAGTTCAGAGTCGACACCTAAACAATAGCGATGTAATTTCTTGTGTCTGTATAGCTACCTTTCTGTAGATGTAGGTACGTAGAATAAAAGTGGCTATTTTGACTGCCATTATATATATATATATATATATATATATATACAGAGAGAGAGAGAGAGAGAGAGAGAGAGAGAGAGAGAGAGAGAGAGAGAGAGAGAGAGAGAGAGAGAGAGAGAGAGAGAGAGAGAGACATATATAATAACAACAATAACAGTATTAATAATAATATCTGTACATGAGAGTTTGCTCATTTGTATGTGTGTATCGTTAGATTAGTTGTTTGTTGTTGTTTTTTTGTGTTTTTTTGGGGGGCTGGCTTTTTGTGGGGTTTTTTCTATGAATAGTAGTACAACGTCATTTCAACATAAGAAGGCTTTAATGAAAAAAGAAACTGAACAGCAAAGGGCAGGGTGGGGCGTGTGACGTTCAGAAACACGCAACAAAATATATACAGTATATATGTATAAGAAAGAAAGAACCCACCCTTTTCCATTATGAATACGTCCATTCGTTACAAATCCAACAAACACGTAATAATTTGCATAGGTTATGTTGTCAATCAAAACTGTCACTATGTACATAATTCATTGTTTATACGTGTGTTAACCAATGAGAAGCATTAGAAAGCAAAATATAAAGTTTGAGGAAATTCTCGCAGCGACATTTCTCTCACTAAATAAATGTGTTTGATTTTCAATTACGAGAAGACAAGATATAAGTTAATCTCATGCAAAATGATATTTTCAAGAAAATATAAAGAAAAGAAGTTCAGTGACTTTTAGAAGATATTCCCATAAATGGAAGGATTCCAGCGCGTTTATTTTTAATTACATTATTGTTTAATCTGTGCCAGATCAGTATTTTTATATCAAGAAATTTTATATTTTTTGTACAAGAAGGGAAGTAATATATTCAATCTGAAGAAGAAATTAATGATGTAATGATGTCGGTGAATGTGACTAATATCTCTGACACTATGTTTTTTCAAACAGTTTAATTTCATCATTGTTTAACCTGTACTACTTCATCAGTGTGAAATCAGGAAGGTTTATATTATTTATACAAAAGGAAAAGTCACATTTTAATTCTGAAGAAGAAACAACGATGTCTGTGAACGTAACCAATATCTCTGACACCACGGCTACACGTATGTTGTTAGCGGGAAGCTCTGTTTTACTGTTTGGATTTTCAAACAACATCTTCATGCTGGTAGTTCTTGTAAAATCTGCAATGAGTTCTGGTGTCATTGGTCTGTTCTTGGTTAATGAAGTTGTGTTAGACATGATGCTGCAAATCAGTTCAGAGATGTACCTCATCGCCAACGTCTTCCAGTTAAAGTTTGTCTTTACAACGGCTTTGATACCTGCAGTATTATCAGTTAAATGTTTCTCTATGATGGGCTTGAGTATAGTCCTGTGTATTGCTATAATCAACCCTTTGAAATTTACAATTTACGTGACAAAAAGAGAGTGAAGATATATATGACAGTAATCTGGCTCTGGGTTCCCTTGGTGTTGTGTTATGTTTATTTAGAAGGAACGTTTTACACGGTGAATGAACATTCAAAGAGACTCGATCCTAACTACACTTCAACGAACTGGTGGGTTGGGGCTATTAACATGACAAGTGCAGTTGCTATTCCTTTGACTGTGATTACTGTATGTATGATAAAAATAACCAGACATCAAAATGCCGCAATTTTAATCAATTCTTACATTAAGAGAACGACTGAAAGCAAAATACGTTTGGTTAATTTGAACACTATCATTTTCATCATGTACATCCTTACACAGTTGCCATTCCATGTCGCTTACTCCCTTCATATCGTTCATCAAAGCCTAGTGATATCAGTGATAATTATCTACCTTCTATACAGTCTAATGAAGCTGTTTGTTTATTTAATTCTGATGCGTAATTTCAGATATACCGCGACAAGATGTGTTGTTTTGTTTGTATGAACAAAACAAGTGCCAAAACTACCAGGGTTCCCTCAGTGAAAGCCGTACCGAATGGTAACACTGACATAGCTGTATAACTTAGCCTTATAAAAAAGAAGAAAACCCCGATCTTCAAATAAGAGGAGAAGACTAATAATTACAGGGGAAAATTATGAACGTAATTCTATAATTTAGATAGAGCTGTGAGAAATGTTGACCTTCTCCCTTATCATGTTCAACCAACAAAAAATAGCACTGCAAATTAGTGCAGAACGATCTATGTTTTATCTAAGCAGTGAAATTATACTGGAATGAATGATACAGATTATTGTTACATGTCATAACTATAGACACATTGACTTGGAATAACAATTAATTTCTGGTTTCATATTGTGCATTCGGTTTAGATATTTGTGCTAAGGTAATACATATTAGATGTTTTATGATTACATTAAAATTGCTAAACCTTTTGAAATAATGTTTTTTATGTTCCCAAACTAGAATTTTATTTCTGTCAGTGACAAAGTACAGTGATGATATTTGGTGTAATTACATTTTTGTGTTCATTATTAGATCTTCTTCAACTGTTACTTTATCATTACTGCGATTTGTTTGTCTTAATAATTATGTTGATTATAATGATGATGATTATGGTGATGACGGTTACAACATTAATAATAATAATAATAATAATAATAATAATAATAATAATAATAATAATAATTGTAATGATGATGACGATGTGTTTAAATATGAACATCAGTTAATTTTTATTCTATTATTTATTTATTTACTTCATTATTATTTCTTTAATCGTAACTTTTATCTTGGATATTTGCGTCAAAAAAAAAAAAAAAAAAAAGGCAGTTAATATTTTTCTATTATTTGTTTATTTTATTATGCTTTATTTAATTGTAACTTTGTTGAAAAATTATGGCAATTTGATATTTGAAAAAATGACGATAACAATCGTGATATTGATTATGATGATGATCAGCATATACCAGTTAATTATTTATATATCAGGCCATCATAAAATATGGCCTTTAACAAAATATTGTACCCAGACTCATGCAAGAAATGAGAAAATTATTCATCAAAGGTGTTATTCTTACGTTTCTTTACGATTCCTTACAGCCTGTTTTCTCCAGTCTCGAACCTCTACTTACGTACGTTTGTTAAATGCAATCTTTACTGTTCATGTCATTCAGTCAGTTGTCGTGTTCATCTCAGCTCGTTTAATTTGTATACAGATTTAAAACAACTGCGTTTTTTTTTGTTTTTTGTTTTTTGTTTTTGCCAGCCTCTAATCACAGCAAGTAAAACAATGCATTTTTGCAGCTATTCACAGAGTTGGTCATATGATTAATTAACGAAATCACACAGCTTGACGAAAACAACGGAAGTTCACTGGCCGAGTGCTAATGGAGTTTTCGTGATGGCTGGACAAAATGGAGGCAAAAAATATATCGTTACTTTCAACTTCCAAGTGATGTATTTTAAATAAAATAGAAATAAATTAAAGGAAATTTGTAAAAAGAAAAAAAAAAAAAAAAAAAAAAAAAAAAGAAGGCGGCTAAAAATGGGTTAAAAATGAGGCGATATATATTTAGTATGCTATTTTTTATTTATTTTATGTATTATATATATATATATATATATATATAAATATATATATATATATTTTATATCATCAAAATAATCGTCTTCAGTTTTACATCATCATCACCATCATTATAATCATCATCAACATTGTTCATGTTATTGTTAGTGGTAGATTTAGCAGCAGAAGAATGAATAATATTATAGGTTACTAACAGTGATATAATAATAATAATAATAATAATAATAATAATAATAATAATAACAATAAAAAAATTAAACATTAATAATGGTAGTAGGAGTAATTAGTGGTATAATATTAGTTATCGTTGTTGCTATAACAGTAGCAGTATTATTATTTAGTAGTTGTAGTAGTAGTAATAATAATAGTAGTTTAAGTCATAGTAGTACTGGTGGAGGTATTGCGAGTAGTTGTTTGAGAAGTAGTAGTTGTAATAGCTGTTGCAGTAGCAACCGTACCAATAATACTGATTTTAATATAAAATTATATGTTTTATATTATTATAAAATACAAAGTAATTTCTGAAGAATAGAAATAATAATAATAATTATATATATATATTAATTTGCTTCAGTCGAATTTATGAAATCTGGGTAACAAGAAATATATAAGCTGGCACAAAACATATATTAACATTTTTCTCATAGCTTTGCTTGATTAATAATTTTGAATTTAATTTCTGATCCACAGTATGTAATCTTGAATGTCATTTTATTAATTTTTTTACTGTTAATCATAGACCTTTTTATTCCTGGATTTTTTGTTGTCATGTAGGTTTTTTTATTTATTAAAATTAAATCCTTTCAGTTGGTTTGTTAATAAAAAAAAATTCAAAACTTTTACATTTGAAATGCTGAGTTCATTAATTTGTCGATTCGATTGATTTTTTCTTCTTCTTTTTTTTTTTCTTTTTCATTATTATCTGTAAACCACATTACCTCATGTAATTAAAGCATGGGATTATGGCGTCTTTAGAAACTCATGTTTAATAACGTATTCACAGATCACAGATACAAACGTAAAGAACCAAAGTAATTTCAAGTCATTAATAAACATTTAAAAGGAAAATTTGAAAAATAATTAAAGGAAAGGAAAAAAGAATGCATGTGTAAATTTTATTTTATCGTTTACTTCTGTGTTGTTGTTTTATTTGTATCTCTCTCTCCTCTCTCTCTCTCTCTCTCTCTCTCTCTCGCCTTTGTTTATATTTATCTTGTTGTTGTTGTTTTCTTTGTTATATAAAAATTCAATATAAATATTAAGTTTTATTTTTCAATATCCTTCCTATATTCATCAAATTAGTAACATTCTTTAGCGTTTTGTAAGATAAATGCAGCATTTCGAAATTTAACTAACCAGCACATATCATATGTCACACCTTTCGTTTACTCAAAAAACCACTTTTAATTAGTGTCTGTCTGTTGAGCGATGCAGAAACATGAAGAAAGCGGTAAATGCATTGATTTCAGTATATTATTTACTACTTAAATTTATGTCTACAAGGCTTTATCTTGTTAAACACAAAAATTAGAAGTGACATCTGTCTTTTTGATACTGGAAATCCATAATAGACTCAAAATGACAAAAATTAAAAAAAAAAAAAATACCAACTAGTTATTTAAAACGTCAATAATGCAACAGTTTATATTCAATACAATTCATTACATGTATCCAGCGTGGAAATCAAAATATTTAGTTTAACTTAATTCCAATTGAGCATTGCAACATCGAATTATATATCATTACTGTCAACTATATCTTCCTATATGCATCGAAAAATGTTTTAAATGATGAAACTAGACAATTTATTTGATTATAACTAGAAGTTAATACAATCGCAGGCAGACATACAATTTCTGACAATTTGTATGGATATTATTAATAATAAATTTATTCATAATGAAGCTTAAGGAACAGGTAAAAAAATTTGAAGAGCTATTGTTCTGTAAATTCAGTATTATTTTTATTCTTTTATTCGGTGAAAATATTTATTTAAAAAACAAACAAAATCAATTAAATATCTATTTGAATTACTAATAACAGTGCTCAGGCTTTTGTAAAAATGTGTCAATATCGCAAAACTTGCTATGAGCCGGGAGTGAGTCAGTGAAAATTAAACATGCTAATCAGAGTGAGCTGTTGTGAAGCATGTCTGCGACAGTTACGTTAACTGACAAAGCCCGGGGGAATGCGTCTGACGCAGATATGAGCATTTATAGGTAGAACATGTTATGTATATCAAACGGACCTACAGAACAGATATATTAATTTACAGATAATATGTATGTGTATATCTTGTTGGGTCCAGGTCCGCCTATTTTTTTTTTTTTAAAAGTCAACAGATGATCGCTAGATTTCATTTCTCTTAATGCATTACGAAAGAAACAGCACAGTCTATGTTTCGATTAACCAAGAGTTTATTTCAAAACTTTAATTAGGAAAATGTTATAATCTTTTGACTAGAATTCTATTCATAATGTATGATAGTCTAGATGGCTATAATTACATATATTTTAAATAATTTTGAAAGTTTCGAAACGTTCGATTTATTATTATTATTAGTGTTGTTGTTGTTGTTGTTGTTGTTGTGCTTGTTGTTGTGTGTTAGTAGGAGTGGTGGTAGTAGTATTTCTACTAGCAATAGTAGTAGTTCTAGTGATAATTGTAATTTATTGTTTCTATTTATATATTTATATAGGTCCACCTGTATCTTTTTTAAAGTCAACAGATAATGGCTAGATTTCATTTGTCTATTTGTATGTGTATTGTACATATGTAGGTAGCATAATCTGTTCAAAAATGGATAACTCCGACGATCTAGCTTGCTTTCGATATGGTCAGGATCAGCTTTTAAGAAAGGTGTTTCGTTATGGACACATTTTGACACTACTGTTGCAGTCAATCACTAACTACGTGTCTCCTGATCAGAACTGAGACAACTTAAACTAGTAATCAGTGAAATAAACGACTAACATTGTTTGCTTTGTGTTGTTATTTACGTCCACGTATCACAGTGTATGTATAAACACAGACTGACACGTATACAGTGTGTGTGTGTGTGTGTGTGTGTGTGTGTATCGAGCGTTAGAGCCAGAGGGTCTTAAGTGCATTTTTTGAAAAAATGACATTTTACTACCAAAACACGGGTTATGGCCCGGAACGTTGATAAACTTGTATAAATGGTCCTAAAATGAATTCTACGTCGCGGGACTTGTTGATGTTTACTAATTAAGATCTGCCTACGTCCCGGTACTCGTTAGTTGCCCTTTTACCTGGTTGACAGTGTGTGCAGTCAACAGATAACAACCGAATAATTCTGTACCACAATGCAGTGGTTATGTTGGTATTACAAATAAATAAAATAAAACAAAACTATAAAATGATATACAACAATACCCAAGTTTTAATGGCATCTGGTGTAAATATTCTGTCCGTATGCTGTCTGTGTGTCTGTCTCTCTGTATCTATGTTTGTCTGTTAATTTGTATGTGTTGAAACAACAAACTGTAGCATAACATTTGTATTCAAACTTCAGTAATACATTAATTGTTTCCATAATTCAGTCCCACACTTCATTTTGAACGCAAAACATGCAATAATGACGGCGACTACAACTAAAAATGAGAATGAATAAATAAATAAATAAATAAATAAATAAATAAATAAATAAACAAACAAAATAATAAAGAAAGAAAGAAAGAAAGAAAAGAATGAAGGAAAAATTAAGAAAGAAAGCAACCGAAGGTGATTTACTTTGAATAATATTTCCGTTGATTCTCGCAGAGCTTTCAGTTGAAAATATTTGCTCTTGTCCTTCAACTCGGAATCTAACCCTCAGTACGGATTCACTCGTTTTCCAGGTTAATTTCTTGTCTTGTCTTGGGTAGACGGGTCAGGGTTTTATGGCGTTATCTGTACAGTACCGTCTTGATGACACTGAAATGGGAAATCTCGGCTAACAAACTGTCAGGCACAGCGTCATGGTTCTTTCTCAGATTGCAGATTTCATCTCGGTAAATCTTCAAAAACTGGCGTAGTTTCCGTCTTATCCCGGTCAGTGAGTTTTGCCGTGGAATGCGTCTATCTGCTTTATGAATGGCACAGCCACGTGGTTGTGCTGCATATGTTCTGCCATCAGCAACATGTTGTCCACAGTCACGACGTAGACTATGCACTGCGAGTTAACACTTTTCCAATATGTTCTCTCTCCATTCTTTTTATTTACGCGAAATTTTTGCTCGTTATAGTACAGATGCCTGCTGCCTCGTAGTGTGTCAATATAAGTCACTCGAATCTCTTCAGCTGCCATTGTTTTAAATCCTCAAAGACCAATACGAGCGAAATAAAACAAACAAAGGAGAAAAAGGAGAAATAACAATAAAAGGGAAGAACACCCACACACACACACACACACACACACACACACACACACACACACACACAACTGTCTGCTCAGTTGCCACCCCGAACAGTAATTTTGTTGGTAAAGAAAACACGACTCACTCTGCAACGCAGAACACATGAACCAATTAGTTCCTTCTACTTCCCAGGACATTCATAATTCGGCAAACCTGTACTACACAAAATAGGATTTTCTCCGTCCCGGAGCGACACCAGCATATGTACGTTAGTATATTCTTTCATATACCAAAGAATCAAGCTAGTAGCATAATAACCTTTTTGAGATATCAATCAGAATCACATAGTCGTAAGTGATTATGAATAGTAAGTCCCTACGTGGTCATGCCAGTAGGTTGTAAGTGAATATTTGTTAATGTCAAAACGTTGTAACTGCACTTACGATATTTTGGTTCCAGTAAAATTAGTACTTTCACATATTATGTTGTTTTGCCAGTAACTAACACACACAATTTTCTTCAAGTAACACACATACTGTTCTTCAACAAACATAGTTTTCTAGATGTAATTCAAAATACCGAAAATTACCTAATGCAACATCATCAGTTTGTAAGTTCGTAATACGAACGAAAAACATGCATACACATAAACAAACACACACACACAAAATTCATTGCGGTTAATAATATTTGTTGTTTCATATTGCATTCTTAAAATTAATTGTTTTACAATTTATAAAGCTCTTTTGAAAGAGAAACAGAGCATTTCAAAATAATATTAATTAGCCAAGTTGATTTCGCACATTTCGTGTAATAAAAAATAAAAAAGTTTAACTAGTTAAATAATGCTAGTATACTGGGATACGCAGAAATTCCAATAAAATAATAAATCGATTAATTCCAAAATATTGTTTTTGACAAATCAATACAAACACTACGTAGTTGGACATTATCATTATATCCAGCGTGTGTGTGTGTGTGTGTATGTGTGTCTGTGTGTTTATGACAGTGTGCATGTGTGTGTTTTAATACCTTATTACGAGTCGATATGAGATAAAAACACAAATTCAAACAATACTAGCCTTTTATTTCATAATTACTAATCTCTCTCTGTATGTATGTATATATACATACACATATATACATACATATATATATATATATATATATACACACACACACACACACACACACACACACATATATATATTATTGTAAACACAACAACAGCTATAGCAAAAACAAAATAATATTTGTTTCTACATTTGTATGTGTGTGTCGTTCGACATATCTACTTTCCTACTTTTTTCGTTCGCGCTTTACTTTTTATTTATTTATTTATTTTTTTTTTTTTTTTGGTTTATGAATACCGCAACGTCATTTTCACACAAGAAGGCTTAAGAAAAAAACTGAACAGCAAACGTAAAGGCGGGGCACATTAGGTTCAGAAACACAAAAGAAGAAAAAACATATAACAGAGAAAGAAACCATTAATTTACGTATATATGTAGGTCATGTTGTGGATCAAAACTGTCAATATATAATAGATTTTCTACACGTGTACCCAATGAGAAACATTAGAAAGCAAGATATAAAATTGTAGAAGAAATTTGCGCTGTCACATTTCTCTCAGTAAATAAATACCGAGTAATATGTTGGACTGCCGGCTACGAAGACAAGATATGAGAAGACAAGATATGAGAATAAAGTTCAGTGACTTTTAGAAGATATTCCCATAAAAGGAAGGATTCCAGCGCGTTTATTTTTAAATATCTTTATTTTCATTATTGTTTAATCTGTGCCACATTAGTCTTGTATCTGGTAAGTTTTCATTTTTGTATCCGGAAATTTTGTATTTTCATATACGAAAGGCAATTATATAACCATTCTGAAGAAGAAATAATGATGTCTGTGAACGTAAAGAATAACTCTGACACTACGTCTAAAAAAATTGTTAGCGGAAAGTTCCGTTACACTGTGTGGTAGTTCTTCCAAAATCTGCAATGAGTTCTGGAGTCATTCGACTGTTCTTGGTTAATGAAGTTGTGTAAGACATAATGCTGCAAATCAATTCAGAGATGTACTTCATTGCCAATGTCTTCAAGTGAAGGTTTGTCTTGACATCAGCTTTGATACCCGCCGTATCATCAGTTAAATGCTTCTCTGTGATGGGCTTAAGTATAGTCCTGTGTATTGCACAACCATTTGAAATATATTGTATATGACACAGTGAAGAAAGTGAATATATACATGACAGTAACCTGGTTCTGGTTTCCCTTGGTGTTGTGTTATGTTTATTTAGAAGGGACATTTTTCACGGTGAATGAACATTCAAAGAGACTCGATCCTAACTACACTTCAACGAACTGGTGGGTTGGGGCTCTTAACGTAACAAGTGCAGTTGCTGTTCCTTTGATTGTGATTACTGTATGTATGATAAAAATAACCAGACATAAAAATGCTGCAATTTTAACTAATTCTAACGTTGAGCAACCGACTGAAAGCAAAATACATTTGGCTAATTTGAAGACAATCATTTTCATCACAACATGATTTTCATAGCGAAGAGAGATTTAACAACGAACTTAAACGCTTGGCATGTTAGGTTCAGAAACAAACAATATGATAAGAAAATATAAAACCCGCCAATTTATCTAATAAAAAAAAAGACCCGATCCAATAGATAGAAATGTAACTACTTACATGTGTGTAATATATATATGTATGTATGTAGGTAGGTCGGGATGTCAATCAAAAATGCTCCATGTGTAATTTTATTTTACACGTTAACCAATGAGAAGCATTAGAAACTAGAGTATAAAAGATGCAAAAATCAGCGCATTCACATTTCTCACCAAATCTGTAGTGAAACGTGTTGTATTCAACTTATTAAGACAAGATTTGATTTAACTTCATACAAGTGGTGACCAAAGTATTATCTTCAAATTCATAGCAAGAAGAAAAAAGAAAGTTGTATGGATATTATGTTTTCGAATTTTTCTTAATAAGGATAATTTTCAACGTATAATCATTTTTAGAAGATATTTTCCAGAAAGGAAGAATTTTAGCATTTTATATTTCAAGTATTTTAATTTCATTATTGTTTCTCTTGTACTACATCAGCGTGAAATCAGGAAAGTTTGTATGCTCATATAAAAGACCAAGTCGTATATTAATACTGAAGAAGAAACAACGATGTCAGTGAACCTAACCAATTCCTCTGACGTTTTAGCTAAAGGATTTACTGCAGGGGGAAGTTCTGTTATACTGTTTGCCTTTTTAACGAGTGTCTTCATACTGGTAGTTCTTGTAAAATCTGCAATGTCCTCTGGAGTTATTGGTCTATTCTTGGTTAACGAAGTTGTGACAGACATAATTTTTCAAATCAGTACAGTAATATATTTTAGCAAGTCAAAATTTCTCTTCTATTCGGCTCTGATTACTGCCTTAGCATCTGTTAAATGTTTCTCTATGATGGGATTAAGTATAGTCCTGTGTATTGCGATTTGCCACCCATTCAAATATCTTGTACATGTTACACAGAAGAAAGTGAAGATATATATGGCAGTAATATGGCTCTGGGTTCCCTTGGTGTTCTGTTACGTTTATTTAGAAGGAACCTTTTTCACGATGAATGAACATTCAAAGAGACTTGATCCTAACTACACTTCAACGAACTGGTGGGTTGGGGCTCTTAACGTAACAAGTGCAGTTGCTATTCCTTTGACTGTGATTACTGTATGTATGATAAAAATAACCAGACACCAAAATGCTGCAGTTTTAACCAATTGTTACGTTAAGGGAACGACTGAAAGCAAAATTCGCCTTGTTAATTTGAACACGATGATGTTCATCGTGTACATACTAACACAACTGACATTTCATGTCGCGTACTCCCTTCATGTCGTTGATCAAACGCTAATGATACCAATGATAGTTATCTATCTTTTCTACAACTTGATGAAACTCTGTGCTTACATACTTCTGATGCGGAATTTCAGATATACCGCGATGAAGATGTGTTGTCACGTTTGTCTGAACAAAACAAGTGCTAAATCTATCAGAGTTCCCTTCGTGAAAACCGTGCCGACTGGAAACACAAACATACAACAAACTGTGTAAGTTAAAAAAAATAAACAAAGAAAATGATGAAGACAATTCTATTATTTGCATAGAGCTGTGAGAAATGTCAAATAGCATTGCCAATAATGCAGTAAGGTCTGTGTATTCTGTTACATGTCATTAGAATAAAAACACTGATTTCGAATCAAAATTAAGGTCTAATTTGATATTGTATATTTGACTTAAATAATGATGTTAATACGATAATACATGCTAAACATTCTATGACTACATTACAACTGTTAAACCTTTAGAAATTCCCAAACAAGATTTTTTTTTTTTAAGAGAGTGATAATGTATTTGGTATATTTTCATGTTTGTTACTTTTTAAGGTCTTCTTGCCTTTTATCTTTATTGCGGTTTGTTTTCAATAATGATGGTGATTATAACGATGATTATAATGATGATTTCAGTGATGATAATAACAATGACAACAATAATAATAACAACAACAATAATAACAATAATAATAATTATAATGACGACGACGACGACGACGATGATGAAGTTATTGTTGATAATACATTTAAATATATACATCAGTTAATATTTTTCTATTATGTATTTATTTATTTCATATATCTACGAATTTAAAAGAACTGCGTTTATTGTCAGCCTCTAATCACAACTAGTAAAGCAATGCAGTTTTGCATCTATTCAATGATTTGGTCATATGATTAATTAATAAAATTATATAACCTGACTATCGCAAATGGTGTTTTCATGATCGTTCGAAAAAATGGAGGCAAAATATATCGTTAATTTCAACCTCCGAGTGATATATTTTAAATAAAAAATAAATAAATTAAATTTTAAAAAAGGAATTAGAAGGCGACTTAGATCTTCGCCATTTGTTAAAAGTAAAGCGAAAGTTAGTACTTTTATTAGTTAATATTGTTTTCGTTTTTTTTCTTTTTTTTTTTTCATAACTGGTATAGTATTTATATATCAAGTTAATGCTTGCACGTTTATCATTATGAACATAATCATCTTCAGCATTAGCATCATCACCATCATCATTATTATCATCATTATAATCATCATCAACGTTGTTCATGTTATTGTTATTGTTAATGATAGATGAATAATATTATAGGCAGCAGTAACATCGACATTCTGTTTGATATAATAATAATAATAATAATAATAATAATAATAATAATAATAATAATAATAATAATAATAATAATAATAAACATTAATAGTGGCAGTTGTAGTAACAGTATAGTGGTAGGTAGCAGTAATTACTGGCATAATAGTTGTAGTGGTTGTTGCTGTAACAATGGTAGTATTGTTGTTGTAATAGGAGTAGCATTATTATTATTTATTAGTATTAGTAGTAGTAGTAGTTTCAGTCATGATAGTAATACAGAAATAGTAGTATTGGTGGAGATAGTACTAGTAGTTGTTATGGAACTAATAGTAGTAATAGTTGTGCTGTAGCAACAGTTTAATATATAATTATATGATTTATATGTTTATGAACTAAAAAGTAATTCTTGAAGAATAGAAATGTTTTTATATATATATTTTTTTATTTTGCTTAAGCCTAATTTATGAAATCTATGCAACAAAAAATATATGAACTGGAACGAATCACTGGCAGACAGAGGTAGATTAAAATACATAGCAGAGAAGAAGATTAAAAATATAGATTAATAGTGCTGCTTGACTAATAATTTTGAATTTAATTTCAAATCGAAAGACTGTAATCCTGAAAGCCGTTATAATAATATTTTTACTGTTAATCCCAGACGTTTTTATTCCAGGATTTTTTTGTTGTCATGTAGGTCTTTTCATTTATTAAAATCAAATCCTTTCAGTTGGTTTCTTAAATAATTTTTTTTTTTCAAAACTTTTACATTTGAAATGAGCATTATATAATTTGTCGCTTCGATTGATTTTTTTCTTCTTTTTTTTTTATTTATTTTTTTATTTTCATTTTAATCTATAATCCATAACGCATGGGATTGTGGCGTTTCGTGAAACACATGTTTAATAAGGCATTCACAGATCAGAGATAAAACCTGAAGAACTAAAGTAATTTAGAAAAAGAAAATTAGAAAAATGATTATGGGAAACATGTGTAAACTTTATTTTATCGTTTGTTTCTTTGCTCTCTCTCTCTCTCTCTCTCTCTCTCTCTCTCTCTCTCTCTCTCTCTCTCTCTCTCTCTCTCTCTCTCTCTCTCTCTCTCTCTCATTTGTTTCTCTCTCTCTCTCTCTCTCTCTCTCTCTCTCTCTCTCATTTGTTTCTTTGCTCTTTCTCTCTCTCTCTCTCTCTCTCTCTCTCATTTGTTTCTTTGTTTATATTTAAGTTTATTTTCAGTTACACTATGTCTGCTGAGCGATGCAGAAACACAAATAAAACAGTAAAACTATTAATCGCAATATATTACGTACTATTTAATTTTAGGTCTTTTTTTTCACACTCAAAAAAAAAAAAAGGTTTCATCTTATCAAACACAAAATAGAAATGACATCTGACTTTTTGATATTGGAAATCTCAAACAGATACAAACTGACGCAAATCTATTATTTAAGAAGATCAAAAATGTTTGTATAATTAAAAAAATCAATAATGCAACAATTTATATTCAATCAAATTCATGACATGTCAAAAAGTATCGTTATATCCAGCGTCAAAATAAAAAAATCTTAGTTTAATTGTGTTCCCACTGAGAATAAAAAACATCGCATTATCTATCATTACTATCCAAATGTATGAATCGAAAAATGTTTTAAATGATCAAACAAAACAATTCATTTGACTGTAACTCAAAGTTAATAGAGTCGCAGACAGCCATACAGTTTCTAACAGTTTGTATGAATATCATTAATAAATTTTTAATTCATAATGAAGCTTATAGAACAGGCAAGGAATTCAAGGAGCTATTGTAGCTGTAAATTCAGCAGTATTGCTATTCTTTTATTCTGTGAAAATATTTATTAAAGAAAGAAACAAAATCAATTAAGTCTCATAGATTCATTAATAACTGTGCTCAGTTTAGGAACATTTATGAATATCGCAAAACTTTCAGTGAGCCGTTCACAGGTAGAACAAGTTATGTATGTAATAAGACTACAGAATAGGTATATTAATTTACATGTAAAAATTTATTTTACGTTATTTAACCTGTTAGACCATTCTAATCATTTAAATGTTGCTTATAACTGGAGTTTATTTCAAAGATTTAATTAGGAAAGTATAATCTTTTGATTAGAATTACATTTATGACGTGTGATAGTCTCGATGACTAGAGTTACATATATTTTAAATATTTTCAGAGTTTCGATATTTTGATCAGTGTAATTTCACGTTAGTCTAATTTCAGTTACATCATAATAACTCTTTGTAACATTTTGATATTTATTTATTTATTTATTTATTTATTTATTTATTTTATAAAATTTTAAAATTTTCATTTTATTTTGCTTTTTATATTCATATTCAAATTGGTATCATCATTAATAAAAAATAATAATAATTATTATTCTTGTTGTTGTTGTTGTTGTTGTTGTTAGTAGTTGCAGTAGTAGTAGAAATGAGAATCTCAGTAGCAGTAGTACTAGTATTAACAGTAGTTTATTAATTGTCTCTATTTATATTTGAAGGTAAGTAGATTATCAGCAGTTGTCGTTTTTTTAAAGACAAGAAAGAAAAAGAATGGAACACATAAATTAAATTATACATTAATAATGACAAAAAAGAAAGAAAATTCCAGGCACACAGACAGAAACTCACTGATCAGCACCAAGTGATCTATTGCAGATACCTTCTAATAATCGATAATATCTCCTTTATACATTGTTATGTGTTCGTACGTTCACATGTAGGTAAGTATGTAAGTTGTTTAGGATTTTGAATATTCTCTGTACATAAGTACGTCTGAACAGACTCAATATTCAGGAACGCACAGGCGCAGGAGGACAAAGTCCAATCACGATCTCACAAACACCGTCAGATGCCACTGACGAGACTCGAACTTACGACCTCCATTCGCACGCACTCAGAAGGCGGACGATGTTACCGTCTGGCCACTGAGACAACCTGAAAAACGTTGCTCAATAACCGAGGGTAATCATCGCTTCCCACGAAGCACGCAGTTCTTTGTCTTTCGTCATTTTTGTGGGAAACCTGGCACGGAGAAGTATATATTTTAGGATTTGAATGTATGTCTGTATGTATCTGTGTATGTATGTATGTGTGTGCGTGTATCTGTGTATGTATGTATGTGTGTGTGTATGTATGTATGTATGTATATATGTATGTATGTGTGTTTTTTCCTGTCCACCTATTTTTGTTAATGTGTTACGAAAGAAACACATCGTTATCTGTAGATTAACCAACAGCAAGATCACGAAACGCCGTTATCTCTCTATGCGAATGTGTATTATAGATATCTAGTATAATCTGTTCAAAAACGTTAAAACTCCGGTGATATATATAGCTTGCATTCGGCATAGTCAGGATCAGATTTTTAGAAAGGTTCTTTTTTACATGGACACATTTTGACAATACTACGGCCTGACGATCATTAACTACTCGGTGTTTCCTAACCAGGACTGAGGTCGCTAAAAACTAGTAATCAATCAATGAACTAAACGGCTAGTATTATTTGCTTTGTGTTTTTATTACGTATTGTCGACGTATAACAGTTCATATTTAAACACAGATACAGACATATACAGAAACTAATAACTTCATGTATGTATGTATGTATGTAAGTGTGTGTGTGTGTGTGTATATATATATATATATATATATATATATATGTATGTATGTATGTGTATGTATATGTATATGTGTTCGAGTGTGTGTGTGTATGTATGTACAGATGCATGTAGTATATATGTATGTAACTATGTATCTATGTATGTATATATATGTGTGTGTGTATGTGTGTAACTGTACATGCTCTGTAGGCATGTGTATATGTATATACATACACATACAAACAAAAAAACACACAATGCACTGCAGTTAGTAGCATTAGTTTTTCATGTTACATTCTTAAAATTAATTGGTGTTTTTTTTCAATTTATAAAGCTCTTTAGAAATATAAACAAAGCAGTTCGAGAAATATTAATTAGCTAGGCTGATTTCATACATTCCGTGTATTCAAATTAAAAATATTTAACTAGTTAATTAGTGCTAGTGTCCTGGGAAACGCTGAAACAAGAAAACAGCAAATCCGTTAATTCCAAAATATTGTTTATTATTTATTAATCTTAGATGAATTTGTGTTACAATCAATACAAACATAGATTAGAACAGTTTATATTCAATATCATTCCAGCTGTATTAACAAAGTAGTTGGACATTATCATTATATCCAGTGTTTGTGTGCGTGTGTGTGTGTGTGTGTGTGTTACATAAAAACACAAAGCAAAACAATACTAAACGTTTATTTCATTAATTACTGATTTTAGTGATCTCTCTCTCTCTTTCTTTCTCTCTCTCTCTCTCTCTCTCTCTCTCTCTCTCTCTCTCTCTCTATATATATATATATATATATATATATATATAGACACATAGTAACAACAACAGCAACAACAGCAAAAAATAAATAAATAAATAAAAGAAAATAAATAGTAGTAATAATAATAATAATAATACTTGTACATGAGTATGTGTGTCTTTCTGCATATCTACTTTCCTACTTTTCTCTTTCGCGCATTAGTTTTGTTCTTATTTATTTATTTATTTTTGATTTATGAATACGGCAACGTCAGTCCAACTCAAGAATTCTTAATCATAAGAAAGAAAACTGAACAGCAAACGTAAGGGCGGGGCATATGAGGTTCAGAAACACACACAAAAGAAGAAAAGAGAGAAAGAGAGAAAGAAACCACCTATTTCCATTAAACAATATGTCCATTCGCTATACATCCAGTAAATACAGTCGAAATAATTAACGTATATATGTAGGTCATGTTGTCGATCAAAACTGTCAATATATAATAGATTTTCTACATGTGGAGATTAGAAAGCAAAATATAAAGATTGAAGGTTTTTGCGCAAAATAAATACCGAGTAATGTGTTTGATTTTCATCTACGAGAAGGCAAGATATGAGTTAACATCAAACATTTTCAAGAAAATATAGAGAATAAAGTTCAGTGACTTTTAGAAGATATTCCCATAAAAGGATAAAATTCCAGCCTGTTTTATTTTTAAATATTTTAATTTCATTATTGTTTAATATTGCCACGTCAGTCTTGTATCTGGAAAGAAGCATTTTTATATAAAGAAGTTTTTTTTATTTTTATGTAAGAAAGGAAGTTATATACTCATTCTGAAGAAGAAATTATGATGTCGACGAACGCAACCAATATCTCTGACACCACGGCTACACGTATGTTGTTAGCGGGGAGTTCCGTTATACTGTTTGGATTATCAAACAACATATTCACACTGGTAGTTCTAGCAAAATCTGCAATGAGTTCTGGTGTCATTGGTCTGTTCTTGGTTAATGAAGTTTTGTCAGACATAATGCTGCAAATCAGTTCAGAGATGTACTTCATCACCAACGTCTTCAAGTTAAAGTTCATCTTGACATCGGCTTTGATACCCGCCGTATCATCCGTTAAATGTTTCTCTATGATGGGATTAAGTATAGTCCTGTGTACAGCTATCTGCAACCCTTTGAAATATATTGTATATGTTACAATGAAGAGAGTGAAGATATATATGACAGTAATCTGGCTCTGGGTTCCCTTGGTGTTGTGTTACGTTTATTTTGAAGGAACATTTTTCACGATGAATGAACTCACTAAAAGAGTCGATCCTAATTACACTTCAACGAACTGGTGGGTTGGGACTATTAACATGACAAGTGCAGTTGCTATTCCTTTGATTGTGATTTCTGTATGTATGATAAAAATAACCAGACATAAAAATGGAGTAATTTTAACGAATTGTTACCTTAAGAGAACGACTGAAAGCAAAATTCGCTTGGCTAATTTCAACACGATCATTTTCATGATGTACGTCCTGACACAGTTGCCATTTCATGTCGCTTACTCCTTTCATATCGTTGATCAAAGCCTAGAATATCACTGATAATTATCTACCTTTTACACAACTTGATGAAACTCTTTGCTTACATATTTCTGATGCGGAATTTCAGATATACCGCGCTGAAGATGTGTTGTCACGTTTGTCTGAACAAAACAAGTGCTAAAACTACCAGAGTTCTGTTAGTGAAAACCGTGCCGACTAGAAACACAGACATACAACAAGCTATATAAGTTAGCTTTATAAAAACAGAAAAACATCTTCAAGGCAGAGGAGAAGATTAATAATTACAGGAGAAAAATATGAAGATAATTTTATAATTTATAAAGAGCTGTGACAAATATTGACCTTCTCTCCGTTATCCAGTGCAATTAATAGCATTGCCAATGGTGCAGTAAAATCCGTGATTCTCTTACTTTTCATTGGCATAGAAAATTGACCTGAAGTCACAATTAAATTATGGTTTGGTATTGTGCATTTGGTTTAGATAATGATGTTAATAAGCTGATACATGTTAAATGCTTTTTGATTACATTACAACTGTTAAACCTTTTGAAATAATGTTTTGTATATTCCCAGATTAGAATTTTATTCCTGTCAGTGATAAAATATAGCAAAGATATTTGGTATAATTACATCTTTGTTTTCATTAATATGTCTTCTTCAGTTGTTACTTTTTCATTTTTGCGATTTGTTTTTAATAAAGATGGAGATTTCAATGATGATGATAATGGTTGATGACAGTGATGAAAATAACAACAACAATAATAATAATATTTATAATAATAATCGTAATTATGATGATGATGATGTTTTCATTGATAATAGATTTAAATATATACATCAGTTAGTTTTTATTCTAGTATTCACTTATTTATTTCATTATTCTTTCTTTCATTGTAACGGTATCATTATGGATATTTGCTTTAAAAAAAAAGACGGCAATCGTGATGATGATGATAACAATAATTATGACGACGCTGATGATGATGATCAGGATACACCAGTTAATTATTTTTGTATCAGTCTATCTAAAGGTATGAACAGGGTTTTCTCGCTCGCCTAGAAAAATAGGGAGAAATATTGTGATAAAAATATTTCAGCAAATTTTATTCTTATGTTTATTTACGATTATTCGCATCCTGCTTTTTCGAGTCTCGAACCTCAACTTACGTCGGTCTGTTAATTGTAATCTATTTAGTCAGTTGTCATGTCCATCTAAGTTAATTTAATTTGTAAACGAATTTAAAACAACTGCTTTTTTTTTTTTTTTTTTTTTTTCAGCTTCTAATCACAACTAGTAAAACAGTTTTGCAGCTATTCAATGAATTGGTCACATGATTAATTAACAAAATTATATAACTCGACGATCGCTAATGGCGTTTATGTGATCGTTCGACAAAATGGAGGCAAAAGATACCGTTACTTTCAACTTCCAAGTGATGTATTTTAAATAAAATAAAATAAAATTAAATCAGATTTATAAAAAGGAAAAAAAGGAAAAAGAAGGCGACTTCGCCATGGGTTACAGGTAAGGCGAAATTTAGCACGATAGGGCGACTATTTATTTGATATGCTTTTTTTGTTTTTATTTTATTTTATATGTAACTGGGATATAATACATACATACATATATATATCAAATTAATGATCATCTTCAGTATTAACATCATCACCATCATTATTATTATCATTATTATAATCATCATCATCAACATCATTCATGTTATTGTTATTTTTAGTGGCAGATTTAGTAGCAGAAGAATGACTAATATTATAGGTTACTAACAGTAGTAACTGCGGAAGCAGTAATAGCGGCATTGCGTTTGATATAATAATAATAATAATAATACACATTAATAGTGGCAGTAGTAGTAACAGTCTAGTGGTAGGTAGTAGTAACTACTGGTATAATAGTTGTAGTCGTTGTTGCTGTAACAATGGTAGTATTGTTGTTGTAATAGGAGTAGCAGTATTATTATTTATTATTATTACGATTAGTAGCAATACTAGTAGTTTCAGTCATATTAGTAATAGCAGAAATAGTAGTATTGTTTGGAGATATTACTAGTAATTGTTAAAGAAGTAGTAGTAGTAATAGTTGTTGCTGTAGCAACAGTAGCTGTGATACTGAGTTTAAGTTATAATTATATGTTTGTATATGATTATGAACTAAATGGTAATTTTTGAAGAACAGAATTATTATTATTATTATTATTTATTATTATTATTATTATTATTATTATTTATTATTATTATTATTATTTATTATTTATTATTATTATTATTATTATTATTATTATTATTATTATTTTGCTTAAGCCTAATTTATGAAATGTATGTAATAGGAAATATATAAGCTGGCACAAATCACAGGCAGTCAGAGTTAGATTAAAATACATAGCAGAAAAGAAGATTAAAACCATATATTAATATTTTTCTCATAGCGTTGCTTGATTAATAATCTGGAATTTAATTTCAGATCGATACACTGTAATCCCGAAAGCCGTTTTATTAATGTTTTTATTCTTGGATTTTTTGTTGTCATGTAGGTTTTTTCATTTATTAAGATTAAATCCTTTCAGTTGGTTTCTTACATATTCTTTTTTCAAAACTTTTACATTTGAAATGCTCATTTTATAATTTGTTGCTTCGATTGATTTTTTTTCTTCTTCTTTTTTTTTTCTTTTTCATTATTATCTGTAAACCACATTACCTCATTTAATTAAAGCATGGGATTATGGCGTTTTGAGAAACTCATGTTTAATAACGTATTCACAGATCACAGATACAAACGTAAAGAACCAAAGTAATTTCAAGTCAGTAATAAACATTTAATAGGAAAATTTGAAAAATAATTAAAGAAAAGGAAACATGTGCAAATGTTATTTCATCGTTTGCTTCTGTGTTGTTGTTTTTCTCTCTCTCTCTCTCTCTCTCTCTCTCTCTCTCTCTCTCTCTCTCTCTCTCTCTCTCTCTCTCTCTCTCTCTCTCTCTCTCTCTCTTTCTCTCTCTCATGTTTGTTTCTTAGTTTATGTTTATTCATTTATTTAATTTTTTTACTATATAAAAGTTTATTATACAATTCACTGCAAATATTAGTTATTGTTTTTCAATATCCTTCCTATATTCTTCAAATGAAGTGTTATCATAATTAGTAATATTCTTTAGCTTGTTGTAAGAAAAATATGCATTTCAAAATTTAACTAACCAGAACATAACTTATTTCACACCTTTCGTTGCGTCACAGTTTCTGACAGTTTGAATGGATATTATTAATAATAAATGCATTCATAATGCAGATTACGGAAAACAGGTAAAGAATTTAGATTGCTATTGTTGCTGTAAATTCAACATTATTTTTATTATTTTATTCTTTGAGAGTATTTATTATAAAAAAAAAAATCAGTTAAATATCTTTGAATGATTATTTACTGTGCTCAGTCTTTTGTATGAATATCGCAAAAGTTACAATGAGGCATGAGTGAATGAAGATAGTCTGTATATTTTTTATGTTTTTATTAGTTTTTAGCTGACATTTTGCAGTTAATCTCGGAGTAACAACGACTACCACAGTTTTCAAGAGTTATCTTCCTGGTTTCCGAAAATGATTTTAATTTCGTTACATAAGTATATACGTATTTAAGTATTTATAAACTTTGTGATCTTTCATGTATGCATATGTGATGTAGATATGTATATGTATGTATGAATGTATAAATGAATAAATGTATGTATGAACTATATATCAGTATATTACGTATGTGTATGTGTATCTAACAGAATAAACATTGTTATATAAAACAATAAAATGACGTCATATCTTTGTCACTTTATGCTCGTTACCTGGAGTCGTTGTTGACTGCCTGTATATTTCACATGTGGTTGGCTGCTTAGGTAACTAACTCACATACTGTTCTTCAACAAACATAGCTGACTAGCGCTATATCCAAGAAGTTATTGAAAATACCGAAAATTACTTAATGCATACATACATACATACATACAAGCAGATAATTTACTGCACTTAATAGCATTTGTTTTTCGATATCCATATTACATTCTTCATGTCAATTGTTTTTACAATTTAAAATGGTCTGTTAAAAGTATACCGCAGAAACAGCAAGAAAACAGTAAATCCACTAATTACAAAATATTTATTATTTATTACTCTTAGATGAAGCTAATAAAACAAATAAAGTATTCAAATAGCTGTTATGGTTGTAAATTCGACATTATTTTCATATTATTTATTCTGTGAGAATATTTATTACAGAAAGAAACAAAATCAAATAAATATCTCTTTGTATTATTAAACTACATTCAGTCTACAGCGTCATTTGCAAAATCGACCAGCTGACTTGTTGCCAATTTATTGTCTCCTGTGAAAATATATAGGATAAAAACATAAAAAAGAAGATTCAAGGAAATATCTGTTTGAATCATTAAAAAGCTGTACTCCGTCTTCTGTAACAATTTATCAATATTGCAACTGACCTGGTGTAAGCAATTTACCATAGAACACGTTTTTTTATATACAAAGTACGCTAGAGAATGAGTATATATTAATTTGCAACTGTTACCTTTAATATTACTTTACTGATTCCTAACTCCTTAACATCTTCTTTTGACCAGAACTGCATTCGTAAGGTAGAGTAGTCTAGATGAATATAATTATATACTAGTTTTTTTTAATATCTTCAAAATACCGCTGAAAGATTAATTGGGGAAAAAAAAAGAAAAAAAAAAAAGGATACTGGAAGAAAGAAGAAACAAAGGCCGAAATATTCTTATTATTATAATTATTATTATTATTATTATTATTATTATTATTACTGTTGTTGTTGTTATATTATATCAAACGCAATGACACTACTACTACTAATGCGGCAGCATCTACCGCTATTACTAACGTGCTAATACTATTTATTCTTCTACTAACCTTCCACTAGAAATATCACTGTGATGAATGTTAATCTAATTTCAGTTACATAAAGAACTCTGATATCAAACCTTACATTTCTTAATTCTCTTGCTGACTTCCTGGTACAGCTACTGAACCATTAATTTTATCCGGCAAATACTGAACTGAATGTGGTCACGATTTCAGGATAAAAGCTAAATCTACCTTTAAAGTATGAAAAACAAAGAGCTAAAAATTGTATCTAACAGATAAATATTAATTCACTTCTAAAGAAAGCTGTCTTTGATTTTCACTGATATTTGACTTTAATTCACTTAAAGTTAGCTGATATAGAATGTGTCTTTCATTAGCAAGCTATGTTTTAAATATATTATTATTATTATTATTATTATTATTATTATTATTATTATTATTATTATTATTACAGAGAGCCCTCGCTGTTCATTTCCCCTATGTACGTTGTTTGTCACATACGTCGACAACAAACAAAGGACAACATGTCAGTTAAGGTATTTTCTGTTTCACATTTACATTGTTTTGAGCGATATGAAGAGCATCTTGACGATTAGAATAAAAACTACAACGTGTGAATTAGTCAAGTGAAATTTTGATTTCTCTTGTTCTGTTAACACAAAAAAAACAAATTGTCTAAAACTGAAACATTTTGATGTTTGCCAACTTTTCTGATACATTTAGTAATTAAAAAAAAAGGAACAGCAACTACACTTGTCATGTTAAGATCCCCAACCCACCATTTCGTTGAAGTGTAGTTAGGATTGAGTGTCTTCGAATGTTCATTCACTGTGTAAGAACATCCTTCTAAATAGACATAACACAAAACTACAAGAACCAAAGCTGTGTTACTATCAAATATATCGTCACTCTCCTCTTTGCAACATGAACGTGATATTTTAACCGGTTACATACACCAACACAGAGGAAAAAAACATTTAACAGAGGCAAAGGATGCAACCAAAGTTATTACAAATAGAAACTAGCTATTAGAAATGTTTAAATGTCAAATCATTTCGGCTAGAAGCTCAATGGCCATAAAGTGACCAATAGCAGAGAAAGACATCCTGGATCTTTCAAGAATCATCACTTATGAAAATATTTGGAAAATACTCATAATACAACATAGCTCTTGCAAGTAAATTACCTTCAAAGAGGATATCAGCGAGATTAGTTACATTTGCCTTTCAAATAGAATATTAGTAGCTGTATACGTGGGCAAAAAACATTTTATGAGATGCTATTAAAGTATCTGAAAAACGAAATATATTTTATAGAGAACACTAATATTTTTATTGTGTGTGTCAATGTGCACCAATTTTTTATTTTAATGGCTGTATATAAGTAAACCAACACCATAAGATCAAAAAGCGCCATTATCTCTCTATGTATATATGTATTATAATTTTACACATATTATAAAACCTGTTCAAACATAGAAAAGTCATTTTTACAATACAGAGTCATTTCCCTTGATCTGAAAACGAAAACGAAAACGGTTTGTCTGACCAGATATGTATTTTCTTTCCATATTAAATGAATATCGATGTTTCTTATGGCAAAGAAAAATAATCGTAAAGAACTGATGAATTAATGTCAGTGATAGAATCGCCATCTTTTACAATAATTGGTTATTATTAATATTTTTATTACTTACGAAATATTTTGTTAAGTTTGTTTTACTTTAAATCATGTTTTGATTTTAATTTAAATATTC
>CM022671.1:24992821-25027821 GCA_012295275.1 Chrysomallon squamiferum
TTCAGACTCAAGTACAAGTTACACAATGATGATATTAAAATATCTGAAAATAGGAAACTGTGAACTCTTTCCTTTTTGAAGAAGTATACTACCATATGTTGAAAATTATCCTAAATAATTTTTCATGGTGACGACGTCTATGAAGTTGATTTTTATGTTGTTTTCTGATAGTTTGATAATCAAACAAATAATTCAGTATTTACTTCGTGAGAGAAATAAGACTTTGCTAATCTTTTCATCTTTTATACTCTTCTTTCATATTCTTCTCATTGGTTAACGTATTAAATAAAATTATATACGGAGAATTTTGATTGACAGCTTGACCTACGTATATATTAAACCAGTGTTCATTTGTTTGCTGCAGACAGGTGGAGCTTTTCTTTCTCGTTATATTTTGTTTTTTTTCTGAACCAGACCACGCCCCGCCCTTGATCTCTGTTTCTTATTAAGCGTTTTCTTTTTTAATGTGTGTGTTTTTTATTTTTTTAGATAACATTGCATTATTTCCTATCATATTTATCTTTTATAAATATAAACACACACATACACACACTCAGTCACACACACACACACACACACACACACATGCACATACGTTTTTGGAGAGAATATTACAGTCAGCAAATATGTATAATCAGGAATCATGTATAATCCTTGAAACATCCAGATAGTATGTACAATATTTGATTTACTCAAGAATTAAGTATAATCCCTTAAATTTAATTAGGTTTTTTTTTATGCAATTCCCTGAAACTGTTAACCTATTACTGCATCGTATTATAATGAAATTATCCAATGCTGTTGTTATCATATAATAAATGTAAGTTATTTTGTCACTAGCACTATGCAGCAAGGTTAAAGGTGAAGAAATATTTAAAGAAAAAAAATTTAGAAGTATATTAATTAGATATAAATTTCTGTTTTCATCCACATGAGGAAAAACAAATATTCACGTCATAACGTATTTAATGCATAATACTAATAAAGAGAAAAAACTTATGGTAATGTTTAATGATTAGAGACAGCTAAGTAATTAATCAGTGATTGTCACGGTATGTCTGCTAATCATACATTTCAGTTTCCTTCGTTCAGCTAAAATGGGGAAACTTGTATACAGGCAAAAAGTAGATATAACGTTTTTTAAAAAAAATTAAAACTTGATTTAACAGGTCTGCTGCACTGCCAAAGTAAAACAATAATAAGAAGAAGAAGAAGAAGAAGAAGAAGAAAAAGAAGAAGAAGAAGAAAACGTGACTAAAAAGCGGGTACATTCAAAACTGAATGAAAACTAGATCGCTGGAGTTCTGTATGTTTTAAAAGGTTTTATAATATGTGTAAAATTATAACCCATTAGTGAGTTTTTACAATGCAGAGTCATTTCCCTTGATTTGCAATCGGAAACGAAAACGGTTTCTTTGACCAGTTACATATTCTATTTCAATCTTAAATATATATATATAAACATTATCAGTAAAGTCAAACATTAACAGTAAAGTCAAGCAGTGATAAAATCGCTTTCATTCAAAATAATTGCAGACCTCTTAAATCAAGTTTTAATTTTAATTTTAATCGTTCCGTTTACTTTGTACCTGTCTGCAAGTTAGTCTAGTTTCAGAAATTTCATTATCACATCTGTGTGATCAGTAATTACTAGGCTCTCTCTAATCACGACTAAAATTAATAAATTAGTAATCAGTGAAATAAACGGTTGGTGTTGTTTGTTTTGTGGGGACTTTTTTACATCGATGTGTAATACTTTAGCATTTACAAACACATATCAGGTACTGGCGGTCAACTTAATTACTTTTATTCTGTGTAGAATATATATATATTATCTCTTAAAATTAAATAAAAGGGAAATAAAAGTGTAATAAGTCTATAGTTTTCAGGGTATTTCGGGCACCTTTATTTTTTGGTCTGACGAGTCCCGTTAACCGACTGGATTGTACAGCTGCTGTGTCAAGAATAACATTAAGCGGTAGTACATATATTAATAACAAAGTCTTTTACAGCTGATCGATTAAAATGGAATCTGTTCACTGCTCTAGATATTTCCTCGGCTGAAAAAGACTTGTTCAAAATATCATTATTGTTGTCTTTTTGTGTTGTTCTTTTTATTATTATTATTAAAAAAATTTAATTTTTAATTTTTTTTTTTTGGCTTTCAGTGTGTAGTTCTTCTATTGATGTGACGTGGCGAGGCACAGTTTTACTGGCACTGCTTTTAAGAGTTTTGAAAAAAATTATAATAAAGAATTAACTTACACATTTACCTTTGACCGTCCGTGCTTATCGCATGCGGTTCAGAATTAATCAGTACTCTTTTGGATTTGAAGTTTTTAACATTTTCATTTTAAGTTTAGTAGATGTTCTATATTCCCTAGCAGATCTAGTCAGCATTTGTTTATACTGATTCTCTTTGTACGTCAAATCAGCTTTCAGTATATTTCCTCCATATTGTTTAAATCTTCGTCTGGGTCCGTTAAACCAAGCATTATTATAAGCATGTTTCTTTATAAATTTAAAAGTGATTTCTTCCGCTGACTTGCAATTTTGTAATTTGTGTCAAATTTCATGTAATAAATGCTTCTGCTTTTTAACGTTATCGCAAAATTAGTACTTTTTATCATTACACGATTTCCCTGGGGCTTCGTTAGAGCTTCATGAGGTAACAATTTCAGTTTTCTCGGGATGTATCTGTGTACGTAGTTTTATACATAAAGATCTAAGGACATCTGAATGCAGCGAAGTATAGCAAAGTGTTCTACTGGGGACAAGAATTTGACATTTTCAGTGCAATAGCATCTTTACAAGTATCTTCACCCCATACATTTATTTTCAACTATATATCTTCACCAGAATGCATAATTAATATGTTATCGTATCTACAGAAATCAAGGAAAATACCACCGTAGTTATTTTTCTTCTTATTCTTTGATACTCATTGTTTTAGCATATTTAGCATCTCAAGTTCAAATACAGCATCAGGATTAAATCACTATACATTTTGTTTTCAGTAATAATAAAATCAGCTGTGCTACAGTTGAAATCACCAATATATCAGATCGTACTATATTTATTATCAAAACAAAAATATCAATTTTTAAGCTGGTCAAAAGAAAAGTATGAAGTTTCTGAATTTTCTGGTGGAATATATACAACGCCAATTAAAATATTATATTCAGTTTGTAAAACACCCCCTTCTGTGCCTAACAACAGAAAATATTTACAGTGAGATTCGATAATATTTGATGTTTTAGTAAATATTGTTTCAGATATACAACTATACCCTCAGATTTACACTTCATAGCTAAGAATATTAATGTTACCAGCGTCATCTCTTTTTGATTCAACCAAAGATTTATATTATAATAATTGTCTGTCTTGAGAAATATAGTATCTCTGAGCTTACTAACCAAACAGCAAACGTTAATCTCTATTATTTTAAAAACATGAGTATTTACTTCTTTATGATTTTTGTTTGGGGAATTTTACATGTGAGAGAGTTTACTGACATTTATTCATCAGTGTTTTCGCTTGGTAAGACTTGCTCTTCTCCGTTGTCCAACCTTACTGACTGTCTTGGCTTAAGTTGCTGTGATCTCTGTTGACTGGGTTAGTATGTTTGTGTTTCTGGATTTTGTCCCCTATTGTGCTGGTGTACACAGCCTGCCCTCGACATACAACATATCGTCATCATCATCTTTCTTTTCCCTTGCCCGTTTACTGATTTGTAGTATGGGTGTCAGAGGTCTTGTCTGTAACTGAAATTAGATTAACATTCACTACACTGAAACTTATTTAGAACTTTCAAAAATGATCTAGTCTGTTGATGATTACTAGTTATCGTAGTAGTAATAGTAGTAGTAGTAGTAGTTGTTGTTGTAGTAATAGTTGATGTTGTTGTTGTTGTTGTTGGAGGGTGATGCTAGTAACAACAGAAGTAGCAGTCTACTAATGGCAGGTTAGTAGAAGAATAAATAGTATTAGCAGATTAGTATAATAATAATAATAATAATAATAATAATAATAACTAATTCAGCCTTTGTTTCTTCTTTCTTCCTATTTTCTTTTGCAGCTAATCTTTCCGCCGTGGTTGACGATATTTAAATACTAGTATATACTTATGAACTACTCTACGTTACGAATGTAATTCTGGTCCAAATATTATATTAAGGAGTTACAGATTATGTAAAGTGAAATTCAAGCGAGCATTAGTAAATTAATATACTCATTCTCTGGAGTACTTTTTATATAAACATTTGAGTGTAGATTATTAATGATACAAAGAGATATTTAATTGATTTTGGTTCTTTCTGTAATAAATATTTTCACAGAAAATAATCTTCAGTTTACAACCATAACAGCTATTTGAATTCTTTATTTCTTTTATTACCTTCATTATGAAATAATTTATTATTAATGATATTCATAAGGCATTTTTCGATATATATATATGACAACAAATACTAATCAACTAATGGCAATACAATTAAACAAAATCTTTTGTTTAATTTTCACACTCGATATAACGATAATATCCAACTATTTTGTTAACACAGTGTGAATGATACTGAATACAAACTGTTCTAATCTATGTTTGTATTGAATTGTGAAAAAGAACTTCTAAAATTAATAAATAATAATAAAAAATATTTTGGAATTAATGGATTTGCTGTTTTCTTGTTGCTTCTGCGTCTTTCAGTATACTAGCACTAATTAACTAGTTACAGTTTTCTTTAATACCCAATAAGAATACAATATGGATATCGAGAAACAAAAGTTATTAATTGCAGTGAATTGTAATAAACTTTTATATAATTTAAAACAATACAAATTAAATTAAACATAATCAAACAAAGAAAGCAAACACAAAAATAAATAAATAATTAATTAATTAAATAAAAACAAGAAAAAAAAAATGTGTAAAAATAACAATTACAAACGTTTGTCAATTTTCCTTTCTTCATTTTCCTTTATTATTTCTTTTAATTTTCTTTTTAAATATTTATGAGTAAGCTTAAATTACTGTGCCTGTTTACGTTTTTAATCAAAGATTTGTGAAAACAATCCAGTTTCTTAATTACTGATTAAGGATTAAGAAAAAAAAAATCAATCAAAAAAAAATTAATAAAGTAAACAACTAGAGAGAAAAAAAGGAGAAAGGAAATGAAAAATTATAAACAGAACATTTCAGATGTAAAAGTTTAAAAAAAAGAATTATATAAGAAACCAACCGAAAGGATTCAGTCTTAATAATGAAAAAACCTACATGACAACAAAACATCCAAGAATAAAAACATTAATAAAATGGCTTTGAGGATTACAGTGTATCGATCTGAAATTTAATTCCAAATTATTAGTCAAGCAACGCTGTGAGAAAAATATTAATATATATATTATTTATTATTTAAATCTTCATTTCTCCTTTAGATTTTAATCAAACTCTGGCTGCCAGTGAATTGTGCAACGCGCAGAAAATGATTAACGTAAGGAAAATCGGCGTCAGTTTATATATTTCTTACTAAATATCGTTTATATATTAGGCTTAAGCAAAATTAAAAAATATATATATATAAAATTTAGTAATTTTTCTTTTCTATAAGAATTACTTTCCAGTTCGGATCCAAAATCGTATAAAAACGTAATCATATAAGTTCGTATTATTGCTACTATCGTTACAACAACTATAACCTGTGCTTCTATTACTGCTACAGCTACTACTGTTATTATTTCCACTACTACTACAACCATTGTTACGTCTATTGTTACAACCACCATTACTAGTAATACCTCTAATCTACTACTTATATTAATACTGCTACTTCTGCTTCTACGCAAACTGATATTGTTGATGTTGTTTTGGTTGTTGTTTTTTTAAAATAAGGAATTTATTCTGTCTAAATTGATGGAAATGCAACAGTCTTGCTGTAATTTTAACAATAATAATAATAATAATAACAATAATAATAATGATGGTAATAATAATAATAATCATGATCGTCAAAATAAATAAGCAAGTGTTAATGTGGTATACAGATATAAATCAATAAATAAATAAATAAATAATTCAAAAGGTTTAACAATTGTAATGTAACCATATAATTATCTATAGAAAATATACAACACAAAATTACAAATTAATTATTATTCTATACCTATGCATTGATACCATTAAGATTTGACAGTGAAAAGTTCTGTCATTCGAATCTAATATCACTATCTACAGAATACTTAAATTTCCAATGCTATTCAGTTTTGATTCGTCCTCAGTATGTAACGGAGAATGTCAATATTTTTCACTCGTATGTAAAATACAGAATAATATTCGTAACATTCTCTTGTAATTATCAGTCTTTTCTACTCATTTAAAAATCAGTTTTTGTTTTTGTTTTAATAGCGCTAACTTCGATATCTTGTTGTATGTTTGTCTTACTAGCTGTCACCGCTTTCACTGAGGGAATCCTGTTAGTTTTTGCAATTGTTTTGTTCACACAAAGATGACAACACATCGTCATCGCGGTATATCTGAAATTCCGCATCAGAAATAAATAAGTAAAAAGTTTCATGGAGTTGTAGAAAACGTAGATAACAATCAATGATATATCTATGCGTGAGTCAACGATATGCAGGGAATAAACGACGTGAAATGGCAACTGGGACAAGATGTGCATGATGAAAATGATCGTGTTCAAATTAGCCAAGCGTATTTTGCTTTCTGTCGTTCTCTTAATGTAAGAATTGTTTAAAACTGCTGCATTTTGATGCTTGGTTATTTTTATCATACATACGGTAATCACAGTAAAAGGAACAGCAACAAAACCTGTCATGTTAAGAGCTCCAACCCACCAGTTCGTTGAGGTGTAGTTAGGATCAAGTCTCTTCGAATGTTCATTCACCGGATAAAATGATCCTTCTAAATAAACATAACACAACACCAAGGGAACCCAGAGCCAGATTACTGCCATATATATCTTCGCTCTCTTCATTGTAACATATACAAGATATTTCAAAGGGTTGCATACAGCAATATACAGGACTATACCTAAGCCCATCATAGAGAAACATTTAACGGATGCAAAGGCGGGTATCAAAGCCGATGTAAAGACAAATTTTGACTTGAAGACATTGATGATGATGTACGTCACTGTATTAATATGCAGCATTATGTCTGAGACAACTTCATTAACCAAGAACAGACCAATGACACCAGAACTCATTGCAGATTTTACAAGAACTACCAGCATGAAGATATTGTTTGAAAATCCAAACAGTATAACAGAGCTCCCCGCTAACATAATGTCTTTTGACGTAGCATCAGAAATATTGGTTACGTTCACAGACATCGTTGTTTCTTGTTCAGAATTAAAATGTGACTTTTCCTTTTATATAAATAATATAAACTTTTCTGATTTCACACTGATGACGTACAGGTTAAGCAGACAATGATGAAGTTAAAATATCTGAAAATAGCAAACGCCGAAATCTTTCCTTTCTCTACTTGTATAAGTACACTTACAGCTGAAAATCAAACAAATAATTCAACACTTATTTGGTGCGAAAAATATCTTGATCTTTTATACTGTACTTCCCTATTCTTCTCATTAGATAGAATGTAAAATAAAATTATATACAAATAATTTTGATTGACAACATGACCTATGCATGTATGTAAATTATATAGATTCTTTTCCGTCGATATATAACTAGTGGTCGTTTTGTTTGATTCAAATGGGTGGGACTTTTGTTTCTTCTTATATTTTGTTTGTTTATGAACCACACACGCCCCGCCTTTAATCTCTGTTTCTGATTAAGCGTGTTATGTTGAAAGAACGTTGCATTATTTTCCATCATATTCAAAACCTGTCATAAACATGCACATGAAGGCACGCTCACACGCGCATACACACATTCACCCACATATATATATATACACACACTTAAGCAGAGAATATTATAGACAGCGAATATGTATAATCAGGAATATTGAAATATCTTGATAGTATGTATAATGTTTGATTCACTCAAGAATTAAGTATTATCCCTTAAATGTAGTTGCATACAGTTCCCTGAAATGCTTTAACCTATTATTGTACGTATTATAATTAAATTATCCAGTCCTGTTTTTAGCATATAATAAATGTATGTTCTTTTCTTACTAGCAGTATGCAGCAAGATGAAATGGTAAAGAAATATTTAATAAAAAAAATAAAAAAAACACTAAAGAAAATATTAATCAGCTTTAAATTTCTGTTTTCATCACAGCTCGGGGAAAAAACAGATATTCACATAATAACGTATTTAATGCATATTATTATTAAAGAGAATAAATGTGTGGTAATGTTTAATGATCAGAGAAAGCCAAGTAATCAATATATTGTCTGTAATTGTCAAGATTTCATCTTAATACATATATATATATATATATATATATACATAGAGAGATAATTGCGTTTTATGATCTTACTGATGGCATAGTTAGATATAGTCCGGTGTTTCTCTGTCAGTACTGTAGTAAACTAGGACATAAATGAAATAAAATGCGTGTTCATTGACACACGCTCATAGAAACATGGATATAAACAGAGACATGCAGGCATGCTCACGGACACACACACCCACACACACACATACACACACAAACTGTTTATTGGTGTATAATAAGATAATATGACATGTAATTTCCAAATAATAGAACCAGTTAGAGTAACTTAATGACAAAGGCTGAAACAATACAGTCAAAATATTAAAGTGTTCCCTATAAAGGATAACAATATACGTAGTTTTCAAATATTTAAATAGCATCTAAGGATATATTTCGTGTACAGTGAACAGCTACTAATATTCTTCTCAAAAGCAAAATGTAACTAATATCTCTGATATCATCTCTAAAGATAATTTAGTGGCGAGAATCTGTGTTGCATTAGACATAAGCAACATTTTCATAATGATAATTTTTGTAAAATCCATGATGCTTTTCGCTGTTATAGGCCACTTCATGACCAATGAGCTTCTAGCCGAAATGATGTGACATTTAAACACTGCAACATTTCTAATAGCTAGATTCTGTTTGTAATGGCTTTGGCTGAAACCTTTGCCTCTGTTAAATGTTTTTCTCTGATGGGTTTAATCGTCATCTTCTGTGTTGCTATATGCAACCCGTTAAAGTATCACGTTCATGTTACAAAGAAGAGAGAGAAGATATATTTGATATATATACGATGACTGAGGGTTCCTGTAGTCATATATTTATTTAGAATGAACGTTTTACCAGGTGAATGAACATTCCAACGTACCAAACTTGAGAGAACTGGTGGACTGGGGCTATTAACCTGCCAGGTGTAATTACTGTAAGTATCATAAAACTCAGCAAACATCAAATGTTTCAGTTTTAACCAGTTCTTATGTTAATAGAACAAGAGAAATCAAAATTCGCTTAGCTAATTCATGCTCTATAGTTATTAATTAGCATCAGTTTTGTTAATTTCCGTTTCATAAAAATTCTGGATGTGTGATGTTTATTTACTTCTTCTAACCTTTGTGAAATTTTTACTTATTTAGCTTAGATGCACAATTTCAGAAATTGTTCTACAACCAGTTGTTGGACAGTTTTATCCGTATACCCAGTGCGTAAGGTAGCTGACGATAGTATTTATATTTCAGAAATGTTTAGCTCATTGTTTATTTTATTTATTTATTATTTATTTTTCCAAATATAATCTGACAGTAAACTCATCTATGACTGTTTTCTAACCGTGTCTCAAAATTTCTTAAAATCAGATAAAGTAATTTTATTTTACGTAATCATGTATGCATATATGAATTTATGTATGTATGCGTGTATGTAGTTTAGGATTTTGAATATTCTCTGTTTTATGTACGTCTGAACAGACTCTGCACACAGACAATATTCGGGAACGCTGGCGCAGGAAGACAAAGTCCAATCACGACCTCACAAACACCGTCAGATGCCGCTGACGAGACTCGAACTTACGACATCCATTCGCCAGGCGGAAGATGTTACCGTCTGGCCACTGAGACAACCTGAAAAACGTTGCTCAATAACCGAGGGTAATCATCGCTTCCCACGAAGCACGCAGTTCTTTGTCTTTCGTCATTTTTGCGTGTATCTGTATTTTGTGGGAAACCTGGCACTGGCAAGTATGCAGTTTAGGATTTTGAATATTCTCCACCTTATGTACGTCTGAATAGACTCTGCACATTTTTGTTGTTGCTGTTATGATCATCATCACTGATGTTGTTATTGTTATTGTTATTGTATTTTTTTTTATTATATCTGAAGCACAGAATTAAAAAAATTTGGGTTTATTTATTTATTTATTTATTTATTATTACTTTTTTGTTGTCGTTGTCGTTGTTGTTTTGTTTCGGGTTTTTTGTGGGGTTTTTGACGTTTTAGTTATCGATGCGGACTCAATAATTCCTTTCCTCTTAAAAAAAAAGAAACGCCAGCTATTGTCAAGCTCCGTTAAGTCTTACAATCGCAGGAAATTAGTTATCATTTTAACTGGTATTTGTACTGACTACTACTTGAGAATGTTTCAAAGCCGAGCCAACTGAAAACGGCAGAGTATCATTGATTTATCATTCCTGTGAAGTGTGTTGCGTCTGCAAATACACGTACACGATTTGAACGAACTTTCGCTTCATAATTAAATAACTAAAACGTCTGCCTGAAGGATACGTTAACAAAAGAAAATCGACAAACGCATTAATTATGAGTTTATCTACGTCCAAAGCAATAACAGTACTGTATGGCAGTTGCAACAGAGTATGAAAAATGAAAACAATGGTGTTTAACTTTTCGCGTCACAATTAAGTAAACAAAAAGTTTGACTGAAGGATACATTAAGAAAAGAAAATCGATAAATGCATTAATTATGACTTTACTGTATGGAAGTTGCAATAGTCAATGAAAAATGAAAAACTTCGGTCAAACTAATTTTACTTTCTGTAGCGCTCTTGTTGTAACAGTTGGACAAGACTGCAGTTTTCTGGTGTCTGACGATCTTAATTACACACACAGTGATCACAATGAGAGGAACGCCAGCCAGAACTGACAAGTTAAGTGCTCCAACCCACCAGTTCTGAGATGTGAAGTCTGAATACATTATTTTAGTACTTTCGTTAACCTTGCTAAATGTACTTTCTAATAACTGATTTTTTTTTTCATCTATTCACGGTGTCATATAGCGCAGTAACTAAAATTTAATAATACATATCTGATAGTTATGATGCAGTTTATGTGCGAATTTAGAATTAGCTTCAACTGCATAAACAATTAAAAATAATGTTTATTTAATTCATCTTAGTCTGCTTTTAAGTATGATATTTTATAGCTAATATTTCATGATATTCTTACATATAAAGAATAATTAGAATTCTGTGTTACTCTTGGCAGTTGGAAAATATAGTGAAAGGGCTGTCATGGAAGGCATATATATTTATAGAATCATGTCTTTCCTTTTAAACACACACATATGATAAATCCTTAAGCCTATATATATATAGATTTAAGGAATTAATTACACTAAAGAGAATCCGTTTACTGAACTGATCACAATTACTGTGTCAGTATAAATAGGTAAACGATTTGAAATGCAATGATTCCTTTAGTACATTATTTAAATACTTAAAATATATTAATTTCGCATAACATTATGTGTAATTATAAAAGAAGAGACCATTCTTTTTAGCATGAATAATGTTTTATTCAAAGCGAAAAAGAAGACAAAGAAACAGACAAAATGAAATCGAATAATCTCATACAAAATATATCTAATAATTAGCAAAACTTAAAGAAATGTATATAAGATTTATTTCGTCTAAATCTCTCGTTTTTTATTGCCTCTTGATTTTCATTTCAGTTATCTGCACATCATTAAGAATCTGAGAATGAGAAAAGAAAACCTCGCATGTGGCTCAAGTTCTTTTTTTTTGTTGTTGCAACGAATCAGTACCAGTGTGCACATTACCACGTATAGGAAAGAACGTGTCTTCGATAAACGAATATTTCAGCTGCCATTTCTCAACACATTGCGATTATTGAATTATGTGCTTATTTCAGAAAATTCAGATTTTTATCCTTAATAATGTAATTTTTAATTTATTTGTGTATTTTATGTGTATATGTACGTAAGTAAACATATGACAATGTTTAAAATGATTATATTCATCTGAGATGTTTGTTATACGTTATGAATGTAATTCTAATAAAAAGATTTTATTTTGTTATTTTACAGCAACAAACAGATACAGCTAATTTTTCAACGTTTAGAATATTGTCCATTCTGAAAGAATTACGGAATAAATCATATAAAATTGAAGCAAACGTTGTAAAGTAATATACTCATTCTGTAAAGTATTATTATATACATAACTTGTTCTGCCAGTAAACGGTTCATTCCAAGTCATTAATAATTGTACCCGTTCTGCGATATTCATAAATTGTTGCATAAGACTGAGCATAGTTTAATAATGATTCAGATATATTTCCATGATTTTATTTCTGTTTTTTAATAAATATTTTCATAGAAAAATAAAATGAAAATAATTTTGAATTCACTATTTCAATTCTTTTTCTGTTTCTTGAACTTCATTATGAAATAATTTGCCTTTGATGTCCATACAAATTGTAAGAATTTGTGTGCGTGCTAGCTACTTTATTAAATTTCAGCTGTAGTCAAGTAAGTTGTTAAGTTTCATCATTTCTGTCATTTCCATATATATATATATATGTGTGTGTGTGTGTGTGTGTGTGTGTTTATATATATATATATATACAAACACACATTATATATATATATATATATATATGTGTGTGTGTGTATATATATATATATACATATATATATATATATATATATATATATATAAACACATGCACACACATGGAAAATGTCAACATAATAAATAGTAATTCAATATTGTTATGTTCAGTGGCAACACAGTTAAACGAAATATATGATTTCTACGCTCTATATAGGAAATGATAATTTAAGTACTTCGTTGACATGGTATGAAACTACACTGAATAGAAATTGATTACTTTTTCTCTTCTACTTATAAATATATATATATATATATATATATATATATATATATAAACAAAAAAAAAACAAACAATATGTTTTTATGTTTGTTGATTTTCAATATGAAATTTTTCTTGTCTGAAAAAGCACATCTAAAATTTAATAATAAATAAATACACTGAATTAATGAATTTACTGTTTTCTTTGTGTCTCTGCACTTCCAAACAGACTGGTATAAAACAAATCTTGTTTCAATTGCTCTGTTTATCTTACAAAAAGTAAGAAGCATAATAAATGATAAGAAGAGCTTATTTGATGAATCTGCATGGAATCTAAAAAACAAAACATAATACGTGTAGTGACTTGTCTAGTAAAATTTTATATAATTTAAAAAAAATAAAAATAAAATAACATAAAAATAAATAAACACCACAATAACAAGTAAATGAATGACCAAATAAATAAATAAATAAATAAATAAATAAAGGAACAAATAAACAAACTAATAGAAAACAAACAAACAAAAAAAAATAAATAAATGAAAACAATCATTTAGACAAATATTTGTGCGTATTTTTATTTAATATTATGATTTTGTCGTTTTATTTCTTTGTTTTTTAATTGTTTTTTAAATATTTATTTCTAACTTAAAATTAGTTTGGATTTTTACTGTGTTCTGTGAATAGCCTATTAAACATGTTTCTTTTTTCGCAATACTCTGTGTTAATTAACTGAGCGAATGTGGATTGTGGATTATAAAAAAAAAAAAAAGAAGAAAAAAAAAAAAAAAAAAAACAGAAGTATGAAATCATCATTTCAAATGTAAAAGTTTTGGAAAAAAAAAAATATCTATAACAAACCAACTGAAAGGATTTAATCATCGAAAATGAAAAGCCTACATCACAACAAAAAAATAATGTATTGATAATAAAAATATTACAGTCTTTGAGAAGTACAGCCTATCGATCTGAAATTAAATTCAGTTATTATTATCCAAGCAACGCTTTTAGAAAAATATTAGTTAATATATGTGTATTTTTATTTTTTGCCTTCTTTTCTCCTTTAGATTTTATTCAAACTGTGACTGCCAGTGTTTTGTGCAGTGCGAAGAAAACGATTAATGTAAATAATTAAAAACGAAAATCCGCGACAGTTTACGTATTTCACATTAAATATCTTTTACATATTATGCTTATGCAAACTGTTTAATAGTACTTATATTCTTCAATAATTTTAGTTCAGATTGATAATCATGCACAAATATATAGAATTATATTAATACTAGTATTATCGCTATTCTTGCTAAAACAACAACAACTTCTACTACTACTACTAATATTTATACTACAGGTATTGCTCCTACTAATACAATAAGTATCATTTCTAGTAATAATAATAATAATAATAGTAATGATGATGATAATGATAATAATGAAGATGGTGATGATTATTATCATTATTTATATATCAAATGCCATCCCACTGCTACTGCTACAACTGCTTTATGCTATTACTATTACATTACTGTTACCTCTGCTACTACTACTACTACTACTACTACTACTTCCATTATTTATTTATTAATTTTATTACACCAAAATGTTATCCCACTGCCACTGCTGTTACTAACCTACCTATGCAACGTATTCTTCTACTACTACTACTACTACTACTACTACTACTACTACTACTACTACTACAACTATCAGTCTACCGCTGCTACTACTACTATTGCATAACTAGTATTAATATTGCTGCAGTAGCTTCTGCTATTCTAATTTCAGAAACCAAATATTATCACTACTCTTCAGACAAGAATTCTGAGTACTTTTTATTTAGTCCAGTTATTAAATGTTGAAAGTGTACAAAGCTGATTCTAGATAACTTTTCAGGGATTAAAAGATTTAGCGCAAGCTGACGATAACGGACGTTATTTTCTTTAACTGTTAAGAAATTATTTAGTCTAAATTGATAACAATCGAGTTAAACTTAACAACAACAACAATAATGATGATGATAATAATAATTACGAGATGATGATGATGGTGATGATGATTACAATATTAAATGTAGAAGCATTAAATTAGTTTATATATGTGTGTGTGTGTGTGTGTGTGTGTGTGTGTGTGTGTATAAATTTCTGGGTTGGTATTGTATATTTGTTTTAAATTAATACATATGAAATATTTATTATTACATTACAATTATTAAACATATTGAACTGATGTTTTGTTTATTTCTAGACTACAGTTTTATATACATACACAAGTACAATTTTTATATTATTTATTTATTTATTTATAACTGCGATACACATTATTTCGGTTTATATACCTATTCAGATTTATTATGATCATTCTGAACATAGTTATTATTATACTATGTGTTAATATAGTCACTATTGTTATTATGATCATCTTCACCATCATCATGATTATCAATATCATTATTAGAAGGAATACATAATATTAATGCGGCAATGATTAAAGAACTAATAATTACAATAAAACTGCAACAACACAAAATATCATCCAGACACTGTATCACTGACAGAAATAAAACTGTAGTCTAGAAATAAACAAAACATTAGTTCAATATGTTTAATAATTGTAATGTAATAATAAATGTTTCATATTTATTAATTTAAAACAAATATACAATACCAACCCAGAAATTAATTACACATTTGAGAGAGCACTATTGAGTCATACCATATGTCGATTTTGTTTCAATATTACCATGGTACACAGAATGCATTGCACGATATTCTCGAATCGTTTGAACAAGAAATAAAGAAAGCAGCTGTACATCTTTTCCGTTTTATTTAAATTAAAAAATCATTTTCTTAATTGTCTCCTGTAATTATTAGTTTTCTCCTGTCATTTGAAAATCATTTGTTGTTCTTATAACGCTAACTTCTGTACTTTGTTGTTTGTCTGTGTTTCCAGTCGGCACGGCTCTCTCTGAAGGATCCTTGGTAGTTTTACCGCTTGTTTTCTTTATGCAAACATGACAACACATGTTCATCGCGGTATATCTGAAATTGCGCATCAGAATTAAGTAGCCAATGGGTTTCATCAAGTTCCAGAAAAAGTACCCGATAATCATTGATATCATTACCCATGGATCAAAGATGTGAAGGGAGAAAACGACGTGAAATGGCAACTCTGTCACAATGTACGTGATGAAAATGATCGTGTTGAAATTAGCCAAACGTATTTTGCTTTCTGTTGGTTGCATAACGTTAGAATTAGTTAAAATTACAGCATTTTTATGTCTGGCTATTTTTATCATACATACAGTAATCACAATGAATGGAACAGCAGCTGTACTTGTCATGTTAAGAGCTCCAACCCACCAGTTCGTTGAAGTGTAATTAGGACCGAGTCTCTTTGAATGTTCATTCACCGTGTAAAACGTTCCTTCTACGTAAACATAACACAACACCAAGGGAACCCAAAGCCAGACTACTGCCATATATATCTTCACTCTCTTCACTGTAACGTAAACAAGATATTTCAAAGGGTTGCATATGGCAACACATAGAACTATGCTTAACCCCATCATAGAGAAACATTTAACGGATTGTAAGGCAGCTATCAAAGCCGAAGTAAACACAAATTTTGACATGATAGAATACATTACTGCATTGATTTGAAAAATTATGTCTGACACAACTTCGTTAAGCAAGAACAGACCAATAACTCCAGAGGTCATTGCAGATTTTACAAGAACTACCAGTGTGAAAATACTTGTTGAAAATGAAAACAGTATAACAGAACTCGCCCCTGCAATAATATATATAGAAATAACATCAGAGGAATTGGTTACGTTCACCGACATCGTTGATTCTTCTTCAGTATTAATATAGGACTTAGTCTTTATATCAAAATATAAACTTTCCTGATTTCACGCTGATGTAGTAGCTAAGGTGAATCAGACATGAAATTCTTCCTTTCTGGGGAATATCTTTTGAAACTGATTATACGTTGAAAATTATCCTTATTAAAATAAAATCAAATTATTCATATCCATAACACTATCTTTCTTCTTCTTCATAATTCAAATATCTCAGTACTTAGATTTTGAGAGAAATAATGTCCGCGCTAATTTCTGCATCTTTTATACTCTCCTTCCTAATGCGTCTCATTGGTTAACATGTATCAAATAAAATTATACTGAGAACTTTGATTGACAGCGTGATCCACACACACACGCACACACACACACACACATACATATACATGTAGGTAGTATATATCTATTAGATGTACTACAAAAGGTAGCTGCAGTTGTGGTGGGTTTGTATTTTCTTATCATATTGTTTGTTTCTGAATCTGACAAGCCAAGCGTTTAAAATCGTTGTTAAATCTCTCTTCGCTATTAAGTGATTTTTTTTTTTTTTTTTTTTTTTTTTAATTTCCCATTACACTCATAGACACAGGTAAATAAAGAAAGAATTTAATTGCGATAGATAATAACATTACGACATTTTTATTGATAACTGGTAATTCCCTTCATATTATATCACTAAACTGTACTCATGTTGATGGCTTGCGTTACTTACATAAACGTTGAGGAAACATCGCCGAAAAAATCACACAGCTGTTGTTACAGTGTCGAACCAAAACATTTGTCATAGATGTAAAAGGAAAAGGTTCTGTACAAATATAAATGTGTGTATATATGTGCGTGTGTGCGTGTATGTGTGTGTGTATGTATGTGTGTGTATATGTATATATATATATATATATATGCACACATTCACATACGTGTATACATACGCTTTTAAGAATACATACACTTTCATTTTCACGGATAATGGTACTTAATCTCATCTTCGCAAACTGTGTAGACATTGCAAGAAATTTTGTCATACTTGAAGTTATTGTTTACAAAATACTAGAAAATCAGTTCTGAAATGTAGCTGGACTGACTAGACAATGCCGTGACGTCAATAAACTTAGTAACATTTATTCTCTACACATAAATACATAGAGAGATACATGTGTATTAATATTAAATAAAACAAAACAAGACATAGAATATACGTCGTATAACATCGTATTTTATTTGATTTACTTTTAATGAAAAATTTCATCCACAGTGACTGAAATCGTTAACTTTTACCAATGTACGTACTTATGTATGGATGCATGTATGTACCTGAAATGAAAATAACAATAGGATATAAGAAAACCAAAAGCAAACAATACTAGTGGTTTATTTCACGACTTAGTGTTTTTAGTCATCTTAGTCCTGATTACGTGATACTCAAGTATTTAATGATTGTTTGTAATTGAACTGTCAAAATATTTCAGTACACTATCTTACTGAGATTTCTGAAATATGTAAAATGTCTTAGAATAACTAAATCTGAAGTAACGTGGAGAAACGGAAACAAACAGGAAATGAACAGAAATGTGAAAACACATTGAAAGTAAAGGAATTGTAGTTCAAATTAACAGCAAGATTATAAAGATAATAAAGAACACGATTTTATTACTGCTTGATTTCAAAGTTTAATTAATTCGGCAGTTCTTGTCATTAAAAATATCGATAATTTATTAGAGATATTTCAAAAACAAAGCCAAAGGACAACTGATCAAACAAATCGTTTTCGGTTCCGACTGTAAACCAAGGGAAATAACTCTGTACGCCAAAACGTTCCTCTTTATAAAGCTCTATACCGAATGAAAACTGGATGCTAGAGTTATTCATTTTGCAACAGATTATTGTGACGGAACCTCAGTAGTGCTTCTTTGCCAGATTTGTTTTTAATCATAATCAAACTGCTGCAGAAGACTGAGTATAGTTTATTAATGATTCAGATATATTTACATGATTAATTTCTGTTTTTTGTTTATTTGTAGGGTTTTTTTAAATTATTATTTAATAAATATTTTCATAGAAAAATAAAATGAAAATAATGTTGAATTTACCATTTGAAATATTGTCCTGATTCTTGAGCTTCATTATGAAATAATTTACGTTTGATATCCAAACAAACTGTGAGAAATTGTGTGCGTGGTAGCGACATTATTAAATTTCAGCTATAGGCCAGTAAGTTGTTAAGTTTGATCCATATATGTGGAAATGATGAACACACACACACACACACACACACACACACATATGGAAAACACAATTAAACCAAATATATTGATTTCCATGCTCTATATAGGCTAATCATAATTTAAGTATAAACATTAATTACTCTGTCCCTTATATATACATATATCAAAATTAACAATAATAATAATAATAATAATAATAATAATAATAATAATAATAATAATAAAAACAAAAACAACAACAAAAAATAAATCGTATGTTACTTCTAGTTTATGTTTTTGTGAAAAACGACATCTAAAATTAAATAATAATAAAAAATACTTAATTAATAGATTTACAGTTTTCTTTGTGTTTCTGCACCTCAAAACAGACTGGTATAAAAATCGTATTTGATGAAACTGAATGTGTGAAATCACGTTTAGAGTTGCTGTGTTTATCTTACAAAAAGTAACGAGCAAAATAAATTGTAAAAACAGCTAATTTGAGGGATGTGGCATGGAATTTAAAAAACAAAAGTTAATACTTGTAATGATTTGTCTAATAAATTTTTGTATAATTAAAAAAAAAAAAAAAAAAAAAAAAAAAAAAAAAAAAAAACCAACAACAACTGAAATACTAAAATCAAAATCAAGTAAATGAATGAACAAATAATTAAATTTATTAACGAATACAAAAATTAAAAAAACCCAACAAATAAACAAAAATATAATAATAATAATAATAATAATAATAATAATAATAATAAATAAATAAATAAATAAATAAATAAATAAATAAATAAATACATTTAGACATATTTGTGCATATTTTTCATTTAGTATTATTATTTTTCGTTTTATTTTTTTCTTTTCTTACTTGTTTTTTAAATATTTAATACTAACATGAAATTACTTTGGATATTTACCTTTTTATCTATGTTCTATGAATAGCCTATTAAATTTTAGTTTCACGCAGTCTTCTGTCTTAATTAATTGAGAGAATGAGGATTATGGATTATAACAAGAAAAAAAAGAAAAAAGAAAAACAGAGGTGAGGCCGCAAAATAATTATAAACTGAACATTTCAAATGTAAAAGTTTTGAAAAAAAAAAATATATATATATAAAAAGCAACTGAAAGGATTTAATCATCGAAAATGAAAAACCTACATCACAACAAAATTAGTTTATTTGATAACAACAAAATTAATAAAATGGTTTTGAGGATTACAGTCTGCTATTGTGAAATTAATTTCAATATTATTATCCAAGCAACGCTGTTAGAAAAATATTAATAAATATCTATACATATATATATATATATATATATATATATATTATCTTCTTTTCTCCTTGGGATTTTAATCAAACTCTGACTGCCAGTGTTTTGTGCAGCGCGCAGAAAAAGATTAACGTAAATAATTATAAAGGAAAATACGCGCCAGTTTATATATTTCTAATTTAACCAACTGTTTAATAGTATTTCTACTCTTCAAGAATTACCTTTTAGTTCAGATTCATAATCATATACAAACACATAGTTATATATTAAAGTTACTATTATTGCTAGTGTTTCTAAGACAAAAACAACAACTACTACTGCTACTGATATACTACTAGTATTATTTCTACTACAAATATTGCTCCTACTAATACATCAAGTATCATTCTACTACTACTACAACTACTACTACTATTTATTAATTATTTTTATTATACCAAAACGTAATGCCTGTGCCACTGCTGTCACTAACCTACCTATGCTACTTCTTCTTCTACTACTACTACTACTACTACTACTACTACTACTACTATCAGTCTATCGCTGCTATTACTACTATTGCATAAATAATATTAATATTGCTGCAGCGGCTTCTGCTATACTAATTTCAATAACCAAATGTTATCACTACTCTTCAGACAAGAACTCTGAGTACTTTTTATTTTGTTCCGGTTATTAAATGTTGAAGGTGTACAAAGTTCATTCTAGATAACTTCAAGTGATCAATACAAATTTATATTATTTATTTATAACTGTAATAGACATTATTTTTGTATATAGATAGATAGATAGATAGATATATTCACATTTGTCATGATCATTCTGAACATAATTATTATTATAAGCATAATTATACTAATCATCAGAATTCTTATAATGATCGTCTTCACTGGCATCATCATCATCATGTCATTTTTTGAAAGGAAAACTCAAAATTAATGCAGTAACGAATAAAGAAGCAATAATAATTTTAAAAAACCTGCAACAAAACAAAATATCATCCAGACAGTGTATCAGTATCAGAAATAAAACTGTAGTCTAGGAATAAACAAAACAATATTTCAATATGTTTAGCAATTCTAATGCAATAATAATAGTTTCATGTGTAAAATTGACTAAAACAAATATTATTAACAAAACCAGACATTAAATATTATTCCAGACCTGTGTCCTCAAGCTTATTACTTTTGAGAGGGAGCTACTGAGTCATTCACATATCTCGATTTTGTTTCACTATTCCCATGGCATACAGAACGTATTGCACGATATAGAATCGTTTGAACAAGATGTAAAAAAGTAGCTATATAAATTTTCCGATTTATTTAAAAAAAAATCATCTTCTTAATTTTCTCCTGTAATTATTAGTTTTCTCCTGTCATTTGAAAATCATTTGTTGTTTTTATAACGCTAACTTCTGTACTTTGTTGCTTGTCTATGTTTCCAGTCGGCACGGCTCTCTCTGAAGGATCCTTGGTAGTTTTACCGCTTGTTTTCTTTATGCAAACGTGACAACACATGTTCGTCGCGGTATATCTGAAATTGCGCATCAGAAATAAATATCCAACGGGTTTCATCAAGTTCCAGAAAAAGTAGGCGATAATCACTGATATCATTACTCGTGAATCAACGATGTGAAGGGAGTAAACGACGTGAAATGGCAACTGTGTCAAGACGTACGTGATGAAAATGATCGTGTTGAAATTAGCCAAACGTATTTTGCTTTCTGTTGTTTGCTTAACGTTAGAATTAGTCAAAATTGAAGCATTTTTATATCTGGTTATTTTTATCATACATACAGTAATTACAATGAATGGAACTGCAGTTGTACTTGTCATGTTAAGAGCTCCAACCCACCAGTTCGTTGAAGTGTAGTTAGGATCGAGTCTCTTTGAATGTTCATTCACCGTGTAAAACGTCCCTTCTACATAAACGTAACATAACACCAAGGGAACCCAAAGCCAGATTACTGTCATATATATCTTCACTCTCTTCACTGTAACGTAAACTATATATTTTAAAGGGTTGCATATAGCAATAGACAGAACTATGCTTAACCCCATCATAGAGAAACATTTAACGGTTGCTAAGGCAGGCATCAAAGCCGAAATGAAGACAAATTTTGACTTGATAAAGTACATTACTGTATTGATTTGAAACATTATGTCTGACACAGCTTCGTTAACCATGAACAGACCAATAACTCCAGAGGTCATTGCAGATTTTACAAGAACTACTAGTGTGAAGATACTTGTTGAAAATGAAAACAGTATAACAGAACTGCCCCCCGCAACAATACCTTTAGATATAACGTCAGAGGAATTGGTTACATTCACCGACATCGTTGTTTCTTCTTCGGTATGAACATACGACTTGTCCTTTTATATGAACATATAAACCTTCCTGATTTCACGCTGATGTAGTACATGTGAAACAGAAATAAAAATTCTTCCTTTTAGGGGAGTATCTTTTGAAAATGATTATACGTTGAAAATTATCCTTATTAAAATAAAATCGAATTTTTCATATCCATACTACTTTCTTTCTTCTTCTTAATATTTGAAACAAATATCTCAGTACTTAGTTTTTGAGAGAAATAATGTCCGCGCTAATTTCTACATCTTTTATACTCTACTTTCTAATGCGTCTCATTGGTCAATATGTGTGAAATAAAATTGTACTCAGAATGTTGATTGACAACATGACTTACATGTAGGTAGTTACGTTTCTATCTGTTGGATGTATAACAAAAGGTCGTTTTTTAATTATGTTGTTGTTCTGAATACGACAAGGCAGGCGTTTAAGTTCGTTGTTAAATCTCTCTTCGTTATTATCTGGTCTTTTGTTTTCTTATTTCCGATCACATTCATAGACGCAGTTAAGTAATCAGGGTATTTAACTGCGATAGACAATAACATCATAACATTTTTATTGATAACTGGTAATTCGCTACACTCTAATCACTAAACTATACGCATGTTGACGGAGTGCGTTACTTTCATAATTGTGAACGGCGCTGAAAAAATCACATAACTGTTGTTACGTTTTCAACATTTTTGTAGATGTAAATGTAAATAATGATCGCGCTAATTTCTGCATCTTTTATACTCTAAATAAAGATTCTGTACAAGTATAAATGTGCATATATATGTGTGTGTGTGTGTGTGTTTCTGTGCGTGTGTGTGTGTGAAGTTGTATGTATGTGTGTAAATGTGTATATAAATTAAATCAATAAATATATATACAGGGTGGCCCAAAAGTAGGTTTACAGTTATTACGTAGGCAATTTATTTGAAAAAAAATAAACACACGCACACACATAAGCATATTCATACGTTTTTAAGAATACATGCATTTTCATATACACGAATAATGGTACCTAATCTCATCTTCGGAAACTGTGTAGACACTGCAAGAAAATTGTCATATTTGAAGTTATTGTTTACAAAATACTGGAAAAAAACAGAACTGAAATGTAGAGAAAATCACCAGATATGTCGAGCAGCTGGTGTGAGTAGAGAATGCCGTGACGTCATTGAATTAAGTGACGTTTATTCTCTATAGGTAGATACACAGAGAGATACATGTGTATTAATATTAAATAAAACAAAAGAAGACGTAAAATATACGTCGTATAACATCGTACAAGCAAAGTTATAACACATTTTCCCTTTTTATTTTATTTTATTTACATTTAATGAAAAATTTGATACACACACACACACATGCACGTACATATTATTTTTTCTTCTTAAGAACACAGCGACTGAAATCGTTAACTTTTACCAATGTACGTACTTAGTCATGCACGTATGTACCTGAAATAAAAATAACAATAGAATATAAGAAAAACAAAAGCAAACAATACTAGCCATGTATTTATTTCACTGCTTAGTATGTTTAGTCATCTTAGTCCTGATTACGCGAAACCCAAGTATGTAAACAAATTGTTTTCGGTTCCGATTGTAAATCAAGGGAAATAACTCTATACTCTAACACCTTCCTCTCTATAAAGCTCTATACCGAATGAAAACTAGATGCCGCAGTTATCCATTTTGTACCAGGTTATAAAAGAAATGTAAAAATTATAATACGCTTAATATTATATATAGAGATAAAAAGGCGTTTCGTGATCTTATTGTTGATAAACCTAGACACAGCTCTGTGTTTCTTTGGTAATACTTTAGCAGAAATTAAATTAGCGATCATCTACTGACATTGATACATACACATACATACGCTTAAACACTGGGACAGGTCTAGTAGCTAGTTTCTACAGGTCAAAACCAATGTTCGTAATGGCTTTGGTTGCAGCCTTTCCCTCTGTTAAATATTTTTCTGGACAGGATAGGAGAGGATAAATTAAACATCAGAAGAATCATTGGCGAAGTGAGTGATTCTGTGTGTTGTACGAGTTGTGTTAATAATGGAGACAACTGAGATTATTAACAAAATATTGCTAGTTATTTACTTATTTATTTTTATATTATTGTTACATACACGTGCTATATTCTACAGTATTCATCATTAATCAACTATTATGTTTGGAATAGTTTAAATTAGCCGTTGTTATCATCATATTTCAAAACCTTTTTCATATCCATACCACTTTCCTTCTTCTTCTTCGTATGAGCTTGAAAATAATGCTTTGGTCACCACATGTTTGATGGGTAACTTATGTCTTATCTTTTCAAACAAATATCTCAATTGGTTTTCTTCATGTATTCACGATTTCAGTTTGGCTCAGTAAGTAAAAGTGATTATACAGTTCAGATAACTATGATTATGTGTGAATTTAGACTTAGTTTAAACTGCAAAGACCATAATTTCATTGTTATAATAAAACAGTTTATTTATTTCACTTCAGATTGTTTTTAATTTCGAAATTTTAATATATTTAAAGAAAGGACATACTGTTTTATTGTTTGTTTCTGAACCTCACATGCAAAGTGCTTAAGTTCAATCTCTCTTCGTTAATAAATTGTTGGTTTTTTCGTGTGTTTTTTTTTTTTTTTTTTTTTTTTTTTTTTTGCTTGTTTTGTTTTATTTAATCACATTCATAGAAACAGGTAAACAAATAATCGCGTGAGATAGGAAGGTAGTTAGGTAGCTATGTAGAATGACAAATACTAGTGTGTGTCTGTGTAGCTTCATAACAATAGATAATAACATCACGGCTTTTTATTTAAAAATTGGGAATTCCCTGTACTTTAATCACTAAATTATGTATGTATGTAAGGTTACTGGTTTCTGTAGACATACAATATACGTCGTATAACACAGCGCAAGAAAAATTATAATATTTTCCGTTTTTATTTTATTTGATTTACTTTTAATGACAAATTTGATGCATTTTTATACATATATGTGTCCTTGTGTGTATGTATGTATGTACGTATGTGAGTGTGTGTGTAGATTTATATATATATATATATACGTATGTATATTGATTATATTATAGAGAAACCTACACAAACACACACTCAACATACTTATATACATAAACACTTTAGTGATTAGAGTGTAGGGAACTACCAATGATCAATAAAATGTCGCGATGTTATTAAATATTAAATATCGTTATGAAGTTATGTGTATACTTCATTCCACTTACCTATCTAACTACCTTTTTAATCTTACGCGATCAGGTTCAGAAACAAAATAACATAATTAGGTAATACAAACACACCGATTTCTGTAAAAAAATAAAAATAAAATAAATTAAAAAATAAAAACCTTTTCTTATACATCTAATATATAGAAACGTAACTACCTGCCTGTATATATATATACACAGTAGGTCGTGCTGTCAATCACAAGTCTCAGTATATACTTTTATTTTACCTGTCTTAACCAATGAGAAACACAGATAAGTAGAATATAAAAGATGAAAAGATTAGCGTAATCACATTTCACTCATCAAATTAGTAGTGAAACGTGAAATTTTGTTTCAAGAAAACAGAAACACAAAAAAACCCACTAAATAAAAAAATGAAATATCGATTTTTTTTTTTTTTTTTTTTGGTTTTTGTTTATAAGGATAATTTTCAAAAGATATTCGCCAGAAAGGAAGAATTTCATTTCTGTTTCGCATGTAATTCATCAGCTTGAAATCAGGAAGGTTTATATTTTGATATAAAAGGACAAGTCGTATATTAATACCGAAGAAGAAACAACGATGTCGGTGAACGTAACCAATTCCTCTGACGTTATACATAAAGGTATTATTGCAGGGGGCAGTTCTGTTATACTGTTTGCGTTTTCAATGAGTATCTTCACACTGGTAGTTCTTGTAAAATCTGCAATGACCTCTGGAGTTATTGGTCTGTTCTTGCTTAACGAAACTGTGTCAGACATAATGTTTCAAATCAATACAGCAATGCATTTTTTCAAGTCAAAATTTCTCTTCACTTATGCTTTGGTACCTGCCTTAGCATCTGTTAAATGTTTCTCTATGATGGGGTTAAGCATTGTTCTATGTATTGCTATATGCAGTCCTTTGAAATATATGGTGTACGTTACAATGAAGAGAGTGAAGATATATATTACAGTAATCTGGCTCTGGGTTCCCTTGGTGGTGTGTTGCGTTTATGTAGAAGGAACCTTTTTTACGATGAATGAATATTCGAAGAGATTTGATCCTAACTACACTTCAACGAACTGGTGGGTTGGAGCTCTTAACATGACAGGTTTTGTTGCTGTTCCTTTCATAGTAATTACTGTATGTATGATAAAAATAATCAGACATAAAAATGCTGCAATTTTGACTAATTCTAACGTTAAGCAAACAACAGAAAGCAAAATACGTTTGGCTAATTTCAACACGATCATTTTCGCGACGTACGTCTTGACACAGTTGCCATTTCACGTCGTTTTCTCCCTTCACATCGTTGATTCACGAGCAATGATAGCAATGATTATCGCCTACTTTTTGTGGAACTTGATGAAACCCATTGGTTATTTATTTCTGATGCGCAATTTCAGATATACCGCGATGAAAATGTGTTGTCATGTTTGCCTAAAAAAACAAGCGGTAAAACTACCAAGGATCCTTCAGTGAAAGCCGTGCCGACTGGAAACACAGACAAACAACAAAGTACAGAAGTTAGCGTTATAAAAACAAGAAATGATTTTCAAATGACAGGAGAAAACCAATAAATACACGAGACAATTAAGAAAAGGATTTTGTAATTTAAATAAAACAGATACAAAAATAGTTACTTTCTCTAGAGCTTGTTCAAGGGATTCGAGTATATCGTGCAGTACGTTCTATGTACCATGGAAATGGTGAAACAAAAACGAAATATGTGAATGACTCAATAGTTCCCTCTCAAATTTATAATTAAATTCCGAGTTGGTACTGTTGGACAATTATATTAATAAACTATTACATATGAAATATTTCATTATTGCATTACAATTGTTAAACATATTGAAATAATATTTTGTTTATTCCTAGACTACAGTTGTAGTTCTGACAGTATCTGTATGATATTTGATTTTTATTTTAATTGTTACTTCATTAATTTTGAGTTTATCTTTTAATAATGATGATGACGAAGATGATAATCATTGCAATAGTGCTTAAGATGATGAGTATAATTATGCTTATAATAATCACTGTGTTCGGAATGACCGTGATAAATCTGAATATATATAGTATATACAGAAATAATGATTTATTTATTTCAAAGTAATGCTTGTTCTTTTATCATGATAATCATCATTACCATTATCATTATCTCATTATTATTATCATCATTATTACTATTACTGTTGTTGTTGTTGTTGTTGTTGTTGTTGTTAAGATTAACTGCATTGTTATCGATTTATATTAAATAATTTTTTTAAAATATAAATAATTGTCAATTTTCGCTAAATCTTCTAATTCTGTGAAATTACATATCACTTCTACTGGTTTGTTTGTAGAATCCAGTTGGTACACTTTCAACACTTAATAAGTGGATAAAGTGAAAAATAAAGCACTCAAAGTTGTTGTTCTGAAAAGTAATAATAATATTAGCAGTAAAACAGACTCAGCAGCAATAGTAATAATAGTAATAGTAGCAACAGTACCTGTAGATTGATAGAAGTTGTGGTGGTGGTAGTAGTAGTAGTAGTAGTTGTAGTAGTAGTAGTAGAACAATAAGTAGAATATGTAGGTTAGTAACCGTAGTAGGAGTGGGATTACGTTTTGAAATAATAATAATAATAATAATCATCATTATCGTCGTCGTCATCGTCATTATTATTATTATTATTATTGTTATTATTACTAGAAATAATACTTGTTATATTAGCACGAGTAATACTTGTAGTAGAAATATTAGTAGTTGATGTAGCAGAAAAAGAAGTAATAGTTGTAGTTGTTGTTGTTCTTATTGTTGTTATTGTCTTAGCAACAAATATCAGTAATACTGACGTTAATATTTAACTATATATTTGTAGATGATAATGAATCTGAACTAAAAAGTAAATCTTGAGGAGCAGAAATACTATTAAAGAGTCATTAGAAAATTTGCATCAACCTAATATATAAAAGAAATACGTAAACTGGCGCCGACTTTCCTTTTTAATTATTTACGTTATTCATTTTCTGCGCACTGCACAAAACACTGGCAGTCAGAGTTTGATTAAAATCTAAAGGAGAAAAGAAAATTAAAAAAAAAAAATTAAATGGCTAGTACATATATATATATATATATTATTCTAATAGCGTTGTTTCGATAATACTGTTGAATTTAATTTCACATTGACTGTAATCTTCAAAGCCATTTTACTAATATTTTTATTATCAATAAAAATGTTTGTTGTGATGTAGGTTTTCCATTTTCGATGATTAAATCCTTTCAGTTGGTTTGTTATATATATATATTTTTTTTGTCAAAACTTTTACATTTGAAATGATTAGTGTATACTTTTTTGCCGCGTCGGTTCTGTTGTTCCTTTTTTCTTATTTTTTTTAAAAATTATTTTCATAATCCATAATCCATATTCGCTCAGTTAATTAACCCATATTTAAAATGCTATTCACAGAACACAGATAAAAAGGTAAAGATCTAAAGTAATTTTAAGTTAGTAACAAATATTTAAAAAAACAAGTAAAACAAAGGAAAGAAAACGAAAAAAGAATAATATTAAATGAAGAATACGCACAAATATGTGTAAATGTTTTATTTATTTATTTATTTATTTATTTATTTATTTATTTATTTTGTTTGTTTGTTTGTTTATTTATGTTTATTTATTTATTTATTTCTGTATTTACTTATTTGTTTATTTGAATATATATCTTTTTGTTTTTTCATTCATTTACTTGTTACTGATTTATTCATTTTTTTCTTTTCCTTTTTCTTTTTTAATTACATATAAGTTTACTAGACGAGTCAATACAAGCACTAACTTTTGTATTTTAGATTCTATACCAGATTCTTCAAATGAACTGTTTTTTACGATTTATTTTGCTACTTACTTTTTGTAAGTAAAACAGAGCAATTCAAAATGCTAGTTTAACTATTAAGGTGATTTCACATATTTACTTACTTTAAATAAGAATGTTACACCAGAACGTTTGGAAGTGCAGAAACACCGAGAAAACGGCAAATCCATTAATTCAGTGTATTTATTATTACTTAATTTTAGATGAGCTTTTTAACACAAAAATAAATTCATATTGAAAAGGAACAAACATAAACTAGAAGTAACATCCCTTCTCTTTTTTGTATTATTATTGTTATTATTATTATTATTAATATTATTATTATATTCTAGCTTGTGGATATATATACATATATATATTGGTACTCTTATACTATTATTGTACTACAAAGTTGATTCTAGAAACATACCAGTAGACGTGATATATATATATATATATATATATATATATATATATATATATTAGAGAAAAACGAATTAATTTATATTCAGTAGATTTTGTGCCATGTCAACAAAGTACTTAAATTATATATTTAGCCTATACAGAGCCTGGAAATCAACATATTTCGTTTAATTGTGTTGTCATTCAGCATAACAACATCGAATTAGCTTTAATATCCACTCTATTGTCATACACATGAAAAGCATTTTAAATGATCAAAGTAAACATTTTACTGCAACTGAAATTTAATAGAATTGTTACCGCAACTTATGTATATAAAATTACTTTACAGAATGAGCATATTAATTTACAATCATTGCTTTGATTTTGTGTTATTGATTCAGCAATTCTTTCAGATGAACGGTATTCTAATCATTGAAAAATTCGTTATAACCGGTTCTTACTTTAAAACAATGTCTTTACCAAAATAAGAATATTATGATCACAATTCCTTTTTTCATGAGATTATTCCATTTCATTTTGTCTGTTTGTTTTCCTCTTTTTCGCTTGGAATAAAATATTATTAATTCTAAAACAATTTGTCTTTTCTTTTCTACTTACACATAACGTTATGCAAAGTTAATATATTTTAACTATTTAAATAATGTACTTAAGCAAACATTGCATTTCAAATCGTTTACCAATTTATGCTGACACGATAATTATGATTAGTTCAGTAAACAGTTTCCCTTTAGTGTAATTAATTCCTTAAAGCTAGATTCCCCCTCTTACTTTGATATATATACACATTTATATATACATATGTGAGTCTGTTTGCGAGCGTATATATGTGCGCGTGGGTGCGTCTGGGTGTATAAAAGGAAAGACACGATTCTATGAATATATATAAGATCGTAAGTCACCAGAGAATGAAACAATGAGTCCATTAACGGAATGTTAGTTTAGTTCTGATCAAATGAATGATAATCTGCCTTTTGTAGTTGGCTTGGCTTTACTATTATTGACTGTTAGAGGAACTTTGCTTTGTAACACTGGGTAATGTATATTTCAGAACAAATTGTAGACAAAGTAATTCATCATTGCGTTATTTCCTATCCGAATTAATACCTTCTTTTTTATTTTTGAAATTAAAATGCAGGTATAGTATAGTAAGCATATTTATAGTTATGAAGGCTCTATTGTACCGTAATAATACATTTTCATATCAAAAGTTGTGTTATTTTTCCTTTCTAATCTACAATATTGTTAATTACTTACTTCCTGCTGACTTCTAAAGAAGACTCTTTTTTCATTTTTCTTATTACTATTTGTTGCAAGAAAATTTTAATAATATAAATAAGATAAAGAAAAAACACTAGTTTTTTCCAGCATTAAAAATATTTAAGACACACAGATAGAATGAAATGAAACAATCTCATGAAAAAGTAATAGTTATTAGCAGTTTATATTTTCTACCGTATATCAGGTTAATTAGTTGATTAAAAGTGTTGTTTCTTTGTTTTGTTTATTATTATTATTATTATTATTATTATTATTATTATTATTATTATTATTATTATTATTATTATTATTATCACCATCATCAAAACTCACGTTTGTACATAATTATTTTAATAATAGCGTGTGTAGAAAACGTTTTCGAATATGATGGATGATAACAGACTAATTTCAACTTTGCAAAGGTAATAGTTTTAAATCTTGTTTAATGATGAATACTGTTGAATATAGCACGACTATGTAACAATAACATAAAAAAAGAATTAAGAGTATATTAAACAGCAATATTTTACTAATGATCTCTTTTGTGAATTCTCAGTAATATTCACTTGTCTCCATTATTAAAACAACTCATACAATACACAGAATCACGCACTTCGTCAACATTTCATCTCATGTTTTATTTATCCTCTCGTGTTTTATCCAGAAAAACATTTAACAGAGGCAAAGGCTGCAACCAAAGCCATTATAAACATTAGTTTTGACTCGTGGAAACAGGCTATTAGAAATGTCGCGGTGTTTAAATGTCACATCGTTTCGGCTAGAAGCTCCTTGGTCACAAAGTGGCCAATGACACCGAAATTTACCCATGACTTTGCAGCAGTCATCACTATGAAGATGTTTAAAAATGTCACACTATAATACAGCTGTTTGCTATTATGATATCTTCAGAGAAGATAGCACAGATATTAGCTACAGTCATTAACATGCTTAAACCCTGTTCAAAATTAATATCGCATTCATTCAATTTTCAAATAGAATCTTAACAGCTGTACACTTAAGCATGGACAAATATTAACAGATATTAAAGTATTATTTGAACACGGAATATATTGTTGTTCTTTATAGGAAATACCCTCACGGATATTATCTTTTTTTTCTTCTATTTTTCTTTCCTTATACACCGATAACTGTCTTATAGATAATTATATGTGCATATGTGCACATGTATATATGTATGTGTGTATGTGTCTATGAATGTGTGTGTTTGTATCCGTGATTATATGTGATTATATAATTATGTATGTATCTGTGTAAGTGTGTATGTATGTATGAATGTATGTGTGTATGTATGTAAATACGTAAGTATGTGTGTGTATGTATCAGTGTCAGTAGATGATCGCTAGATTTCATTTCTGCTAATGTATTACCAAAGAAACTCCGAACTGTCTCTAGGTTTATCAACAGTAAGATCACGAAACCCCTGTTCATCTCTATATATAATAATAATAATTACACATCTAACTCTCTATTTACCTACGTAAAGAGAATAAACGTTACTTAGTTCAACTGCAGAAGAATGGCAGTACGATACACATATACACTCACACACCCTTCACACACATACACGCATTAGTATTTGTCATTCTACATACCTACCTAACTATCTTCCTATCTCAAGCGATTATTTGTTCACCAGTGTCTATGAATGGCACTGGAAATAACAAAGTAAAAAATACAATGAAACACTTAACAGCAAAGAGAGATTTAACAATGAACATAAGCGTTCGGCATATCACGTTCTGAAACTAACAATCTGATTACAAAGTACAAACCCACCAGTTTCTCTAAAAAGACAAACACACTTTTGATATACAACCAATAGATAGAAACGTAACTATCTGCCTGTATATACATGTATATGTAGGTCATGCTGTCAATCAAATTTCTCATTATATAAATTAATTTTATATATGATAACCAATGAGAAACACTAGAAACGAGAGTACAAAAGATGCAGAAATCAGCGCATTCACATTTCTCTCACCAAATCAGTAGTGAAACATGTTGTATTCAACTTATTAAGACAAGATATGATTTAACTTCATACAAGTGGTGAGGAAAGAATTATCTTCAAGAACGTAGCAAGAAGAAAAAGGAAAGTGTTATGGATAAGAAAAATTCGAATTAATCTTGATAAGGATAATTTTCAACATTTAATCATTTTTAGAAGATATTCCGCAGAAAGGAATTTTCAAGTATTTTAATTCCATTATTGTTTCTCTTGTACTACATCAGCTTGAAATCAGGAAAGTTTAAATTTTGATATAAAAGAGCAAGTCGTATATTAATACTGAAAAGGAAACAACGATGTCGGTGAACGTAACGAATTCCTCTGACGTTATACATAAAGGTGTTATTGCAGGGGGCAGTTCTGTTATATTGTTTTCATTTTCAACGAGTGTCTTCATACTGGTAGTTCTTGTAAAATCTGCAATGACCTCTAGAGTTATTGGTTTGTTCATGGTTAATGAAGCTGTGTCAGACATAATGTTTCAAATCAATACAGTAATGTACTTTATGAAGTCAAAATTTGTCTTCACTTCGGCTCTGATGCCTGCCTTAGCATCCGTTAAATGTTTCTCTATGATGGGGTTAAGCATAGTTCTATGTATTGCTATATGCAATCCTTTGAAATATATGGTTTTCGTTACAGTGAAGAGAGTGAAGGTATATATGACAGTAATCTGGCTTTGGGTTCCCTTGGTGTTATGTTATGTTTATGTAGAAGGGACCTTTTTTACGATGAATGAATATTCGAAGAGACTTGACCCTAACTACACTTCAATGAATTGGTGGGTTGGAGCTCTGAACATGACAGGTTTTGTTGCTGTTCCTTTCATAGTAATTACTGTATGTATGATAAAAATAACCAGACATAAAAATGCTGCAATTTTGACTGATTCTAACGTCAAGCAAACGACAGAAAGCAAAATACGGTTGGCTAATTTCAACTCGATCATTTTCGTCATGTACATCTTGACACAGTTGCCATTTCACGTCGTTTACTCCCTTCACATCGTTGATTCACGAGCAATGATATCAATGATTATCGGGTACTTTTTCTGGAACTTGATGAAACCCATTGGCTACTTAATTCTGATGCGCAATTTCAGATATACCGCGATGAACATGTGTTGTCACGTTTGCATAAAGAAAACAAGCGGTAAAACTACAAAGGATCCTTCTGTTAAAGCCATGCCGACTGGAAACACAGACATACAGCAAAGTACAGAAGTTAGCGTTATAAAAACAAGAAATGAATTTCAAATGAAAGGACAAAACATAATAATTACAGGAGACATATAAGAAAAGGATTGTTACCATTATTGTTGTTGTTGTTGTAATTTAAATAAAAATTACAGGAGACATATAAGAAAGGACTCAAAATCGAGATATGTGAGTGAGTCAGTAGCCCACTCCGAGTTGTAATACGTTTTGTACTGTATATTTGTTTTACACAGTTATATTAATAAACTAATACATACAAAACATTTT
>CM022671.1:25032821-25235321 GCA_012295275.1 Chrysomallon squamiferum
TAATTTCAGTTACACTATAATAACAATGAAAAGAGAAGTTAACTTTCTTTCGTTCAGTCAATTCTTTTATTTATTTATTTATCTTTTGATTTTTCTATATTTGTTTTTGTTCTTTTATTCTTGACGCTTATTTACTTATTCAAAGTATACTAGTAGTAGTAGTAACAGCTGTTGTTGTAGTTGTTGTTATTATACCAGTAGTAATAGTTAGTAGCAGTTTATTTTTCTACCGTAAATAAAGTTAATTAGACTATCAGAAGTTTTTATTTTTATTATAATTACTATTACTTTACTATTATCATCATCATCATCAAAAATCATGTTAGTACATAAGTATTTTATCAACAGCATGTACTGAAATTAGTTTTTCGTATATGAAAGACTAATTTAAACATTTGCAGAGTTAATAGTTTTAAATGTTGTTTAATGATTAATACTGTGGAATATAGCATGACTGTAACAATGACATAAAAAAAGAATTAAGAGTATATTAAATAGCAATATTTTGTTAATGATCTATTTTGTGAATTTTCAGTAATATTCACTTGTCTCCATTATTAAAACACAACTCGTACAATACACAGAATCATTCACTTCGTCAAATTTTCATCTGATATTTAATTTATCCTCTTGCGTCCTATCCAGAAAAACATTTAACAGAGGCAAAGGATGCAACCAAACCCATTCCAAACATTAGTTTTGACTTGTAGAAACAGGCTATTAGAAATGTCGCAGTGTTTAAGTGTAACATGATTTCGACTAGAAGCTCCTTGGTCTTAAAGTGGCCAATGACACAGAAACGCATACTGAACTTTGCAAGAATCATCCCTTTGAAGACGTTTAAAAATCTCACACTATAACACAGCTGTTTGCTATTGTGGTATCCTTACAAAAGACATCAGAGATATTAGCTACAGTCATTATTATGCTTAAACCCTGTTCAAAATGAATATGGCATCCATTCGATTTTCGAATAGAATCTTAACAGCTGTAGACTTTTGTTGTTCTTTATTGGAAATACCCTCAGGGATATATATATTTTTGAAATTTTGTTTCTGCTATTTCGAAAATGTTTCACATCTTCATATTCACCGAAAACTCTCTTATATATAATTATATATGTATGTATGTGTGTGTATGTATGTATGTATGAATTTATTTGTATCTATGTGTGTATGTATGTGTGTATGTATGCATGTATATATGTATGTTGTTATGTAAGTATGTATGTATGTATGTGTGTGTGTGTATGTATGTATGTATGTAAGTAAGTAACTATGTATGTGCATGTGTCAATGTCAGCAGAGTATTGCTGATTTATTACCAAAGAAACACCGAGCGGTATCTACATTTACCAGCTATAAGATCACGAACCGCCTTTATATCTCAATACATAATAATAAGTGTGTATGTTTGTGTGTCTATGCGCGTGCGCACGTGTAAATGCGTCAAGTTGTCACGGTCACATATATATACACACACACACACACACACACATATATATATATATATATATATATACATAAACATATATACATACACAGAAACACACACACACGTACACACGCACATATTTACACTTGTACAGAAATGTTTCGGGTTGACGCCGTAACAACAGCGCCGTTTCCAAAACAATTATGAAAGTAACGCACGCCATCAACTTGAGTATTGTTTTGTGATTATAGTATAGAGAATTACCAGCTATCAATGAAAATGCCGTTACTTTATTATCTATCGATATGATGTCACACACACACACACACACACACACACACACAGACACACATACACACGCACACACATTAGCATTTATCATTCTGCATACCTACCTAACTATCTTCCTACCTCGAGCCATTATTTGTTTACCTGTGTATGAATGTAACGGGAAATAACAAAGTAAAAACACAAACAAACACTTACTAGCGAAAGAGGTTGAACACGAACTTAAGCGCTGGGCATGTCACGTTCTAAAACTAACAAATATAATTACAAACCCGCCTATTTCTCTAATAACAAAACAAGCTTTTGTTATACATCCAATAGATAGAAACGTACATATAGACAGAAACCTACCTGTGTGTATATGTATATGTAGGTCATGCTGTCAATCAAAATTCTCAGTACATAAATTTATTTTACATAAGTTAACCAATGAGAAGCATCAGAAATTAAGTATAAAAGATGTAGAAATTAGAGCATTCACATTTTTCTCACCAAATCAGTAGTGAATTGTGTTACATTCACCTTACTAAGACAACATACAAGTGGTCAGCAAAGTATTATCTTCAAATTCATAGCAAGAAGAAAAAAGAAAGTGAAAAATTCGAATCTGTTTTAATAAGGATAATTTTCAACGTATAATTATTTTTAGAAGAAACATTTAGCATTTGTTTTATTTTCAAGTATTTTAATTTCATTATTGTTTCTCTTGTACTACATCAGTGTGAAATCAGGAAAATTTATCCTTTGATATAATACAGCAAGTCGTATGTTCATAGTGAAGAAGAAACAACGATGTCGGTGAACGTAACCAATTCCTCTGACGTTATATCTAAAGCTATTGTTGCAGGGGGCAGTTCTGTTATACTGTTTGCATTTTCAACGAGTGTCTTCATAGTGGTAGTTCTTGTAAAATCTGCAATGACCTCTGGAGTTATTGGTTTGTTCATGGTTAACGAAGCTGTGTCAGACATAATGTTTCAAATCAATACAGCGACGTATTTTATGAAGTCAAAATTTGTCTTCACTTCGGCTTTGATGCCTGCCTTGGCATCCGTTAAATGTTTCTCTATGATGGGGTTAAGCATAGTTCTATGTATTGCTATATGCAATCCTTTGAAATATATGGTTTACGTTGCAGTGAAGAGAGTGAAGATATATATTACAGTAATCTGGCTCTGGGTTCCTTTGGTGTTGTTTTGCGCTTATGTAGAGGGAACGTTTTTCACGATGAATGAATATTCGAAGAGATTTGATCCTAACTACACTTCAACGAACTGGTGGGTTGGAGCTCTTAACATGACAGGTTCTATTGCTGCTCCTTTCATAGTAATTATTGTGTGTATGACAAAAATAACCAGATATAAAAATGCTGCAATTCTAACTAATTCTAAAGTTAATCAATCGACAGAAAGCAAAATACGTTTGGCTAATTTCAACACGATCATTTTCGCAACGTACGTCTTGACACAGTTGCCATTTCACGTTGTTTACTCCCTTCACATCGTTGATACACGAGTAACGATATCAATGATTATCGGGTACTTTTTGTGCAGCTTGATGAAACCCGTTGGATATTTATTTCTGATGCGCAATTTCAGATTTACCGCGATGAACATCTGTTGTTATGTTTGCATAAAGAAAACAAGCGGTAAAACTACCAAGGATCCTTCAGTGAAAGCCGTGTCGACTAGAAACACAGACAAACAACAAAGTACAGAAGTTAGCGTTATAAAAACAACAAATGATTTATAATGAGAGGAGAAAACTACTAATTAAAGAAAAAAATAGCTACTTTCTTTACATCTTGGTCAAACGATTCGAGAATATCGTGCAATATATTCTGTGTACCCTGGGAATAGTGAAACAAAATCGAGAAATGTGAATTACTCAATAGTTCACTCTCAGATGCAAGTTTGAGGACACAGGTCTGGAATAATATTTAATGTTTGGTTTCGTTAATAATATTTGTTTTACACAGTTATATTAATAAACTAATACATATGAAACATTTTATTATTAGATTACAATTGTTAAAAATATTGAAATAATGTTTTGTTTATTCATATTGTACAGTTGTATTTCTGACAGTGATACAGTATCTGGATGATATTTTGTGTTGTTGCAGTTTTATTAGTTCTTCTTCAGTCGTTACTGTATTAATATTGCGTTTTCCTTCTAATAATGATAACGATAATGATGATAATGGTGAAGATGATGACAATAACAATAGTTATGATAATGCGTATAATTATACTTATAATAATAATTATGTTCAGAATGACCATAATAAATCTGAATAGGTATATTTACAAAAATAATGTATATTACAGTCATAAATAAATTAATAATAGAACTTTTATATATATCAAATTAAAGCTTCTACATTTATTATAATATTCAACATTATCAACATCAGCATTTCATTATTATTATCATCTTTATTACCATTATTATTGTAGTAGTTGTTGTTATTGTTAAATTTAACTGCATTATTAGACTAAATAATTTAAAAAAATAAAAAAATAATTGTCAGTTTGCGCTAAATCTTCTAATCCCGAGAAACACTTCTACTGGTGTGTTTCTAGAATCCACTAACACTTAATAAGTGGATAAAATAAAAAGTACTCAAAACTGTTGTTCTGGAAAGTAATAATAATAATACTAGACACACCAGCAGTAGTAATACTAGTAATATCAGTAACAGTGGTAATAGTAGCCATAGATTGATAGTAGTAGTAGTAGTAGTAGAACAATATGTTGTATATGTTGGTTAGTAATAGAAGTATCAGTGGCATAATAATAATAATAAATAAATAAATAACAATAGTACTTGTAACAGTAGTAATAGTAGTATAATAGAACCAATCTAGTAGCAAGTGTGGGATTGCATTTGATATATAAATAATGATAATAGTCATCCTCATCATCGTCATTATCATCATCATCATTATTAGTAGTAGTAGTATTTGAAATAATACTTGTTATATTAGCACGAGTGATACTTGTAGTAGAAATAGTAGCAGTAGTAGCAGAAAAAGAAGAAGTAGTAGTAGTTGTTGTTATTTTTGTTATTGTCTTAGCAACAATAGCCGTAATACTAACGTTAATATTCAACTATATATTTGTACATGATAATGAATCTGCATTAAAAAGTAATTTTTGAAGAGCAGAAATAGTATTAAACAGTTGTTAGAAATTTGCATCAGCCTAATGTATAAAAGAAATATATAAACTGGCGTAGATTTTCCTTTTTAATTATTTACGTTAATCATTTTCTGCGCACTGCACAAAACACTTGCAGTCCGAGTTTGATTAAAATCTAAAGGAGAAAAGAAAATTAAAAATATATATATATCGTAATGTTTTTTTCTAATAGAGTTGTTTGGATAATACTATTGAATTTAACAATCACATTGACTGTAATCTTCAAAGCCATTTGATTAATATTTTAATTATCAATAAAAATGTTTGTTGTGATGTTGGTTTTTTTACATCTTCGATGATTAAATCCTTTCAGTTCGTTTGTTATATACATCTTTTTTTCAAAGCTTTTTCATTTCAGATGATTAGTTTGTAATTTTTGCCTCCTCGGTTTTTCTTTTTTCTTATTTTTCCTTTTTCTTTTTTCTTATTTTTCCTTTTTCTTTTTTTTTTTTTTTTTTTTTTTTTTTTTTTTTTTTTTTTTTTGTTTTAATACATAATCCATATTCGCTCAGTTAATTAACCCATATTTAAAATATTATTCACAGAACACAGATAAAAAGGTAAAGATCCAAAGTAATTCTAAGTTAGTAACAAATATTTAAAAAAAACAAGTAAAAACAGAAAGAAATAAAACGAAAAAGTATTAATATAAAATAAAGAATATTAATTTCATTTGTTTGTTTGTTTGTTTGTTTAGTAGTTTGTTTATTTATTTATTTGTATATTTATTTATTTATTTATTTATTCTTTTGTTTGTTTGTTCATCCATTTACTTGTTACTGATTTATTTATACTTTTACTTTTTCTTTTTTAATTATATATAAATTTATTACACAATTCACTGCAGGTATTAATATTTGTTTTTTAGATTCCATACCCGATTCTTCAAATGAGCTGTTTTTACAATTTCATTATGTTCCTTACTTTTTGTAAGATCAGCAGAGCAGTTCAAAATGCAATTAACTATGGCGATTTCACACATTTACTTTCTTCAAATAAGATTTTTACACCAGAATGTTTGTAAATACAGAAAGACCAAGAAAACGTAAATCCGCTAATTTAGTGTATTTATTATTACTTAATTTTAGACGTGCTTTTTCATACCAGAAAAATTTCTAATTGAAAATCATCAAATATAAACTAGGAGAAATATCCGTACTGACCGTCCTTTTTATATTATTATTATTAATAAAAGTAATTAATTTGTACTCAGTTTAGTTTCATGCCGTCTCAACAAAGTACTTGAATTATAATTAGCCTATATAGAGCGTGGAAGTCAACACAATTGGTTTAGTTGTATTTCCACTGAGCATAACAACATGAAACTACTGTTACTATCTACAACACTGTTACACACACGGAACATATTTTATGTGATCAAAGTTAACAATTTACTGCACCGTAACTGAAACTTAATACTGTCGCTAGCATACGCACACTTTTTTACAGTTTGTTTGCATGTCAAACGCAAATTATTTCATAACGAAGCTGAAGAAGCAGCTAAAAATTCAAATGGTAAATTCAACATTATTTTCATTTTATTTTTCTATGAAAATACCTGAATCATTAACAAACTATGCTCAGACTTCTGCAGCAAGTTTTGAATATCGCAGAACGGGTACAATTATTAATGACTTGGAATGAACTGTTTTACTGGTAGAACAAGTTATGTATATAAAAATGCTTTACAGAATGAGTGTATTAATTTTACAGTCTTTGCTTTTACTTTGTGTGATTTATTCCGTAATTTCTTCAAATCACTGAGAGTGTGTAACTGAGATCGTCAGACACCAGAAAACTGCAGTTTTCACCAACTGTTACAACACGAGAGCTGTATAAAGTAAAATTCTTTTGGTTGAAGTTTTTCATTTTTCATACACTGTTACAACTTCCATACAGTAAAGTCATAATTAATGCAGTGAAATGAAATGAAACAATCTGACGAAAAATTCATTTAATAATAAGCAAATTTATGTTCTACATAACATAAAAATTACGTCATTCATATATTTCAACGTAACATTAAAAATCAGATACTTGAAATATTTCCATCGACATTTTGACATTTTAATTTTCATGATTCACTCCGCAATTCTTTCATATGGACAGTATTCGAATCGTTGAAATGTTGACGATAATCAGTGTTTATTTTAAAAAGTTAATTACGAAAGTATAATGTTTTGATCAGGACTATGTTTATAACGTAAAATAGTCAAGATAATATAATTATTTTAAAATATTTTATGAAAGCTTTCGGTTTCTTGGTCGTGTTACGTATGTTAATTTAATTTCGGTTACACTATAATAACAATGACATTAGAGGCTAACTTTCTTTCGTTCAGTCATTTTATTTATTTATTTATCTTATTCTATATTTTTTTTGTTTTGTTTTTTGTTCTTGACGTTCGTTTACTTGTTCAAAATATTAGTAGTAGTAGTAGTAACAGCAGTTGTTGTACTAGTTGTTATTATAGCAGTAGTAATAGTAGCTGTTTATTTTTTTCTACCATGAATAAAGTTAATTAGATTATCAGAAGTGTTGTTTGTTTCATTTGTCAGTCATTATTATTACTATTGGTATTCTTACTACTATCATCATCATACAAAAATCATTTTAGTACATAATTATTTTAACAATAGCATGTATAGAAAACGTCTTCGAATATGATAACAGACTAATTTAAGATTTGCAAAAACAATCGTTTTAAATGTTGTTTAATGATAAATACTGTGGAATATAGAGCGAATACGTATCAATAATATAAAAAACAAAGAATTAAGAGTATGTTAAATAGCAACCAAAGCCATTACAAACATTAGTTTTGTCTCGTAGAAACTATTAGAGTGCTAGGAGCTCCTTGCTCATAAAATGGCCAATGACACCGAAAAGCATCGAAGATTTTGCAGCAGTCATCACTATGAAGATGATTAAAAATCTCCGACAAAAACACAGCTTTGTGCTCTAATTGTATCTTTTGCGAACATATCAGAGATATTAGCTACAGTCATTATCATGCTTAAACCCTGTTCAAAATTAATATGGCATTCATTCGTTTTTCGAATAGAATCTTAACAGCTGTAGAGTTACGCTCTCAAAATATTAATAGATATTAAAGTATTATTTGAAAACGGAATATATTGTTGTTCTTTATTGGAAATACCCTCAGCGATTTTTTTTGTTTTTTAATTTTTTCGGTTATTTCGAAAATGTTTCACATTTTATCTTCTTATACACCGAAAACTGTATGTGAGCATGTATATAATATATATGTATGTGTCTCTATGTGTATGTACGTATGTATATATCTGTATGTATATGTGTGTGAATGTATATGTGTATGTATGTCTATATGTATGTAAATATGTATGTATGTATGTATGTATGTATGTATATATGTATGTATGTGCATGAGTCAATGTCAGTATTGATCGTTAGATGTCATTTCTGCTAATGTATCACCAAAGAAACACTGAGCTGTAACTAGGTTTACCAATAAGCGCCTTTTTATCTTATAATATTAAGTGTGTGTGTGTGTGTGTGTGTGTGTGTGTGTGTGTGTGCGTGTGAATGCGTCAAATGTTTCATTAAAAATAAATTAAATTAAATTAAAACGGAAAACGTTACTTAGTAAATCACAGAAGAATGTCGTCACGGTACACAGACATATACACAGACACACACTCACATATAGAAACGTACACACAAATACACATACACGCACATACATACACTCATTTATACTTGTACAGAATCTTATTCATTTACATCGACAAAAATGTTTCGGGTTGACAACAGTTAAGTGATTTTTTTTTCAGCCCCTTTTCCACAACAATTAAGAAAGTAATGCTCGTCATCAACATGAGTATAGTTTTGTGATTAGAGTGTAGAGAATGACCAGTTATCAACAAAAATGTCTTTTTTATGTTATTATTTATCGTAATGAAGGCACACACACACACACACACACACACACACACACACAAACACACACATATACATACACACAGACAGACACACACATACACACATTAGTATTGGTTATTCTGCGTACCTACATAACTACCTTTCTATTTCGCGCGATTCTGTTTTACCTGTGTCTGTGAATAGCATGAGAAATAAAAAAATAAAAACACACAGAAACACTTAATAGCGAAGCCAGACTGAACAACTAATTTAAGCGCTCAGAATGTCAGGTTCTGAAACTAACAATATAATTAATTACACAGTACAAACCAACCAATTTCTCTAAAAAGACAACAGCCTTTTCATAAACATCCAACAGATAGAAACTTAAGTACTTGCATGTATACATGTATATGTAGGTCATGCTGCCAATCAGAATTCTCAGTATATAAATTATTTTACATATGTTAACCAATCAGAAGCATTACAAAGATAGCATAGAAGATGGAGAAATTAGAGCATTAACAGCTTGCTCTGATTAGCACGTTAATTTTGTTCAAGGTTCAAGAACATTCACATTTCTCACCAAATCAGTAGCGAAACGTGTTACATTCAACTTATTAAGACAAGATGTGATTTAACTTTATACCAGTGGTGACCAAAGTATTATCTTCAAATACATAGCAAGAAGAAAAAAGAAAGTAGTATGGATGTGAAAACTTCAGATTTTTCTTAATAAGGATAATTTTCTGCGTATAATCATTTTTACAAGATATTTCGCAGAAAGGAAGAATTTCAGTATTTTAATTTTATTACTTTTTAACGTGTACTACATCACCGTTAAATCAGGAAAGTTTATATTTCGGTATAAAAGACAAGTCGTATATTAATACTGAAGAAGAAACAACGATGTCGATGAACGTAACCAATTCCTCTGACGTTATATCTAAAGGTATTATTGCAGGGGCCAGTTTTGCTACACTGTTTGCATTTTCATACTGGTAGTTCTTTGTAAAATTTGCAATGACCTCTGGAGTTACTGGTCTGTTCTTGCTTAACGAAGTTGTGTCAGACATAATTTCTCAAATCAATACAGCAATGCATTTTATGAAGTCAAAATTTCTCTTCACTTATGCTTTGGTACCTGCCTTAGGATCCGTCAAATGTTTCTCTATGATGGGGTTAAGTATTGTCCTGACTATTGCCATATGCAACATTTTGAAATATCTTGTGTGTGTTACAATAAAGAGAGTGAAGATATATATGACAGTAATCTGGCTCTGGGTTCCCTTTGTGTTGTGTTATGTTTATTTAGAAGGAACATTTTACACGGTGAATGAATATTCCAACAGAGTCGATCCTAATTACACTTCAACGAACTGGTGGGTTGGGGCTCTTAACATGACAGGTAGAGCTGCTATTCCTTTGACTGTGATTACTGCATGCATGATAAAAATAACCAGACATAAAAATGCTGCAATTTTAACTAATTCTAACGTTATGCAACCAACAGAAAGCAAAATACGTTTGGCTAATTTGAACACGATCATTTTCATCACGTACATTGTGACACAGTTGCCATTTCACGTCGTTTACTCCCTTCACATCGTTGATTCACGAGTAATGATATCAGTTATTGTCTCGTACTTTTTCTGGATCTTGATGAAACCCGTTGGTTATTTATTTCTGATGCGCAATTTTAGATATACCGCGATGAAGATGTGTTGTCATATTTGCCTAAAGAAAACAAGCGGTAAATCTACCAAGGACGCTTCACTTAAAGCCCTACCGACTGGAAAGACAAACATACAACAAATTACAAAAGATAGTTCTATAAAAACAAGAAATGATTTTAAATTGAGAGGAGAAAACCAATAATTACACAAGAAAATTAACAAGCTGATTTTGTAATTTCAATAAAAGAGAGAAAAATTAGCTACTTTCTATATAGCTTGTTCAAACGATTCGAGAATATCGTGCAATACATTCTATATACCCTGGGAATAGTGAAACAAAATCGAGATATGTGAATGACTCAATAGTCCACTGTCAAATGTAATAAGTTCGAGAACACAGATCTGGAATAATATTTAATGTCTGGGTTGGTACTGTATATTTGTTTTAGACAGTTATATTAACAAACTAATACTCATTTTATTATTATTTTACAATTGTTAAACATATCGAAATAATGCATTGTTTATTCCTAGACTACAGTTTTATTTTTGACAGTAATACAATATCTGGATGATATCTGGTGTAATTGCATTTTTATTCTTATTATTAGTTCTTTAATCGTCACTGTTTTAATACTGAGTTTTCCTTATGATAATGATAATTGTGAAGACGATCATAATAATAATAATCATTATGATTACGAGTATAATTATGCTTATAATAAATATTATGTTCAGAATGACCATGATAAAACTGAATAGATATATCTACAGAAATAAGGTGTATCATAGTCATAAATAAATAAATATATAACTTTTTAGTGAGAAAGTATTGCTTGTACATTTATCTTGATAATCATCATTACCATCATCATTTCTCATTATTATTTTCATCATTATTACTATTATTATCATTATCATTGTTGTTGTTGTTAAGTTTAACTGCATTTTTATCGATTTGGAGTAAATAAGTTCTTAAGAATATAAATAATTGTAAGTTTGCACTGAATCTTCTAATCCCGTGAAACACATCCACTGTTGTGTTTTTTTAGAATTAACTTTGTACACTTCCAACACTTAATAAGTGGATAAAATTAAAAGTGTTAAAAATTGTTGTTCTGAAAGGTAATAATAATAATATTAATAATAAAACAGCCACTGCAGCAATAGTAATACTAGTAATAGTGGTAATAGTGGTAGTGGTAGTAGTAGTAGTAGTAGTAGTAGTAATAACAGTAGTAGTAGTAGTTGAACAATAAGTAGTATGTGTAGGTTAGTAATAGTAGTAGCACTGGCATTAAGTTTTGATATAATAATAATAATAATGATTATAATAATAATAAATAAATAAATAATAGTGGTTGTAGTATCAGCAGTAACAGTAGAATTATACGTCCAATATAGCAGTAACACTGGCAGTATGTGTGGGATGGCAGTTGATGTATAAGTAACGATAATAATCATCATCATCACTGTCACTGTCATCATTATCATCATCGTCGTCGTCGTCGTCATCATCATTATTATTATCATTATTAGTATTACTAGAAACAGTACTTGTTATATTAGCACGAGTAATACTTGTAGTAGAAATGTTAGTAGTTGTTGTAGCAGAAAAAGATTAAGTAGTAGTAGTTGTTGTTGCTGTTGTTATTGTTGTTATTGTCTTAACTTTAATATATAACTATATATTTGTAAATGATAATAAATCTTAACTAAAAAGTAATTTTTGAAGAGTAGAAATACTATTAAAGAGTTGTTACAAATTTGTATCAGCCTAATATATAAAAGAAATATATAAACTGGCGCAGATTATCCTATTTAATTATTTACATTAATCATTTTCTGCGCACTGCACAAAACACTGGCAGTCAGAGTTTGATTAAAATCTAAAGGAGAAAAGAATATATATATACTAATATTTTTCTAATAGTGTTGTTTGGATAATACTATTGAATTTAATTTCACATTCACTGTAATCTTCAAAGCCATTTTATTAATATTTTTATTATCAATAAAAATGTTTGTTCTCATGTAGGTTTTTTTTTTTTTTCGCTTATTAAATCCTTTCAGTTGCTTTGTTATGTATATAATGTTTGTTTTTTTTTCGAACTTTTTCATTCGAAATGATTAGTTTATAATTTTTGGCCGCCTCGGTTTTCTTTTTCTGTTTTTCTTATTTTTCCTTTTTCTTCTTTCTTTCTTTCTTTCTTTTTTTTTTTTTTCTTTCTTTCTTTCTTTTTTTTTCTTTTTACATTGTTTTCTTTTTCTTTTTTTTAATAATCCATAATCCATATTCTCTCAGTTAATAACCCATATTTAAAATGCTATTCACAGAACACAGATAAAAAGGTAAAGATCCAAAGTAATATACCAGAATGTTTGGAAGTGTAAAAACACCAAGAACACGGTAAATCCATTAATTCAGTATATTTATTATTATTTAATTTTAGATGAAAATGAACAAACATAAACTAGAAGTAACATCCCTAGTTTCTTTTTTCCCTTTATTATTATTATTATTATTATTATTATTATTATTATTATTATTTACTATCTTACATATATATACATATACATACATACATAAAATGTACTGCCACTGTGGCTACTATATTGCTACTGTTTATTACTTCATAATTTCAGATGTGCTTTTTCATACAAAAAAAAATTTCATATTGAAAATGAACAAACATAAACTAGAAGTAACTAAAAGTAACACAACTGTTACTACTATATTGGTACTGTTATACTACTATTACTGCTCTTACGATTAATACTATTATTTATGTATTATTATTATTATACCAAAAAGTAATGCCACTGCTATTGCTGTTAGTAACCTACATATACTACATATTGTTCTACTTGTACTAATACTAAAGTGAACAAAGCTGATTCTAGGAACATACCAATCTAATTTCACAGGATTAGAAGATTTAGCGCAAACTGACAATAATAGCAAAACATTTCTATCACTGATTTATTTACAGCTGTGATACACATTATTTCTGTTGTTGTTGTTGTTGTTTTGTTATTATTTTTTCTTCTTCTTTCTTTCTTTTACATACATATGAGAGAACAATTAATTAATTTATATTCAGTATAGTTTCACCCCATGTCAACACATTACTTACATTATCATTAGCGTATACCATGCGTGGAAATCAACGTATTTCGTTTAATTCTGTTTCCATTGAACATAACAACATGGAATTACTGTTGCTGTCTAGTACATTGAGGCGAACGTCGAATGATCAAAGTAAACAATTTACTCGACTATAACTGAAATTTAATGCAATAACTAGCACACAACAATTTTTTACAGTTTGTATGGATATCAAACGCAAATTTTTTCACAAAGAAGCTGAAGAAGCAGGTAAAGAATTCAGATAGTAAATTCCAGATTATTTGTCTGTGAAAAAATTATTAAAAAACAGAAATAAATCATGAAAATATATTTGAATCATTAATAAACTATGCTCAGTCTTCTGTAGCATTTTATGAATATCAGAGTACAAGTACATGACTTGGAATGAACCGTTTCCTCGTAGAACAAGTTATGTATATAAAAATGCTTTCCAGAATGAGTACATTAATTTAAAATCTTTGCTATAATTTCATACGGTTTACTCCGTAATTCTTTCAAATCTACAGTACACTAATCGTTGAACAATTCGTCCTAACTGGTTTAGCTTAAAAACAATTAATTACCAAAATAAAAATCCTTTGATCACAGTTACATTCGTAACGTATAATATTTTTCATGAGATTATTCAATTTCAATTTGTCTGTTTGTTTGTCTTCTTTTTAGCTTGCAATAAAATGTTATTAATGCTAACACAGTTTGTCTTTTCTTTTCTAATTACTCAAAACAGATGCAAAGTTAATATACTTTAATTATTTATCTGATGTACTTAAAGACACACTGTATTTCAAATCGTTTACTTATTTATACTGAAACAGTAATTATGATTAGCTCAGTAAACCGTTTCCCTTCATAAACCTAGATAACTCCTCTTATTCTGATATATACAGATGTATATCTACATATGTGCATATGTTTTGTGTGTGTATATATATATATATGTGTGCGTGTGAGAGTATGTGTGTGTGTATAAAAGGAAAGACAGGATTTTATAAATATATATATATCTTCCATAATAGTCCTTTCATTGCCAAGAGCAACAAAGAATTATAATTATTCTTTATATGTACTATATCTTAAAATATTAGTTTTTGGATATAATATAATAGTTTCATACTTAAAATTAAAGATGAATTAAATAAATATTTTTATTAAGTACAATGAAATTATGGTCTTTGCAGTTGAAACTGATTCGAAATTCAGACATAAACTGCATCATTATTATTTGAACTGGGTCATAACTATAAAAGTTACTGAACTAAATTAGAAATCATGTATACATAAAGAAAATAAATTTTTGGCAGGTATATTTGCAATGTTAACGAAGGTACTGAAAGAATGTATTCAAACTTCACCTCTCAGAACTGGTGGGTTGGAGCAACTGTCTTGACCAACTGTTACAGCAAGAGCGCTACAGAAAGTAAAATTCGTTTGGCCAAAATTTTTCATTTTTCATTTTTCATTGACTATTGCAACTTCCATACAGTAAAGTCATAATTAATGCATTTGTCGATTTTCTTTTCTCAATGTATCCTTCAGTCAAACTTTTTATATATTTAAATGTGACGCGAAATTTGAGACGTACTTCGTTCAAATCGTGTACATGTATTTGGAGATATAACACACTTCACAGGAATGATAAAAATGTGGCAACATAAAAAAATATGGAAAGTTTACGTTGACATCCGTTTTACTGAATGTAGCACTATTGGTGCTTAAGGTAAAGATTCTATAGAAATATAAAAATGACTCCATTAACGGAATATTAGTTCTGATCAAATGAATGATACTATATCTGCCATTTGTAGTTTTCTCGGTTTTACATATACTGTTAATATAACTTTGCTTTGAAACACTGGGTAATGCATATCTCAGAATACATTGCAGACAAAGCAAATCATCTTTGCATGATCCCCTCTTCAAACAAATACTTTCTTATTTTTGAAATTTAAGTGCAGGTATAGTAATATTACTAAACATAGTTACGGTTATCAAGGCTTTATTATACTGTACTAATACATTTTCTTATTACGTTGTGTTCTTTTTCTTTCCAATAAGCATTTTTTAATTTTTCTTATTAGTATTTGTTGCAAAAGAATTTGAATAATGTGATTAAGATAAAGAAAAAAGACAAGTTTTTTTCCAGCATTAAAAATGTATAATTTCAACGAAATTTAATACAAAGAGACAAAATGAAATGAAACAAATTTAAATGGTAAATTCAACATTATTTCCATTTTATTTTTCTATGAAAATACCTGAATCATTAACAAACTATGCTCAGACTTCTGCAGCAAATTATGAATATCGTAGAATGGAAACAATTATTAATGACTTGGAATGAACTGTTTTACTGGTAGAACAAGTTATGTATATAAAAATGCTTTACAGAATGAGTATATTAATTTACAGTCTTTGCTTTAATTTTGTGTGATTTATTCCGTGATTTCTTCAAATCACTGAGAGTGTTTAACTGAGATCGTCAGACACCAGAAAACTGCAGTTTTCACCAACTGTTACAACACGAGAGCTGTATAAAGTAAAATTCTTTTGGATTGAAGTTTTTCATTTTTCATACACTGTTACAACTTCCATACAGTAAAGTCATAATTAATGCAGTGAAATGAAATAAAACAATCTGACGAAAAATTCATTTAATAATAAGCAAATTTATGTTCTACATAAATTTAAAAATGAGACAATTCATATATTTCTATCGACATGTTCCACATAACATTAAAAATCTTAATTCTAATTTTCCATGATTTACTCCGCAATTCTTTCGTATGTATAGTGTCTGAATCGATGAAAAGTTGACGATAATCAGTGTTTATTTTAAAAACGTAATTACGAAAGTGTAATGTTTTGATCAAAAACCTGCAATAGTCCAGATAAATATAATTCTTTTAAATACTTTTTGAAACGTCACGGTGTGTTGTCCCTGTAATGTATATTCATCTAATTTCAAATGAGATATCTCGTATATTTCCATCGACATGTTCCACGTTACATTAGAAATCAGATATCGTATATATTTCCATCGACATGTTCTACGAAACATTAAAAATAAGATATCTCGTAAATTTCCATCGACATATTCTACGTAACATGAAAAATCAGTTATCTCGTTAATTTCCACCGACTTGTTCAACACTTTAATTTAGCAATGTTTGCTTGAATTCTACTTGATTTACTCCGCAGTTCTTTAATATGTACAGTATTCGAATCGTTCAAAAGTTGACATTAATCAGCGTTTATTTCAAAAATTTAATTACGAAAGTATGTTTTGCTCAGGATTGTGTTGATAACCTACAATAGTCCAGATAAATATAATTCTTTTAAATACTTTTGAAATTTCACTGTTTGTTGTCCCTGTAATGTATATTCATCTAATTTGAATTGTTCTATAAAACCAATGACATTTGAAGTTAACTTTCTTTCGTTCAGTCAGTTTATTTATTTATATATTTATTTATTTATTTATTTATTTATTTATTTATTTATTTATTATTTGTATTATTCTCTGTTTGTTTCTGTTCTTTTATTCTTGACGTTCTTTACATAGTCAAAATAGTAGTAGTAGTAGTAGTAGCTGTTGTTGTAGTTGTTGTTATTATAGCAGTAATAATAGTTAGTAGCAGTTTATTTTTTGTACCGTATATAAAGTTAATTAGATTATCAAAAGTGTTGATGTTTTTTCTTTTTATTATTATTGCTATTACTATTATTATTGTCATCTTCATCATCAAAAATCATGTTAGAACATAATTATTTTATCAATAGCATGCTGAATATAACATGACTATGTAACACTGATATAAAAGCAAATAAATAAATAGCAATATTTTACTAATGATCTCTTTTGTGAATTCTCAGTAATATTCACTTGTCTCCATTATTAAAACAACTCGTACAATACACAGAATCACGTACTTCGTCAACATTTCTTCTGATGTTTAATTTATCCTCTCGTGTCCTATCCAGAAAAACATTTAACAGAGGCAAAGGCTGCAACCAAAGCCATTATAAACATTAGTTTTGACTCTTAGAAACAGGCTATTAGAAATGTCGCAGTGTTTAAATGTTATATCATTTTGGCTAGAAGTGTCTTAATCATAAAGTGGCCTATGACACAGACAAGAATCCAGGATTTTGCAGCAGTCATCACTATGAAGATGTTTAAAAATCTCACACTATAACACAGCTTTGTGCTATAATTGTATCTTTAGAGAACATATCAGAGATATTAGCTACAGTCATTATCATGCTTAAACCCTGTTCAAAATGATTATGGCATTCATTCAATTTTCTAATAGAATCTTAACAGTTGTACACTTACTCACGAAAAGTATTAATAAATATTAAACTATTATTTGAAAACGGAATATATTGTTCCTTAGAGGAAATACCCTCACGCATATTTTATTTTTTTAATTTTGACTGTTATTTCGAAAGTGTTTCACATCTTATCTTCCTATACACCGACAATTCTCTTATAGATAATTATGTGTGCATATGTGTATATATATGAATGTATGTATGTATGCATATATGTATGTGTGTATGTATGCATGTATATATGTATGTATGTGTGTATTTAAGTGTGTATGTGTACATGTATGTATGTATGTATGTTTGTATGTATGTGCATGTGTCAATGTGAGCACTGACCGCTAGATGTATTACCAAAGAAACATCGAGTTGTATCTAGGTTTACCAACAATAAGATCATGATATAATACTAAGTGTGCGTGTGTGTGTGCGTGTGTGTGTACGAGTGCGTGTGCGTGTGTGCGTGTGTATGTGCGAATGTGTTTGTGTGTAAAAGCGTAAAATGTTTCATTAAAAATAAATAAAACAAAATAAAAACGGAAAATTTGTTATAATTTTCCTTGTGTAATGTTATATGACCTATATTTTATGTCTTCGATTGCTTTACTTAATATTAATACACATGTATCTCTCTACGTATCTACGAGAATAAACATTACTTAGTAAATCCCTGAAGAATGACGTCACGGTACATATACACACAAAAGCACACACAGAGACACATACAGTCACATATACTACACACAGATAGACACATATACACACAAATACACACACGCACATACATACACACATTCGTACAAAATCTTATACATTTACATCTACAAAAATGTTCCGGGTTGATAGCGTAACAACAGTTTTGTGATTTTTTTCAGCGTATTTCCACAAAAGTTATGAAAGTAACGCACTCCATCAGCATGAATATAGTTTGGTGATTAGAGTGAAGGGAATTACCAGTTATCAATAAAGATGCCGTGGTATTATTGTCTATCGTTATGAAGTTACACACACATACACACATATTAGCATTTGTCATTCTGCATACCTACCTAACTACCTTCCTATCTCTCGCGATTATTTGTTTACCTCTGAATGAATGTGACGGGAGAAAAAGTAAAAAACTCACAGAAACACTTAATAACGAAGAGAGGTTGAACAACGAACTTAAGCGATCGCCATGTCACCTTCTGAAACTAACAATATAATTACAAAGTACAAACCCACCAATTTCTCTAAAACCAAAACGACCTTTTGTTATACAACCAGTAGACAGGAAGATACACTACCTGCCTCTATATGTAGTTCATGCTGTCAATCAAATTTTTCAGTATATAAATTAGTTTTACACGTTAACCAATGAGAAGCATTAGAAACTAGAGTATAAAAGATGCAGAAATCAGCGCATTTACAAATCTGTAGTGAAATGTGTTGTATTCAACTTATTAAGACATGATTTGATTTAACTTCATACAAGTCGTGACCAAAGTACATAGCAAGAAGAAAAAGGAAAGTAGTTTGGATACGAAAAATTCGAATTGTTCTTGATAAGGATAATTTTCAACGTACAATCATTTTTAGAAAATATTCCGCAGAAACGAAGAATTTCGGCATTTTTCATTTTCAAGTATTTTACTTTCATTATTGTTTAACGTGTAATACAACAGCGTGAAATCAGGAAAGATTATATGTTCATATAAAAGACTAAGTCGTATATTAATACTGAAGAAGAAACAACGATGTCGGTGAATGTAACCAATTCCTCTGACGTTATATCTAAAGCTATTGTTGCAGGGGGCAGTTCTGTTATACTGTTTGCATTTTCAACGAGTTTCTTCATACTGGTAGTTCTTGTAAAATCTGCAATGACCTCTGGAGTTATTGGTTTGTTCATGGTTAACGAAGCTGTGTCAGACATAATGTTTCAAATCAATACAGTAATATATTTTATGAACTCAAAATTTGTCTTCACTTCGGTTTTGATGCCTGCCTTAGCATCCGTTAAATGTTTCTCTATGATGGGGTTAGGCATAGTTCTATGTATCGCTATATGCAATCCTTTGAAATATATGGTTTACGTTACTGTGAAGAGAGTGAAGATATATATGACAGTAATCTGGCTCTGGGTTCCCTTGGTGTTATGTTACGTTTATTTAGAAGGAACGTTTTACACGGTGAATGAACATTCGAAGAGAATTGATCCTAACTACACTTCAACGAACTGGTGGGTTGGCGCTCTTAACGTGACAGGTTATGTTGCTGTTCCTTTCATAGTAATTACAGTATGTATGATAAAAATAACCAGATTTCAAAATGCTGCAATTTTAACTAATTCTAACGTCAAGCAAACAACAGAAAGCAAAATACGTTTGGCTAATTTCAACACGATCATTTTCATCACGTACATCGTGACACAGTTGCCATTTCACGTCGTTTACTCCCTTCACATCGTTGATTCACGAGTAATGATATCAGTGATTACCGCCTACTTTTTCTGGAACTTGATGAAACCCGTTGGTTATTTACTTGTAATGCGCAATTTCAGATATACGGCGATGAACATGTGTTGTCATGTTTGCATAAAGAAAACAAGCGGTAAAACTACCAAGATAACTTCAGTGAAAGCCGTGCCGATTGGAAACACAGACAAACAACAAAGTACAGAAGTTACCGTTATAAAAACAAGAAATGATTTTGAAATGAGAGGAGAAAACTAATAATTAGAGCAGACAATTAAGAAGATGATTTTGTAGTTTAAATCAAACGGAAAAAATAATAGCTACTTTCTTTATATTTTGTTCAAACGATTCGAGAATATTCTGCAATACTTTCTATATACCATGTCAAAACAGTCCACTCTCAAATATAAGTTTGAGAACGTAGGTCTGAAATAATAACTGATGTGCGGGTTGGTTCTGTATATTTGTTCTAGACATTTATATTAATAAAATAATACCCATGAAATATTTATTATTCCTTTAAAATTGTTAAACATATTGAAATAATGTTTTGTTTATTCCTAGACTATAGTTTTATTTCTAATCGTCATGCAGTGTATGGATGATATTTGGTGTAATTGCAGTTTTATTTTAATTATTACAGCATTAATTTTGAGTTTATCTTTCATTAATGATAATGACTGTGGTAATTATGGTGAAGATGATCATAATCACTATTGTTTTTAGTGATGTATATAATATTGTTCATAATAATAATTATGTTCAGAATGACCATGATAAATGTGAATAGCTATATATACAGAAATAATGTGTATCAAAGTGTAAATAAACAAATAATATAAACATTTTACTGATGTAAATGTGTGTGTGTGAAATTAATGTTTGTACATCACCATCATCATTGTCATTATTACTATTATTATTGTTCTTTCTTGTTGTTGTTGTTGTTGTTTGACTGCACTACTCTCAGTTTAGATTAAATAATCTGAACATATATATATATATATATATATATATATATATATACACACATACATACAGAAGTAATACACAGCTATAAATAAATAAATAATATAACATTTTTGCTGATATAGATATATATCAAAGTAATGCTTGTACATTTATTATGATAATCGTCATCTCCATTATCATAATTGTTTCTATTATTATTGCTGTTGTTGTTGTAAGTCTGAATGCACTGTTATCAAGTTAGACTAATTAATTTCATAAAAAGTAATAAAAAGAACCTCAATTATTGCCAGATTTCGCTAAATCTTCTAAACCCGGAATGTTATTTATCACTTCTAGTGGTATGTTATGGGGTGAATTTTTTAATTATTATTTAGAATGAATTTTCTACATTTTCAACATTTAATAACTGGACAAAATAAAAAGTACTCAAAACTTTTGTTCTGAAAAGTTGTAATAATACTAGTAATAACAACAGCCTCAGCAACAATAGTAATACGAGTAAATTTATATTAGTAATAGTAGCTGTAGATTGATAGTGGTGGTAATAGTAGGAGCAGAACAATATGTAGTATATGTAGGTTAGTAACAGCAATAGCAGTGGCATGAGGTTTTGGAATAATAATAATAATAATAATAATAATAATAATAATAATAAATAAATAAATAGTAGTAGTCGTAACAGTAGTAATAGTAGTATAATAGTAACAGTATAGTGGTAGCAGTGATAGTAATAGTATAAAAGTAATAGTACTAATATAGTAGTAGCTGTAGCATTTGATACATAAATAATGACAATAATCATCATCTTCTTCATTATTAACATCATCATTATTATCAGATCATTATTATTACTATATTATTATTATTATTACTAGAAATCATACTTCTTGTAATAGCAGGAACAATACTTGTAGTAGAAATATTTGTAGTAGTAGCAGAAATAGAAGAAGTAGTACTTGTACTTGTTGTTATGTTCTGTTGTCGTTTTAGAAATAATAGCAATAATACTAACTTTAATATATAACTATATGTTTGTACATGATTATGAATCTGAACTAAAAGGTTATTCATGAAGAGTAGAAATACTATTAAACAATTTTTAAATTTTGCATAAGCCAAATATATAAAAGATATTTGGTAAGAAATATATAAACTGGCGCAGATTTTCCTTTTTAATTATTTACGTTAATCATTTTCTGCGCAATACACAAAACACTGGCAGTCAGAGTTTGATTAAAATCTAAAGGAGAAAAGAAGATTAAAAATATATGTATATATTAATATTTTTCTAATAGCTTGGATAATAATATTGAATTTAATTTCAGATCGATAGACTGTAATCCTCAGAACGATATTATTAATATTTTTATTATTAATAAACATTTTGTTGTGATGTAGGTCTTTTTCATTTGCGATGATTAAATCCTTTCAGCTCGTTTGTTATATATATTTCATTTTTCCAAAACTTTTACATTTGAAATGATAAGTTTTACTGTTTTGCCGCCTCGGTTTTTTTTTAATGTTTTTTTTGTTTTTTTTTTTTTTTTTTTTGGTATAATCCATAATCCATATTAGCTCAGTTAATTAACACAGAGGACTGCGTCAAACTCATACTTAATAGGCTATTCACAGAACACAGATAAAAAGGTAAAGATCCAAAGTAATTTCAAATTAGTAATAAATAGTTTTAAAAAAACAAGTAAAAAAAAAATACAAGAAAGAAGCAAAACGAAAAGAATAATAATATTAAATAAAGAATACTCATAGGTTTGTTTTTTATTTTATTTCATTTCTTTATTTGTGTGTTTGTTTAGCAGTTTATTTATTTATTAGTCTGTTTGTTTTATTAATTAGTTTGTTCATTTGTCGTTTTGTTTGTTTATTTGTTTATTTGTTTGTTTATTTATTTATTTATCAGTTTATTTATTTATTTATTCATTCATTTACTTGTTACTGATATATTTATTTATCTTTTTTCTTTTACTTTTCTTTTCTTAATTATGTAAACGTTTATTACACAATTCACTACAAGCATTAACCTGAGTTTTTTTTACATTCCATAGATTCTTCAAATCAGGTGTTTCACACCTTACTATTTTAACTTAAACAGAGCAATTCAGAGTGCAGTTAACTATTAAGGTGATTTCAAACATTTACTTTCTTCAAATAAGATTTTTACACCATAAACACGATGAAAACGATAAATTCATTAATTCAGTATATTTATTATTATCTAATTTCACACCGGAAAAAATATTATAATGAAAATCAACAAACATAAACTTGAAGTAACATACCTATTGTCTTTTTCGTTTTTGCTGTTGTTATTATTGTTATTATTATTATTATTATTTTTATTTTATAAACATATATGAAATTAACTGAAGTACCTTTAATCTGTTCCAGCACCCCAAAAGACAACCAATTTTTTGTGACGTTTTTTGAAATAACAAAAATGTATTTATAAATGACAAATATTGTATAAAGATAAAATAAAAGAGAATGTAAAGAAATAAATTCGGCTGGAGTTACATCCTTTATGGTCCATATCGTAAAAACCTAATGCCTAGCCAAGTCGACGACAAGCATATCTCGCTCAATATTTCTGTGATTTCATGCTTTAATTCAATCAACATCGTCCCCTTCTTTTTCTCAGTACTGTCCTTTGCACTCACTTTCTTAGGATCCATTGTCAGAAGAAAAAAGAAATCATCGAAATACTGCACAAAACGCGAACATAACAGAAAATAGATAACCATGTAAAGTAAACGAGTGAGACGAGGGATGTTGGCCGGATGTTGTGTTGTTCGTTGCGCAAACAAGCGGCCATTTATCTGAAGCTCGCTCGTAACTCAGATTTTGGCTCGGAACTCAAACAAATTTGGTGCACTCGTAAGTTGAGGTACCACTGTGTATGTATTGGAGAAAAAATAATTTATATTCAGTTTAGTTTCATGCCATGTTAACAAAGTACTTAAATTATCATTAGCCTATACAGAGCATGGAAATCAACATATTTGGTTTAATTGTGTTGTCATTCAGCATAATCGAATTAACGTTACCATCCACTATATTGTCACACACATGGAAAATATTTTAAATGAACAAAGTAAACAACTCATTGGACTATAACTGAAATTTAATACAATCGCTAGCACACACATACATTTTGTTTTTTACGATTTGTACGGATACCAAAGGCAAATTATTTCATAATGAAGTTCAAAGCATTATTCTCGTTTTATTTTTCAGTGAAAATATTTATTTAAAAAAAAAAAAAAAAAAATGGAAATAAAACCATGGAAATGTACTCAATTATTCATAAACTATGTTCAGTCTTCTGCAACAATTTATGAATATCGCAGAACGGGAACAATTATTAATGACTTGGAATGAACTGTTTTACTGTTAGAACAAGTTATTTATATAAAAATACTTTACAGAATGAGTATATTACTTTACAATTTTTGCTTTAATTTTATGTGATTTACTCCGTAATTCTCTCAAAATCTGCATGAAAATATCATATACACCTGGCAGACCATTACTGCCATGGGTTCCTAATGATAGCCACAGTGACAATATTTACCATATATTAATGTCCCAAGGGTCTTAGAGGAATTTCCAAATTACCTTAAGTCTAAATGAAGAGAAATAAACCTCATACACCTTAATGGTGTTTATGTAAGTTTAGTAAAACCAAAGATTATGTCTTGTGCTTTAGTTGAATCCCTCTCTTATACTTGTATTAAGTTAAGTTACTATACTTTAATGATAATAAAGTATTATAACAAAATTTAAATATCTCATGAAGCCCAACAATTTCACTTTTACCATCAAGTTGTTTCTTTCTTTTTTTGTTTCCTTCTTCTTCATTTTTGACCCTTTTTTTTTTTTTTTTTTTTTTTTTTTATTTTTTATTTTTTTGAATTTTGAAAAGAAGAGGAATAAATTATAGGTTTAGTAAATTATATTTATGATAAATTTCAAAAGAAATAGGTGTCTTCTAAGCTCTATAACAATAAATGTGTAGTTTCCAACCTGTAGTCCACACAAAAAATAATATAGACCTAAGCTCAAACCGGTCTTTCAAGCATAAGATATGTCACGATGCTTTTTATATCAATCTGCCTATCTATAGACTGTCTGTCTGTGTCTGTCTCTGGATGTATGTATGTATGTATGTATATATGTATCTATTTATATCAATATCAATTTAATATAGTTGATGGTTTGGTAACTCCTATTTTACACTATGATTCAGAAGAAAAGGGAAACTTTTTATTGCAAAACTATGAAGGATGTTCAAGTTAATATATTACAACTTCAACTTTTTTTTAAATTAGGACCAAATGCTAGTATTAATAAGACTTTTAGGTAAATGTGTTCGATTGTGTTTACATCTTATCTGTAGTACGATTTAAGCATCAAGAAAGGTACCAGACATGAAAGAAAATCTGTACAAGATTTTTGTAAGCTGGAATATACACGGACATCAGAATTGAACTATTCATGGCGAAGTTAATTATGAACTCACAAAAATACTGAAGTACATTCCAGTGACACATTCAACATGGTGTGGAAAAAAAAAAACAGTAATAAGAAAGATACATGAATGAATTTCTGTCAAAGAAACTGATGAAGCTTAAACTTCAGAGCTGCCAATACAGGAAGGGACCCCAGAAACGACTTTAATCCATATTGCTTCAAAATTATAATCCAAATCTAAGATAACATAGTTTAAATTAAAAAATAATAATAAAAAATAAACATTAAGGTAATCATCTTGGAACAAGCCACTGAAGAAGAAAACAGAGGTTATCCAGACCTCGTTGCTGCTTGCAAAGGGCCACCATAACAGTTCAGTTCTCAGGGCCCCCTACAGGAAGAAAGTGCGCGACATTCACTATAAAAGAGAAAGCAGATCAACCAGCACAACGTAAAGGTGTAAAAACAATCGCAGTGAAAACAACTTTGTTTCAGCAGTACACTGAAAGACTACAAATATCTGAAAATAAATTTTTATATGACTTACGTACGCACTCGCCGGAATTCGGTTGATAAAGGTACGTCAGTCAGGTAGTAACGCTATAGTCTTATTTCATTCGCTGTTGCTTTTAAGGAAAATCCGTGTTTAAATACAAAACTAAAATAAGTTGGGTTTTTTCCCTTTAAAATATTAATATCAGACTGCAAGGATCGATTATGCATCATTGATTTTCATGAAATAATATTTTTCAGGGTAATTTACCGAATCATAAATCGATATATCTTCACAAAAAAAAAGAAGACAAAAATTATAATAAATATAAGCAATAAAACATTTAAACTTTGTATTGCACCCGGATAAAAAGATGTAAATTTAATTTTAATGACAGTTAACAGGATGTTACACCCTGTTTAGCTGCAGGTTTTAAAAGATATAAAATCTGTGTGTTTCATCATTAAATCAGAACAGAAATTGAACATTTTGAACGAGTTCATATATGTTTTGGGCAGACACTCTTCCAATATGGTCCGTGTTTTCGAGCTGCCTATTGTTCTGTCAGTGGTTCTGGTTGTTTTTATCATGAATGTTTCTGAAGCTCGAGATCGTCTAGGCACATTAAAAGCCGATGACGACGTTTCTTCTGCTGAAGTTTCTCCTCTTGAAGTTTCTCCTACTGAAATTTCTCATGCCAATGTTTCTCTTGCCGATGTCAAACTTCATCATCCTGCACCAAATTCGAGGACAATAATCTAGTTATTTATGTCATGGACCAGATATGCAGAATTTATTAAACTGCAGCAGTAGTAATACAAAGTAAATTTTTGAATTACTAATTATTATTATTATTATTATTATTATTATTACTCTCTCTCTCTCTCTCTCTCTCTCTCTCTCTCTCTCTCTCTCTCTCTCTCTCTCTCTCTCTCTCTAATTATATCTTGTATTTCTAAACAGGGTAAATGTGACGAGGTGACTGAGTGGGCTACACGAGACTGCAGATGGAAGGCAGGGTTATGTCCCTTTGTAGATCAACTTGTTAAACATGGACGAATCATCGCGTACAAGACACTGTGGTGGAGGGGCGGTTGGACGAAATGGTAAGTAAATAAGTCCTGATCGTTATAGTTTTAAACGGTTCAATGTAAAAATGAGAGAATTATTAGCGAAAGACTAGTAATTTAATAATATACATCCTTATCTGTTTATGTATACAATCAGATCTGTAGGCTTGAAGTTGAATTAAGTGTCGTATTTCATGTATTGAATTTTTATGTATTGTTATTTTCAAAAGTTTCTGACGGAAAAAGCTTGGCATATCACTACCGAAAATGGTTTTAGTTGATATCATTAGGTATTGCAAACAGGTCACCACATGACCACGTGACGATGCTGAATGTATGACGACACGAGGAACATAGCCTTCTCAGGAACTTTCCAGTAATTTTAAATAAAATATTGATTTCTTCTAATAATTTTATTATTTTGAAATATTAAGATATTACTATTAAAAAACTGCATAAATAACTCAACAGATACCCACCTTCGTCACTTTCTTTGAGTTTTGTACTTAAAAGAGGTAAACATGTAGTCCCGTGTCAATGACTTCAAAACAAATATCTCTCATACAGTTGTTTGAAAAAAAGTGTATGACAAAAATACAGGTGATGTAAATGATTTAACGCCTAGCAGTTTCTTTTGTTCCTTAAATTCGTTCGTTAATGGTTATCGGTTTATCGAATGATCGAAATAAAGAGGTGTATAATTCAGCACATTTACTGTTTTTCTCTAAGAGATTTTCAAACTGTGGTACGCGTAGCAGTCACCGAAGATACTCGAGTAAAATTCAGTAAAGGCGGAGTCAAAAAGTCAAAAGAATATTTGTATTGAAGGCCAAGTAAAGAATAATAATCATCCTCACCGGAAACTCAAAATTGGCCTCGAACCATAATTTGTTATTTTTTAATTTTTATTATTATTTTTTTTTTCTTCAAAAATGATGTTACATTATATTTTGTCTAATTAAAGCTCTTCTCACATTGTGTTCAAGTTTTAACTGACGATAATGAAACTGCTCTTTCTTGATATTTCGAAATGGGTACGCAAAAGTTTGAAACCTCTGGTCTGTGACATATGGACAAATTAAGGGTAAGGTTTACTGCGTATAGTAATTCGTAACCTCAGCTTATTTTAATTTATTTTGTTTTATTGAGATGAACCCAACATCCAAAAGATTGGATCCAAACTTCAACACACAGAACTGGTGGGTTGGAACACTTAACTTGTCAGTTCTGGCAGGCGTTCCTCTCATTGTGATCACTGTGTGTGTAATTAAGATCGTCAGACACCAGAAAACTGCAGCTTTGACCAACTGTTACAACAAGAGCGCTACGGAAAATAATATTCTTTTAGCCAAATTGAACACCATCATTTTAATTTTTTTTTTTTATTTAATTTTTATTTTTTTATTTAACATTTTTATTATTTTATTTTATTTATTTATTTTATTTTATTTATTTATGATTATTTTTTTTTTGTTACAACTTCCATCATACAGTATTGTCATTGCTTTCGACCTAGATAAAGTCATATTTAATGCATTTGTCGATTTTCTTTTTCTTCATGTATCCTTCAGTCAAACTTGTAATTTATTTAATTGTCACTGCATTATCCCCTATTGTTATAGCTTCCTATATTTTTTATGATATCTTTTGTGAATTCTCAGTAATATTCATAAATAACTGAATTAAATTAAATGTCACAAAAGATATCATTAAAAAAATATTGCATGCAATAACAATAGCAGCTGCGTGTTGTGACATTTAATTTATTTTCAGTTATTTTTGTGCTATATTCCACTCAAAATTAATCAACATTTAAAACTATTATCTCTGCAGTCTTAAATTAGCCTTTGTTATCATCATATTTCCAAACTGTTTCTATCCATTATATTTTAAAAATAATTACGTACATCCATGATTTTTGATGATGATGATTTTTAACACAACTCGTACAATACACAGAATCGCCCACTTCGGCAATATTTCTTCTCAAGTTTAACTTATCCTCGCCTCTTTTATCCAGATTAACTTTTGAATTCCATGTATAGATGTCCCTGACTGGTACTGATAGTTAGGATCAAGTCTTTTGGAAATTTCGTCCACTTTGTAAAATATTCCTTCTAAATAAACACAAAACGAACCCAAAGCTCTGTTACTGCCAAATACATTTTCACTCTCTCCTATTTAATATGAACGTGATAATTTAACGGGTTACATACACCAACATATAGGATGACGATTAAACCCATCAGAGAAAAGCATTTTACAGACTGCAACCCACACTATTCCAAAACATCAGTTTTGACTTGCAGAAACTAGCTATTAGAAATGTCGCAGTGTTTAAATGTCACATCATTTCGACTAGAAGCTCCTTTGACACAAAGTGCCCTATGACACCGAAAAGCATCCAGGATTTTGCAACAGTCATCGCTATGAAGATGTTTAAAAATGTCACACTATAACACAGCTGTTTGCTATCCTTAGAGAAGATATCAGAGATATTAGCTACAGTCATTATTATGCTTAAACTCTGTTTTTCAAATAGAATCTAAATATATATAATTTATAAATATATAAATATATATACATACATATATATATATATACACACACACACATTATTACACACACATATACATACATAAACATACACATATATGTATGTATGCATGCATATGTGTATGTATATGTGTGTGTATACTTGCCTGTATTTGGATTTATATGTGTACATATGTATATTTATTTTATTACTGAAAAACACATACACACACACACACATACATAACATATATATATATATATACAGTACGTATATACAGTTTACTGATTTGAGTGTCGGGAAATAGCAATTAACTTACACACACACACTTTAGTATTTGTGCCTTTGTATATATATATATCATTCTGATTACCTACCGAACTACCTTCCTATCTCGCTCGATTATTTGTTTACCTGTGTCTACTAACGTGATGCGAAATTGTGCAATATTATTTTAAAGCAAAAAAAAAATTAATCGAAAACACCGATTATAAAGAGAGATTATGTATATGTGCTTGGGTCTATGTATATGTGTGTCATTCTGCCGTCCTACTGTCTGTCTAGATAAATGGATAAGTATGTATGTATGTCTATGAGTCTCTATGAACATGATGGAAAATGACGCAAAATCATAAAGAGAGATTGAATGCGGGGTGTGTATGTATAGAAATAAAAAATATAATCAGAAAATCAAAAAACACTCCCATTTCTCTAAACAAAAACGATCATTTGTTATGCATCCAATAGATAAAATGGTAATTACTTATACGTATATGTAGGTCGTGATGTCAATCAAAATTCCCAATATGTAATTTTATTTTACATTCCTTAACCAATGAGGAACGCAGGGAAGTAGAATATAAAAGATGAAAAGATTAGCGCATTCACATTTCTCTCACCAAATCAGTAGTGAAACGTGTACTATTACATCAGTGTGAAATCAGGAAATTTTATATGTTCATATAAAAGACTAAGTCGTATATTAATACTGAAGAAGAAACAACGATGTCGGTGAACGTAACCAATTCATCTGACGTTATACCTAAAGGTATTATTGCAGGGGGCAGTTCTGTTATACTATTTGTATTTTCAATAAGTATCTTCACACTGGTAGTTCTTGTAAAATCTGCAATGACCACTGGAGTTATTGGTCTATTGTTGCTTAACGAAGTTGTGTCAGACATAATTTCTCAAATCAATACAGTAATGTATTTTATGAAGTCAAAATTTCTCTTCACTTATGCTTTGGTACCTGCCTTAGCATCCGTTAAATGTTTCTCTATGATGGGTTTAAGTATAGTCCTGTCTATTGCTATATGCAATCCTTTGAAATATATGGTTTACGTTACAGTGAAGAGAGTGAAGGTATATATTACAGTAATCTGGCTTTGGGTTCCTTTGGTGTTGTGTTACGTTTACGTAGAAGGAACGTTTTACACGGTTAATGAAAATTCTACGAGACGCGATCCTAACTACACTTCAACGAACTGGTGGGTTGGAGCTCTTAACATGACAATTACGACTGCAGTTCCATTCATTGTAATTACTGTATGTATGATAAAAATAACGAGATATAAAAATGCTGCAATTTTAACTAATTCTGACGTTAACCAAACAACAGGAAGCAAAATACGGTTGGCTAATTTCAACACGATCATTTTCATCACGTACGTCTTGACACAGTTGCCATTTCACGTCGTTTACTACCTTCACATCGTTGATTCACGCGTAACGATAACAATGATTATCGTGTACTTTTTACATAACTTGATGAAACCCGTTGGCTATTTATTTCTGATGCGCAATTTCAGATATACCGCCATGAACATGTGTTGTCATGTTTGCATAAAAAAAACAAGCGGTAAAACTACCAAGGATCCTTCAGAGAGAGCCATGCCGACTGGAAACACAGACATACAACAAAGTGCAGAAGTTAGCGTTATAAGAACAACAAATGATTTTGAAATGAGAGGAGAAAACTGATAATTACAGGAGACAATTAAGAAGATGATTTTGTAGTTTAAATAAAACGGAGAAAAAAGAGGTACTTTCTTTATATCTTGTTTAAACGATTCGAGAATATCGTGCAATACGTTCTATATACCCTGGGAATAGTGAAACAAAATCGAGATATGTGAGTGACTCAATAGTCCACTGTCAAATGTAATAAGTTCGAGAACACAGGTCTGGAATAATATTTAATGTCTCGGTTGGTACTATATATTTGTTTTAGACAATTATATTAACAAACTAAAACATATGAAACTTTTATTATTAGATTACAATGTCTAATCGTACTGAAATAGTGTTTAGTAATTTCCTAGACTGCAATTCTATACAATGAAAAAAAAATTGGTTTATCTAGAATTAACTTTGTATACTTTCAACTCTTAGTAACTGGAGAAAAGTAGTGATACTATTTCGTGACTGAAATTAGTAGTAGCAGCAGCCGCAGCAGCAATATTAATTATGGTAATAGTGGCATAGGTTCACAGTAATAGTAGTAGTAGTATAGGTAGGTTAGCAACAGCAGCAGGACTGACGTTACGTTTTGGTTTAATAAGAGTAATAACTATATGAATAAACTGATTTTTAATATATGCAGTAGTGGTAGTAGTAGTAGTAGTAGTAGTAGTAGTAGTAGTAGTAGTAATACAGTAGTAATAGTATAGTTGTAGCAGTCAAAGAGATAGAATAAAAGTAGTAGTACCACCAAGTCATAGCAGTAGTTTTAGCAGTGGGATGGTATTTGTTATATATAATGATAATAATAATAATGATCATCTTCATTATTATTATTATCATTATTATTATTATTATTACTATTATCATTATTATTATTATTATTACTGGAAACGATACCTGTTGTATTAGCCGTAGCAATACGTATAGCAGAAATAGTAGTAGTAATTGTTGTTGTTGTTATTTTTGTTATTGTTTTAGCAACACTAGCAATAATACTAACATTAATATAATACTCTATGTTTTGTATGTGATTATGAATCTGAACTAGAAAGAAATTCTTGAAGAGTAGAAATGCTATTAAACAATTTTTATTTTTTGAGTAAGCCAAATATATAAAAGATATTTCGTAACAAATATATAAACTGGCGCCCATTTTTCTTTTTAATTATTTACGTTAATCATTTTCTGCGCACTGCACAAAACACTGACAGTCAGAGTTTGATTAAAATCTGAAGGAGAAAAGAAGATTAAAAATATATATATATATATTAATATTTTTCTCGTAGTGCTGCTTGAAGAATAATATTGAATTTAATTTCACATTAACAGACTGTAATCCTCAAAGCCATTTTATTAATATTTTTATTATCAATAATTGTTTTTGTTGTGATGTAGGTTTTTCATTTTCGATGATTAAATCCTTTCAGTTGTTTTGTTATATATTTATATATATATTGTTTATTTTCAAAACTTTTACATCTGAAATTATTAGTTTATAATTTTTGTCGCCTCGATTCTGTTTTTCTAATTTTTTTCTTCTTTTTTTCCTCTTTTTCATTTCTTGTTATAATCAATAATAAATATATGCTCAATTAGTTAATATATGGTTTTGCGAAAAACTCATATTTAATACGCTATTCGCAGAACTATTCGCAAAATAATTTGAAGTTAGAAATAAATATTTAGAAAGTAAAAAAAAAAAATAAATAAAAACGAAATAATAATAAAATTAAATAATGAATACGCACAAATAGGTGTATTTCTTTATTTATTCATTTCATTTGTTTGTTTGCTTGCTTCTTTAGTAGTTTGTTTATTTCTTTATTTATTTCTTTCTTTGTTTATTTAGTTGTTTATTGTTTGTTTATTAATGTGTTTATTTATTTATTTATTTATTTATTTTTATTCATTCATCTACTTGTTACTGATTTATTTATCTACTTGTTACTGATTTATTTATTTCTGTTTTTTCTTTTACTTCTTGTTTTTTTAATTTTTATTAAACTTTATTACACAAGTCACAACAAGTATTAATTTTTGTGTTTTAGATTCCATACCAGATTCTTCAAATGAGCTGTTTTTACAATTTATTTTGCTTCTTATTTTTGGTAAGATAAACAGAGCAGTTCAAAATGCAGTTTACTTTCTTTAAATACGATTTTTATACCAGAACATTTGGAAGTGCAGAAACACCAAGAAAACTGTAAATCCACTAATTCAGTATATTTATTATTATTTAAGTTTAGATGTGCTTTTTAAGACAAGAAAAATTTCGTATTCAAAATCAAAAAACATAAATTAAAACTAACATCCGTATTTTCGTTTTTGTTTGTTTGTTATTATTGCTTTCTTTTATCTAGCAATCTATCTGTGTTTGCATGTATAATATATACATGTATATGTATAATAGAAAAATAATTAATTTATATTCAGTATAGTTTCATGCCATGTCAACAAAGTACTTAAATTGTCATTACCTATATAGAGCATGGAAATCAACATATTTGGTTTAATTATCTTGCCATTGAGTATAACAACATCAAATTAGCATTACTAATATTTTAAATGATCAGAGTAAACAATTTATTGGACTGTAACTGAAAATGAATATAATCGCTAGCATACACACATTTTTTTTATAATTAGTATGGATACCAAATGCAAATTATTTCATAATGAAGCTCAAAAAATAGGTAAAAAATTCAAATGGTAAATTCAACATTATTTTCATTTTATTTTTATGTCAAAATATTTATTAAAAACAAGAAATAAAATCGTAAAAATGTACTGAATTATTAACAAACTATGCTCAGTCTTCTGTAACAAATTTTGAATATCGCAGAATCAGTACAATTATTAACGACTTGGAATCAACCCTTTACTGGTAGAACAAGTGGTGTATATAAAAATGCTTTACAGAATGAGTATATTAATTTACAATCTTTCCTATAATTTTATGAGATTTGTTTGTATGTCTTGTTTTTCGCTTGGAATAAAATATTATTTGTGCTAAAACAATTTGTCTTTTTTGTTCTTCTAATTACATATGACGTTATGCAAAGTTAATATATTTTAACCATTTAAATAATGTACTTAAGGAATCAGTGCATTTTAAATTGCTTACTTATTTATACTAACACAGTAATTGTGAGTAATTCACTAAACAGTTTCGCTTCAGTCTAATTAATTCCGTAAATCTAGATCCCTTCTTACTTTGATATGTGTATATGCTATACATGTGTGTGTCTTTGTATGTGTCTATATATATATATATATATATATATATATATATATATGTGTGTGTGTGTGTGTGTGTGTGTGTGTGTGTATTTGAGTGTGTATTTGAGTGTGTATATGCGTGTGTGTTTCTGTGTCTATGTGTGCATAAAAGGAAAGACATGATTCTATAAATATATATGCCTCCCATGATAGCCATCTTACTCTATTTTCCAACTGTCAAGAATAAGTCAGAATTACAATTATTCAGTGAATGTACTATATCATAAAATATTAGGTTTAAAATATAATATATAAGTTTCATAATTAAAAACAAACTAAAATGAATGATATAAACTTTTTATTATTACTAACAATGAAGTTATGGTCTTTGCAGTTTAAACAAATTATAAATTCACACGTAAACTACATCATTATTATCTGATCTCTGTCGTGACTTTTACTTACTGAGTTAAATTAGAAATTATGTATAAACGAAGAAAACCAGTTTTAGAGGACGTATTTAGCAAGCTAACGAAGGTACTAAAATAATGTATTCAAACTTCACCTCACAGAACTGGTGGGTTGGAGTACTTAACTTGTCAGTTCTGGCTGGCGTTCCTCTCATTGTGATCACTGTGTGTGTAATTAAGATCGTCAGACACCAGAAAACTGCAGTCTTGACCAACTGTTACAACAAGAGCGCTACGGAAAGTAAAATTCTTTTAGCCAAATTCAACACCATCCTTTTAATTTTTTATTTAATTTCTTTATTATTTTATTTCTTTATTTTTTATTTTTTTTATTTTTTTATTTATTTTTTGTTGTTGTTACAACTTCCATTATACAGTATTGTCATTGCTTTCGACCTACATAAAGTCATATTTAATGTATTTGTCGATTTTCTTTTTTTAATGTATCTTTTAGTCAAACTTGTAATTTATTTAATTGTCACTGCATTATCCCCTATTGTTATTGCTTCCTATATTTTTTATGATATCTTTTGTGAATTCTCAGCAATATTCATAAATAACTGAATTAAATTAAATGTCACAAAATATATCATTAAAAAAATATTGCATGCAATAACAATAGCAGCTGCGTGTTGTGACATTTAATTTATTTTCAGTTATGTTCTCCGTAATTGTTAGTATTCGTGCTATATTCCACAGAACTCATAATTAATCAACATTTAAAACTATTATCTATACAGTCTTAAATTAGCCTTTGTTATCATCATATTTCCAAACTGTTTCTATCCATGCTATTTTAAAAATAATTCCGTAGATCCATGATTTTTGATGATGATGATTTTTAACACAGCTCGTACAATACACAAAATCGCCATCTTTGCCAATATGTCTTCTGAAGTTTAATTTATCCTCGACTGTCTCATCCAGATTAACTTTTCAATTCCTGGATGTCTGTGACTGGTACTGATAGTTAGGATCAAGTCTTTTGGAAATTTCGTCCACTTTCTAAAAATATTCCTTCCAAATAAACGCAAAACGAACCCAAAGCTCTGTTACTGCCAAATGCATCTTCAGTCTCTCCTTTTTAATATGAACGTGATAATTTAACGGGTTACATATAGCAACACATAGGATGACGATTAAACCCATCAGAGAAAAGCATTTTACAGACGCAAAGGCTGCAACCCACACTATTCCAAATATCAGTTTTGACTTGCAGTGTTTAAATATCACATCATTTCGACTAGAAGCTCCTTTGACACAAAGTCCTGTTTGCTATTATGGTATCCTTAGAGAAGACAACAGAGATATTAGCTACAGTTATTATGATGCTTAAACTGTCTTCAAAATTGATATGGTATTCATTCCATTTTCAATTAGAATCTTAATATATATATATACATACAAATACATACATACACACACATATACATACATAAACATACACATATATGTATGTATGAATGCATATGTGTATGTATATGTGTGTGCGTGTACTTGCCTATATGTGGATATATATGTATACGTATGTATATTTATTTTATTACAGGAAAACACATAAACACACACATACATAACATACATATATACATACATTACGTATATACATATACAATTTACTGATTTGAGTGTCGGAAAATAGCAATTATGTTATACACACACACTTTAATATTTGTGTCTTCGTATATATATCATTCTGATTACCTACCTAACTACCTTCCTATCTCGATCGATTATTTGTTTACCTGTGTCTATGAATGTGATGGGAAATTATGCAATATTATTTTAAAGCAAAAAAAAAGAATTAATCGAAAACACCGATTATAAAGAGAGATTATGTATATGTGCTTGGGTCTATATATATGTGTGTCATTCTGCCGTCCTACTGTCTGTCTAGATAAATGCATAAATATGTATGTGTGTCTATGAGTCTATATGAACATGATGGAAAATGACGCAAAATCATATAGAGAGATTGAATGCGGGGTGTGTATGTATAGAAATAAAAATATATAATCAGAAAATCAAAAAACCCTCCTATTTCTCTAAATGAAACGATCATTTGTTATGCATCCAATAGATATAAAGGTAATTACCTAAACGTATATGTAGGTCGTGATGTCAATCAAAATTCCCAATATGTAATTTTATTTTACATTTCTTAACCAATGAGGAACGCAAGTAAGTAGAATATAAAAGATGAAACGATTAGCGCATTCACATTTGTCTCACCAAATCAGTAGTGAAACGTGTACTACTACATCAGCGTGAAATCAGGAAAGACTATATGTTCATATAAAAGACTAAGTCGTATATTAATACTGAAGAAGAAACAACGATGTCGGTGAACGTAACCAATTCCTCTGACGTTATATCTAAAGATATTATTGCAGGGGGCAGTTCTGTTATACTATTTGTATTTTCAATGAGTATCTTCACACTGGTAGTTCTTGTAAAATCTGCAATGACATCTGGAGTTATTGGTCTGTTCATGGTTAACGAAGCTGTATCAGACATAATTTTTCAAATCAATATGGTAATATTTGTCATCAAGTCAAAATTTGTCTTCACTTCGGCTTTGATACCTGCTTTAGCATGCGTTAAATGTTTCTCTTTGATGGGATTAAGCATAGTTCTTTGTGTTGCTATATGCAACCCTTTAAAATATATGATTTACGTTACAGTGAAGAGAGTGAAGATATATATGACAGTAATCTGGCTCTGGGTTCCCATCGTGTTGTGTTACGTTTATGTAGAGGGAACGTTTTACACGGTGAATGAAAATTCTACGAGACTCGATCCTAACTACACTTCAACGAACTGGTGGGTTCGAGCTCTTAACATGACAAGTACAAATGCAGTTCCATTCATTGTAATTACTGTATGTATGATAAAAATAACCAGACATAAAAATGCTGCAATTTTAACTAATTCTAAAGTTAAGCAAACAACAGAAAGCAAAATACGGTTGGCTAATTTCAACACGATCATTTTCATCACGTACGTCGTGACACAGTTGCCATTTCACGTCGTTTTCTCCCTTCACATCGTTGATTCACGAGTAACGATATCAATGATTATCGGGTACTTTTTGTGCAGCTTGATGAAACCCGTTGGCTATTTATTTCTGATGCGTAATTTCAGATTTACCGCGATGAACATCTGTTGTTATGTTTGCATAAAGAAAACTAGCGGTAAAACTACCAAGGATCCTTCAGAGAGAGCCGTGCCGACTGGAAACACAGACAAACAACAAAGTACAGAAGTTAGCGTTATAAAAACAACAAATGATTTTCAAAAGAGAGGAGAAAACTAATAATTACACGAGACAATTAAGAAGATGATTTTGTAGTTTAAATAAAACGGAGAAAAAAGAGGTACTTTCTTTATATCTTGTTCAAACGATTCGAGAATATCGTGCAATACGTTCTATATACCCTGGGAATAGTGAAACAAAATCGAGATATGTGAGTGACTCAATAGTCCACTGTCAAATGTAATAAGTTCAAGAACACAGGTCTGGAATAATATTTAATGTCTCGATTGGTACTATATATTTGTTTTAGACAATTATATTAACAAACTAAAACATATGAAACTTTTATTATTAGATTACAATGTCTAATCGTACTGAAATAATGTTTAGTAATTTCCTAGACTGCAATTCTATACAGTGAAAAAAAAATTGGTTTATCTAGAATCAACTTTCTATACTTTCAACAGTTAGTAACTGGAGAAAATAAAAAGTACTCAAAACTCTTGTTCTGAAAGGTAGTAATACTATTTCGTGACTGAAATTAGTAGTAGCAGCAGTAGTAGTAGTAGTAGTAGTAGTAGTAGTAGTAGTAGTAGTAGTAGTAATAGTAAGACAGTAGTAATAGCATAGTTGTAGCAATCATAGAGATAGCAGTAGTAGTAGCAGTGGGATGGTATTTGCTATATATAATGAAAATAATAATCATCATCTTCATTATTATTATTATCATCATCTTCATCGTCAACATCATCATTATTATTAATTATTATTATTATTATTATTATCAGTAAGTCTTAGCAGTAGTAGTAGCAGTGGGATGGTATTTGATATATATAATGATAATAACAATCATCATCTTCATTATTTTTATTATCATCATCATCATCATCATCATCATTATTATTATTATTATTATTATTATTATTATTATTATTATTATTATTATTATTATTATTATTATTGGAAATGATACTTGTTGTATTAGCCGTAGCAATACGTATAGTAGAAATAGTAGTAGTAATTGTTGTTGTTGTTATTTTTGTTATTGTTTTAGCAATACTAGCAATAATACTAACATTAATATAATACTCTATGTTTTGTATGTGATTATGAATCTGAACTAAAAGTTAATTCTTGAAGAGTAGAAATGCTATTAAACAATTTTTAAATTTTGCGAAAGCCAAATATACAAAAGATATTTCGTAAGAAATATATAAACTGGCGCAGATTTTTCTTTTTAATTATTTACGTTAATCATTTTCTGCGCACTGCACAAAACACTGGCAGTCAGAGTTTGATTAAAATCTGAAGGAGAAAAGAAGATTAAAAATATATATATATATATTAATATTTTTCTCGTAGTGCTGCTTGAAGAATAATATTGAATTTAATTTCACATTAACAGACTGTAATCCTCAAAGCCATTTATTAATATTTTTATTATCAATAATTGTTTTTGTTGTGATGTAGGTTTTTCATTTTCGATGATTAAATCCTTTCAGTTGTTTTGTTATATATTTATATATATATTGTTTATTTTCAAAACTTTTACATCTGAAATTATTAGTTTATAATTTTTGCCGCCTCGGTTCTGTTTTTCTTTTTGTTGTTCTTCTTTTTTCCTTTTTATATTTCTTGTTATAATCAATAATAAATATATGCTCAATTAATTAATATATGGTTTTGCGAAAAACTCCTATTTAATACGCTATTCGCAGAACTGAGATAAAATTGCAAAATAATTTGAAGTTAGAAATAAATATTTAGAAAGTAAAAAATAAATAAATAAATAAACGAAATAATAATAAAATTAAATAATGAATACGCACAAATAGGTGTATTTCTTTATTTATTTCATTTGTTTGTTTGCTTGCTTCTTTAGTAGTTTGTTTATTTCTTTATTTATTTCTTTCTTTGTTTATTTAGTTGTTTATTGTTTGTTTATTAATGAGTTTATTTATTTATTTATTTATTTTTATTCATTCATCTACTTGTTACTGATTTATTTATCTACTTGTTACTGATTTATTTATTTCTGTTTTTTCTTTTACTTCTTGCTTTTTTAATTTTATTAAACTTTATTACACAAGTCACAACAAGTATTAATTTTTGTGTTTTAGATTCCATACCAGATTCTTCAAATGAGCTGTTTTTCAATTTCATTATGCTTCTTATTTTTGGTACGATAAACAGAGCAATTCAAAATGCAGTTTACTTTCTTTAAATACTTTCTTTAGTTTATAATTTTTGCCGCCTCGGTTCTGTTTTTCTTTTTGTTGTTCTTCTTTTTTCCTTTTTATATTTCTTGTTATATATATGCTCAATTAGTTAATATAGCATTTTGCTAAAAACTCATATTTAATATAGTTTCATGCCATGTCAACAAAGTACTTAAATTATCATTACCTGTACAGAGCATGGAAATCAACATATTTGGTTTGTGTGCCAATGAGCATAACAACATCGAATTAGCATTACCAATATTTTAAATGATCACAGTAAACAATTTGTTGGACTGTAACTGAAAATGAATATAGTCGCTAGCATACAAACATTTTTTTTACAATTTGTATGGATACCAAATGCAAATTATTTCATAATGTAGCTAAAAAAATAGGTAAATTCAACATTATTTTCATTTTATTTTTATGGTAAATTCAACATTATTTTCATTTTATTTTTATGTCAAAATATTTATTAAAAACAAGAAATAAAATCGTAAAAATGTACTGAATTATGAATAAACTATGCTCAGTCTTCTGTAACAAATTTTGAATATCGCAGAACGAGTACAATTATTAATAACTTGGAATGAACCCTTTACTGGTAGAACAAGTGGTGTATATAAAAATGCTTTACAGAATGAGTATATTAATTTACAATCTTTGCTATAATTTTATGAGATTTGTTGTTTGTCTTGTTTTTCGCTTGGAATAAAATATTATTAGTGCTAAAACAATTTGTCTTTTTTGTTCTTCTAATTACATATGAGGTTATTTAACTATTTAAATATGTACTTAAGGAATCAGTGCATTTTAAATTGCTTACTTATTTATACTGACACAGTAATTGTGAGTAGTTCAGTAATTCTAATTAATTCCGTAAATCTAGATCCCTTCTTACTTTCATATATGTATATTGTGTACATGTGTGTGTCTTTATGTATATATATATATATGTTTGTGTATTTCAGTGTGTATATGCGTGTGTGTTTCTGTGTGTATGTGTGCATAAAAGAAAAGACATGATTCTATAAATATATATGCCTTCCATGACAGGCCTCTCACTCTATTTTCAAACTGTCAAAAATAAGACAGAATTATAATTATTCTGTATATGTACTATAAATTAAAATATTAGGTTTAAAATATAATATATAAGTTTCATATTTAAAAACAAACTAAAATGAATTATATAAACTTTTTATTATTACTAACAATGAAATTATGGTCTTTGCAGTTTAAACAAATTCTAAATTCACACGTAAACTACATCATTATTATCTGATCTCTGTCATAACTTTTACTTACTGAGTTAAATTAGAAATTATGAATAAACGAAGAAAACCAGTTTTAGAGGACGTATTTAGCAAGCTAACGAAGGTACTAAAATAGTGTATTCAAAGTTAACATCTCAGAACTGGTGGGTTGGAGCACTTAACTTGTCAGGACTGGCTGCTTTTCCTCTGACTGTCATCACTGTGTGCGTAATTAAGATCGTCAGACACCAGAAAACTGCAGTTTTGTCCAACTGTTACAACAAGAGCGCTAAAGAAAGTCAAATTCGTTCATCCATAGTTAAATACCGTTATTTGCCTTTTTCCAAAATGTTTGCAAATTCCATATAGTGTTGTTATTGCTTTGGACATAGATAAAGTCATAACAGACTAATTTAAACTTTTGCAGAGATAATAGTTTTAATTGTTGATTAATGATGAATAAGGTAGAATATAGCACGAATATGTAACAATGTTTTATACAAAAAAGTTAAAGTTAATAAATATAATAGCAATATTTTGTTAATGATCTCTTTTGTGAATATTCAATACCCAGAATCACCCACTTCTCCAGTATTATATTTTATTCTGTTGTTAAATTTAGCTTCTCGTATCTCACGCAGATTATCTTTTATATTGAATATCATGTGCGCCTGGATGTCTCTGACTGTAACTGACAGTTAGGATCAAGTCTTCTGGAAATTTCATCCACTTTGTAAAATATTCCTTCTAAATAAACCCGTAACAGAGACAAAGGCTGAAGCCAAAGCCATTACAAACATTAATTTAAATGTCACATCATTTCGACTAGAAGCTCGTTTGACACAAAGTGCCCTATGACACCGAAAAGCATCCAGGATTTAGCAACAGTCATCACCATGAAGATGTTTTAAAAATGTCACACTGTAACACAGCTGTTTGCTATTATGGTATCCTTAGAGAAAATAGAAATATTAATTACAGTTATTACCATATTTAAACCCTGTTCAAAATGAATAAGGCATTCATTCGATTTTCAAATAGAATCTTAACAGCTTTCGAGTTACGCTCGCAAAATATTAATAGATATTAAAGTATTATTTGAAAAAGGAATATATTGTTGTTCTTTATAGAAAATACCCTCGGGGATACTTCTTGTTGTTTTTTACACAAAAACTCTCTTATATGTGCGTGCGTATGTGTGTGTGTGTGTGTGTGTGTGTATGTATGTGTGCATATGTATGTAAGTATGTCAGTATGTGTATGTATCAATCTCAATAGATGATTGGTAATTTCATTCCTACTAATATATTACCAAAGAAACATGAAACGCCTTTTTATCTCTGTATATAATATTAAGTGCATTATAATTTTACAGTTATAATATAACGTGTTGCAAAATGGATATTAAAAACACCAGATCAGAAACCTGTAGCTTTAAATACGCATGTATCCATGTACGTAACGAGAATAAAGTTTGATCAGTTAAATGACAGAACAGAGACGTCACAATATGTTCTCCCGGAAATTGTACGAAGTGCCTGATGACTGTCTGAATATTTCTATCGCACAATGTCCAAAGATGAGGTTAAGTACCGTATGTAGGTATGTCTGTAGGTTTGTATGTAGGTGTGTATGTGTGTATGTTTGCATATATAAATATACATACATACATACATACATATATATATATATACATACATACATATATATACATACATACATACATACATACATACATACATACATATATATATATATATGCCCCAACATACTAGTTTTGCTTTGAGTTGCGAGCCAATACCGAGTTACGAGCGAGTTTCAGATACGCCGCCGCTAGAACATCCGGCTAGCATCCCGCGTCTCGATCGTTTATTTCACGTGGTTACCTCTCGCGGGAGCATCTCTGTTGTGTTGTGCTCGCGTTTTATGCAGTATTTTGCCAAATGTCTTTTTTCTGATAATGGATCCTAAGATAGTGAGTGCAAAGGACAGTGCTGAGAAGAAGAAGCGGTTAATGTCCATTGAAATAAAGCTTGAATTCACAGAAAAACATGAGGGAGGTATGCATGTAGTCGATTTGGCTAGGTAGTACGAACACAATACTTCTACGATATGTATCATACTGAAACTGAAGAAGTCGATAAAGGCAGTAACTCCTGCCAAACGCGTTAAAATAATTTGCCTCAAGATAAATCCACTTTACAAAACCAATTTATTTCTTTATATTACCTTTTTATATTGTTCTATACAGTATTTGTCTCTTTGTGTGTATATCATTCTGCATACCTACCTAACCACGTTCGTATCTCGCTTGATTATTTGTTTACCTGTGTCCACGAATGTGATGCGAAACAGTGCAATATTATTTCAAAGCAAATTCTGCCGTCCTTCTGTCTATCTATAATATTCTCTGCATAAGTGTGTATGCGTGTCTATGATTCTACATGAACATGAAGGAAAATGACGATAAATCATAAAGAGAGATTAAGTGCGGGATGTGTCAGGTTCAGAAATAAAAAATATGATCAGAAAATAAAAACCCTCCCATTTCTCTAAACGAAACGATCGTTTATTATGCATCCAATAGATAAAAACGTAATTACCTATACGTATATGTTATTTTATATTAACCAATGAGAAACACAGGTAAGTAGAATATAAAAGATGCAGAAATCACACCAAATCAGTAGTGAACCGTGTCATATTGAACTGTCAGGCGGCAAGATAGGAGATAACTTGATGATGTTATCGAGATTTTTTGAAGAAAACATGCAAAATAATAAAACAAAACAAAAATAGAAAGAATGTAATTTTGATATGAAGAATTCGATTTTTTCATAAGGATAATTTTGAACGAAAAATCATTTTCAAAAGATATTCCCGAGAGAGGAAACATTTCATTTCTGTTTCACATGTACTACATCAGCGTGAAAACAGGAAAGTTTATATTTTGATATAAAACAGCAAGTCGTATATTAATACTGAAGAAGAAACAACGATGTCGATAAACGTAACCAATTCCTCTGATGTTATATCTAAAGGTATTACTGCAGTGGGCAGTTTTATTATACTGTTTGCATTTTCAACAAGTATCTTCACACTGGTAGTTCTTGTAAAATCTGCAATGACCTCTGGAGTTACTGGTCTGTTCTTGCTTAACGAAGCTGTGTCAGACCTAATGTTTCAAATAAATACTGTAATGCATTTTATCAAGTCACAAATGGTCTTCAATTATGCTTTGGTACCTGCCTTAGCATCCGTTAAATGTTTCTCTATGATGGGGTTAAGCATAGTTCTATGTATTGCTATATGCAACCCTTTGAAATATCTTGTTTACGTTACAGTGAAGAGAGTGAAGGTATATATTACAGTAATCTGGCTCTGGGTTCCCTTTGTGTTCTGTTACGTTTATTTAGAAGGAACATTTTACACGGTGAATGAACATTCGAAGAGACTCGATCCTAACTATACTTCAACGAACTGGTGGGTTGGCGCACTTAACATGACAGGTAGAGCTGCTATTCCTTTGACTGTGATTACTGTATGTATGATAAAAATAACCAGATATAAAAATGCTGCAATTTTAACTAATTCTAACGTTATGCAACCAACAGAAAGCAAAATACGTTTGGCTAATTTCAACACGATCATTTTCATCACGTACGTCTTGACACAGTTGCCATTTCACGTCGTTTACTCCCTTCACATCGTTGATTCACGAGCAATGATATCAATGATTATCGGGTACTTTTTATGGAACTTGATGAAACCCGTTGGCTACTTAATTCTGATGCGCAATTTCAGATATACCGCGATGAACATGTGTTGTCATATTTGCATAAAGAAAACAAGCGGTAAAACTACCAAGGATCCTTCAGTGAGAGCCGTGCCGACAGGAAACACAGACAAACAACAAAGTACAGAAGTTAGCGTTATAAAAACAACAGATGATTTTCAAATGACAGGAGAAAACTAATAATTACAGGAGACAATTAAGAAGATGATTTTGTAGTTTAAATAAAACGGAGAAAAAATAATAGCTACTTTCTTTATATCTTGTTCAATCGATTAGAGAATGTCGTGAAATACTTTCTATATACCCTGGGAATAATCTATCAAAAACGAGATATATGAATGACTCAATAGTCGACTGTCTAATGTAGTATGTTCGAGAACACAGGTCTGGAATAATATTTGATGTCTCGGTTGGTACTGTATATTTGTTTTAGACAGTTATATTAATAAACTAAAATATATGAAACGTTTATTATTAGATTACAGTTTTGAATCGTACTGAAATAATGTTTAGTATATTGCTAGACTACAGTTTAATTAAACAGTATAAAAGTAACAGAACTACTAAGTAGTTGCAGTAGTGGTAGCAGTGGGATGGCATTTGATATATAATGATAACAATAATCATCATCTTCATTATTATCATCATCATCATAATCATCATTATTATTATTATTATTATTACTAGAAATAATACCTGCTGTATTAGCAGTCGCAACACTTGTAGTAGAAATAGTAGTAGTAGCAGTAGTTGCTGTTGTTGTTGTTTTTATTTTTGTTATTGTTTTAGCAATACTAGCAATAATACTAACATTAATATATAACTATATGTTTGTATATGATTATGAATCTGGACTGAAAAATACTTCTTGAAGAGTAGAAATACTATTAAACAGGTGTTAGAAATTCGCATGAGCCTAATATACAAAAGACATTTAGTAAGAAATATATAGACTTTTCTTTTTTAATTATTTACGTAAATTATTTTCTCTCAGTCCGAGTTTGATTAAAATCTAAAGCAGAAAAGAAGATTAAAAATATATATATAATATATATTAATATTTTACAGCGTTGTTTGGATAATACTTTTGAATTTAATTTCACATTGACTGTAATCCTGAAAGCCATTTTATTAAATATTTTTATTATCGATAAATTTTGTTGTTGTGATGTAGGTTTTTTTTAATTTTTGGAGAGTAAATCCTTTCAAATGGTTTGTTATATATTTCTAAAAAAAAAATATAAAAAAAATATAAAAAATGTTTACATTTGAAATGATCAGTTTAACTTTTGTGCCGTTTTGGCTCTTTTTTTTTTTTTTTTAATTTAATTTTTTTTTTTTTTTTTTTTTTTTTTTTTTTTTTAAATTTTTTTTTTTTTAATAATCCATAATCCAAATTAGCTCAATTAATGAATTGCGAAAAACTCGTGTTTTATATACTGTTCACAGAACACAGATAAAAAAAAGTAAAGATCCAACATAATTTGAAGTTAGTAATAAATATTTAATAAGAAACGTAAAAATAAAATAATAAAACGAAAAAATATTATTATTATTATTATTATTATTGTTATTATTTTTATTATTGTTATTATTATTATTATTGTTATTGTTATTATTATTATCTTTCATATATATATATGTCAACAAAGTACTTAAGTTTATATTACCTATATCGAGGATGGAAATCAACATAATATTATTTGGTTTGTGTACCAATGAACATAACAACATCGAATTAGCGTTATTATCTACTACGTTGTCATATAATTGTAATAAAATATTATTAATGGTATGAGATTATTCTATTTCATTTTGTCTGTTTGTTTGTCTTCTTTTTCGCTTAGAATAAAATATTATTAATGCTAAAAAAAAAAATTGACTTTTGTTTTATAATTAGACGTAAAGTTATACAAAGTTATTATATTTTAACTGTTTAAATAATTTACTTACAGAATCACTACGTTTTAACTCATTTACATTTTTCTACTGACACATTAATGTTGAACATTCAGTAAAGAGACTCAATTCAGTCTAATTAATTCCTTAAACCTAAATCCCCCTCTTACTTTGATATATGTACACGTATATGTATATGTGTGTGTGTGTTTGTGTGGTTGTGTGTGTATATGTGTGTTAAGAAAAGACACGATTTTATAAATGTATATACCTTCCATCACAGCCCTTTCACTGTAATTTCCAGTTGCCAAGAGTAACGCAGAATTATGATTATTCTTTATATGTATTATATCATAAAATTAATTTAAAAAAAAAAAAAAAACTAATAAATGCAAGTTTCGTACTTAAAAACAAACTAAAGTGAATTTAATAAACTTGTATTTATTATTAACAAGGAAATTCTGTTCTTTACAGTTTAAGCTGATTCTACATTCACACACAAACTGCATTATTATTATCTGAACTTTTACTTACTGAGCTAAATTAGCAGTCGTGAATATTTGTATTTACAGATCAGGGATATCGAATGTTGACTTCCATCATACTGAATTCAGACCTGTTGGTGCTGGAGTTAAAGGTTCGACAGACAAAGGAGAAAAATGAATGCATTATCGGAATGTTGGTTTTGATCAAATGAATGATACTCTATCTGCCATTTGTAGTTGATGCCTCTTTACAGATACTGACTATTACAGTACCTTTTATTTGAAAACGCGTGGTAATTTATAATTCAGAACAAACTAGAGATGAAGCAATCATCATTGCATTATCATATCCAAGTGATTACTATTTTACTTTTTAAATTAAAGTGCAGGTATAGGAATGTTGCAAGACGTAATTATGGTTATGAAGCTTTTATTATACCAGCAGGTAAATTGTCGAAAGAACAGTTGGCGAAAGTTTTGGTGTTGAACATAAAGTAAATATAAAACAGAACCGAAAGAGGATATGGTTATTTCATTAATAAGTAATAAATCTATTACAAAATCTAACAGACTGATCAGACCGATCAATGTAATAGTAATGAAGAAATGGTTAATATTTTATTAAAATAATGATCCGAAGAATGAAAACAAGGCTAACACGAACTCCAGTTTCAGTTTCTTTGAGTAGTCTGTTATTTGAAAATTAAATCATTTTAACTATTAATTTAAAACTCATTCTTACTTCTTCGCCGAGTTATGCTACCTTTTTTCAAAATATTAATCACTAATAATTTCTGATAAGTTTTTTGTTGCTGCTGTTGTTGTTGTTCTGTACGGAAGAATAATTATGTAATACTTATTAAATCCTACACAGTAAGGTTTTTTAATCTTTTTCATTTGAATTTTATTTATATGTTATTAATCATTTCAGCTGAATCTTGTCTTTTAATCTTCATTCCAATACAATGTAATAATATTATTTTTTTTGTTCTTGTTTTCATTATAAGTTGTGTTCGGTTTCTTTCCTAATCTAAAACATTGTAAATTACTTACTTCCTGCTGACTTCTAATGAAACCTTTCTGATTTTTCTTATTAGTATTTGTTAAAGGAAGATTTAATAGTGTCTGTTTAATTTAATTTATTGACAATATTAGAATTTAAAACAAATATCGTCATTGTAACTTGTTTTGACTGAATCTTGAAAAGCAGCAGAAACATTGTAAAGATATCGATTATATATATATATATGCGTGTGTGTGTTTGGTGCGTGTCTGTGTGGTATTGAACTGTATCTGTCGTTTCCTCTCTATTTTGAAATTCGTCAACAAATTAAATTATTTAACGATACATTAATTAGCATATAATACACGCACATACATGCATATGCAAATGTTTATATTATTTTGTACATTATCAAACAATGTGGACTTTACAAATAGGCTGTAAGAGTGTTCCTAACACTGATGATAGTTCATCCTATGGTCAGTGAAGTAATTCTGTGTATGCATGAAAGGTAAATGAAGGAATAAGGGTGAATGACTTTATTTACTCAGATAGTTATCATTTTTCTGTATCTAAAGATATATTGTCACTGACAGTACTGGGATACCCTAGTCTTTGATGACAAAATAAAGACACGGACGTAAGCGTAGATATAAAATACCCTTTGTCATTTATTTGTTATATAAACTGTAACAGTAATTCTGAAGGATATATACATATAAGGAAGTAATTAGACTATAGGGAAAATGTTTACCACACTGCTGAACGTACTACTAATTATATAGACGTTTCAAGATGTAATAATTCCTTAGGCATATAATGATTTTGTATAATTTTACATCTAATTAAGAATAGTTATTCCAACGAAAAATAAGACAAACAGACAGAAAGAAATCTCACGAAAAATTAGTTTAACAATAAGCACACATTCAAGAAACAACATGTGTTAGTGCGCTTTAATCAATGCCTAAATTTCTGCGTTTCACTGTCCATATATTTCCACATAATATCAAAAATCAGATAGTTCATAAATTTCCATCGAAACTGACCAACAGCTTCAAACTGAGAATCTGAAGTCTCCAGTTCTTTTAGTCGTCATTTAGAATTGAAGATCTGTCTTCTAGAACATAGGTGCCTAAGTTCTCTTATAAAATACTGTGGAAAAGTTGAAACAAAAGGAGAAAATAGCATCAAACACTGAGTAGGTCTTTACTAATTCGATCATTAACTGATTACTTGCAAGAGTCGATTAGTTTTCTCTATTATATTCTCAATTACAAAGAAATAAAACAAAATAAAATATTTGTTACATACCTAATGACATTCAGAGACATTTAATACTGATGACAAAATATTATTAACAAATAAAGGTGTAGGATTAATTAGAAAACATATTAATTTGTCTACACTTCGTTAAAGAAGAGACAAGATTAAATTCACAGACAGTTATTAACTAAAGTACAAGAACTAATGACTGACATCAAGCTACTAACGAAAATAATGACATATCCACAAATAATTAACCATTAAAAAAACAAAAACATTATACAGATGAGTCTTTACGTTATATGAATACAGAAGAAGACATTTTACTCTCAGTATCAAGTTGTTATGTGAATCACGTTATTTGTTAAATATTATTATGTCCAATAAATGAAAAGTTTGATGAGAAAAGTAAAACGTACAAATGCTTTGATCATGTCGCTGTAGCAAAATGAAAACATCAAATCGAAGTTGCAACAAAAATGGCTATAATGGTACTTATCATAAAGAGAGACTGAACAGCAAACATAATGATAGGACGTGTCAAGATCAGAAACAAAAAATATAACAAGAAAGAAGAACCAACCCATAAGCATTAAACAAAAACCACCACTGCTGACATATCCAATAAACATATGCAGGTTATGTTGTCAATCAAAATTCCAATACACAGTTTTAATTTACCTATCTTAACCAATGGGAAGAATGTGAAAGTAAAATATAAAAGATGAAAAAACCTGCGCAGAATCAGTTCTCTCACCGACTAAGTACTGAGTTACCTGTCTGAATTTCAACTGTGAGAAGATAAGATATGACATAATTCATAGAGGTGTGACCAAAGTGTTATTGTTTTGCAGGAAAATACAACAACAAAGAAGTAAAACTGATGTGGATATGAAAAATTCGATTATTTCATAAGAATAATTTTAAGCGTATAATGATTTTTAGAAGATATTTCCCAGAAACAAAGGATTTGATATTTTGAAATGCAGGTAGTTATATTTCATCATTGTTTATCTTGTGCTACATCAGTTGCAAATCCTGGAACGTTGATATTTTTATTTTAAAAAGGCAAGTGATATATTAATTCTGAGCAGGTAACAAGAATGTCGGTGAACGTAACCAATACTTCCGACACTACGCTTAAAGATTTTAGAGTAGCTGGAGCCTTTGTTCTAATATTTGCATTTATCAACAACATCTTCATACTGGTAGTTCTTGTAAAATCTGCGATGACCTCTGGCGTTACTGGTCTGTTCTTGCTTAACGAAGTTGTATCAGACATAATCTTGCAAGTCGATACAGTACTGAATTTCGTCGTCACTATCATCAAGACAAATCTTATATTAACATCGGCTTTGATGTCAGCTTTAGCATCCGTTAAATGTTTTTCTGTAATGGGATTAAGTGTAATCCTGTGTATTGCTATATGCAACCCTTTGAAATATATAGTTTACGTTACTGTGAAGAGAGTGAAGATATATATGACAGTAATCTGGCTTTGGGTTCCCTTGGTGTTGTGTTATGTTTATTTAGAAGGAACATTTTTCACGGTGAATGAACAATCCAACAGAGTCGATCCTAACTACACTTCAACGAACTGGTGGGTTGGGGCTCTTAACATAATAATTGCAATTGTTATTCCATTGACTGTAATTACTGTATGCATGGTAAAAATAACCAAACATCAAAAAGCTTCTGTCTTGAACAATTCTGTCATTAACAGTGCAAGAGATGGAAAGATTCGCTTGGCGAATTTGAACACGATTATTTTCATTTTGTTCATCTTGACACAGTTACCATTTCACGTCGTTTACTCACTTCATATCGTGGATCCACTCATACTGATATTAATGCTAATCATCTACCTTTGCTACAACTCCACGAAGCTCTTTGCTTATTTATTTCTGATGCGCAATTTCAGATATACCGCGATGAACATGTGTTGTCATGTTTGCATAAAGAAAAAAGGCGTGAAAACTACCAAGGTTCCTTCGGTGAAAAACCGTGCCACTGGAAACACAGACGTATAAAACAAAAAACGATCTTCAAGTGAGAGGAGAAGACTAATAATTACAGGAGGAAATTATGAAGATAATTCTGTTATTATAATGGAGCTGTGAGGAACGTTGACCTTCTCTGTTATCATTTTCAGTACGAATCAGGAATAAACAGCATTGCAAATAATGCAGTTCGATCAATGTGAAAAGAGCAATTATATTCGAATAACAGAACAGATCATTGTCAAATGTAATTAATATGAAAAGCAAGGCCTGAACTATGTATATGTTTTGGTAGTGTTTGTGTTTTAGATAGAGATATTAATAAATTAATATATGTTGTACCTTTTATGCGTTAAATTAATGCTTGGACATTTATCATTATGATCATGCAGCATCTACATCTGCATCATTATTATTTTTGTTATCATCGTTGTTATTGTTGTTATGAATATTATTGTTATTATTATTATTAAATTAGTAGTAAGAATTCTGTTAATGCATTATTATCGGTTTATTATCATTTCCGTTCTTCCTACGTTAGCTCTTAGAATATCGAGAAATTACACATATCGTTGCTAATTCATATTTGCATTGAATAGCGGTAATAGTAGTAATAGTAACAACAATAATAATAGTAATTATTATTAGTAGTAGTAGTAGTAGTAGTACTAACAGTATATATCTATATGTTTGCATTTGATTAAGACTCTGCACTAAAAATATAATTCGTGAACTATAGAAATGTGAAATATTTGTAAAATATTGCGTAAGCCTAATTTATGAAAAATGTTCTGCGCAGGTAGTACAAAACAGAGAATATTCAAATCCCAATATCTACACTTCCAGTGCCAGGTTTCCCAGGAAAACCCCCAGATGCACGCAAAAATGTCGAAAGACAAATAAATGTTGACTGCCATCGATTTACTGAGCAAGGTTTTTTTCTAAGTTTGTCTTCATGGTCGAACGCTAACATCACCCGCCTTCAGATTAGACTCTACACTGAACCTTACACTGATCACTTCCATTTAACCTGCAGTATTTTTATTTACTATCCGAACCTCCATAACACAAAAATGTAAATAAAATAAATAAATAATATATACGTATACGTGTACATATACACATATTTGTATCACTTAAATATGATTTACGTTAAAATAAAAACCGATAAAAAAAAAAAAAAATTGATGAAAAATAATAATTAAGTAATGAAATGGTTTGGTAATATTCTGGTAATCCCGTCACTATAAACGAAAAAAAAACATCCATCTTGTCAGTGCCATGACTCTGTAAGACTTTCAGTGCTTTGCTGTTGACTCTGATTGCTTTGTTCTCCTTGGCAGTTTTCACTGCCCATTTCTAAGCTTCTTTCTCCAAGTCTGGCTTAACATTATTTTCAGCAATCATTTTACTGCACTGAAAGAAGAGCAAAATATTTTTTAAATTTTCTCTGCTGAATGATGTATGTATTTAATAATTAAAGGTGGTGTAAATTAAAATGAAATTAAGCAGTTTAAATGAAGTAATTTTCTTATATATATTATTTTGTTTTGTCAGACTGTAAATGAGCAGCCTCTTTTGTTTTAATAATTAAAGCAAATTTATCTCCCTTGAGTAAAGTTTTCTATGTTGTAAAATAATAAATTACCAAACAAACATACGCGACATCTGATTTTGTTAAAAACTTAAGGGCTTTTAGGATCACCTGATTAATTACATTTCATCCTGTTTTCCTCAATAATACAAGTGATTACTCCTCGTATTTTTATTGATAATTTTCACAGTACTAATCACGACATGTGTATTTAATTCTGCTGAGTTATTCTCTGATTTCGATTTTTCTTCTGTTTTATACCGTCCTGTCAGATCCGTTTATACATCGTAAATTTTATTATCCTCATTTATTTTCTTTCTTTATTTCTTTTTTATTAATTTGTTATTATTTTAAATGTTTATTATTATTATTATTATTATTATTATTATTATTATTACTGTTGTTGTTGTTGTCGTTTAGCTGTTGTTTTCTGTTGTTTTTGTTGTTGTTGTTGTTGTTGTTGTTACTCTTATAGTCGTCGTCATCATCATCATTCATCTTCTTTTTCTTGTTCTTTCATATATTTACTTAATTGTTTTATTTAGCACGTGCGGATCCCTATTTTCTTTTCATTGCCAGTATTTACTGTTGTTGTCCTGATTGTTGTTCTTCTTCGTCGTCTTCTTCCTAATGACTAACAACTTTATCTAACTTACTTTTTGAAATTCCAGATCGTCCACTGGTTAGTATCGCAGTACAAATATGTTGTAAAATATAATTTTATAACTCGCTAGCAAAGAGTTTATTGATTTAAGGGCGTCGCATACATTTATTAGTTATTTGTTTCACGGCATTGGATGTAACTGATATATATATATATAAAAATTACAAAATATGTTTGTAATGTAATTAGATATTTGAAACTAGGGCCAACGGCAACACCCAAATCGAGGCTGACATTTTCTTTTAGGTACATCTGAATAGACAAAGAAATAATCATTTTTTTTTACGTATATACGAATTTATAACTGAAATAACTATATATAATTTGTATCACAAATGTTTTGGAAGATATAAAGTATACATTATCTCGAACAAAGGATCGTTTCAAACCTCATTATATTATCGCTGATGTCACCACTGTTTCTGTTTTAATGCCTTAGGGTAACTATATCATCTTTCCTCATTGTATGTCATGATATATATATATATAGTACAAATATTAATATCAGCCCTAAGGCATATAACATATATTAAATAACAAAAACAAAAGCAAACGTAACTTCATATAGTCTCTTCTAGCTTGGAAATGGTTTAGAGAGAGAGAGAGAAGAGAGAGAGAGAGAGAGAGAGAGAGAGAGAGAGAGAGAGAGAGAGAGAGAGAGAGAGAGAGAGAGACAGACAGACAGACAGACAGACAGACAGGTATAGGTACATAGGAAAATATCATGCCAGAATGACAGACGAATTATTTAGCTGTGCAAAACATGGAAGAAAAGATGTAAAAAAAAAATGTACTTAAATTTAAACGTTGTTGTTGTTTTATTATACACTTTTACAAGAATAAAATTTTTAATATACTCATAAATATGCCTGGCTAAATTACATTGTATTTTGTTTTCTGTAAATGTCGTATGTTTCTTTATTCGTATATTTTTATTTCAATACAAGTTTTGTTGCTTTTGCAAATATACTCTGAAAGAGAAGACCTTCTTCTGGCTACTACAGTGTATGTTTGCTAAGCGAATTAAAAGCGTTAATAAATAATACTTTGTTTATAATAGTTTACTGTGTGCAAATTACAAGAAGAAGACGATCAATCTGTTTTTGTTTCTTTCTGAAATAAACGTTTTCAGTTTTGTAACGACTGTATGGAAACTTATTTCTTTGTTTTGTGCTTGAGTATATTTATTTATTTATTTGTTTGTTTGTTTGTTTATTTGTTTGTTTGTTTGTTTGTTTGTTTATTTATTTATTTATTTATTTGTTTGTTTGTTTGTTTGTTTGTTTATTTATTTATTTGTTTGTTTGTTTATTTATTTATTTATTTACGCATTTATTAATAATAACATGCAGTTTCAAGAATTTGTTGGACTAAATATTTGTATTGATACTTGCACACGTTAATTAAGAATTTTTTTAAATTTTATGTCTAAAAATACTGAATTATTTTAATGTGGATCGAAAAAGAAAAAAAGAATAATAAAAGACTTGTTAACTTAAAAGAAATATGTTTTAAAATGAAAATCTGTTATGGTTGTAAAGACGGTTTATCAACAGAAAAAGCAATTGAAGGCGCTTCAGTATCTGTTGTTAATAAACAAATAATTATACACAGTAATTAATAATTATTATAATAAAAAAATAAAAAGCAATATAAAAAATCATCGAAGAGCAACATTTTGTAATAAATAAATAAATGAATAAATAATGTTCAACTGCGCATAATGCATTTAAAGACTGATCCACTTATTGCTATGATTATTATTATTATTATTATTATTATTGTTATATTATTATTATTATTATTATTATTATTATTATTTATTATTATTATTATTATTATTATTGTTGTTGCTGTTGTTGTTGTTGTTGCTATTATTATTATTATTAGTTTATTTCAGTGAGTATTCTGGAATAGCTGTACATGCATACATTCTCGCTTTTTGAATCCTGCTTAATCTTGAAATTGATGATAGCGTAACGTCAATATCGTCATCATTTACAATTTTATAATTATGTATAATTTAAATGTCACAATAATATTTCTAAATGATATTTAATTCACCATTTTGCCTTCCCATCTTGCCATCTGTTGTTAATAAACAAATAATTATACACAGTAATTAATAATTATTAAAATAAAAAAATAAAAAGCAATACAAAAATATCATCGAAGAGCAACATTTTGTAATAAATAAATAATGTTTAACTGCGCATAATGCATTTAAAGACTGATCCACTTATTGCTATGATTATTATTATTATCATTATTATTATTATTATTATTGTTATTGTTGTTGTTGTTGCTATGATTATTATTATTAGTTTATTTCAGTGAGTATTCTGGAATAGCTGTACATGTATACATTCTCGCTTTTTGAATCCTGCTTAATCTTGAAATTGATGATAGCGTAACGTCAATATCGTCATCATTTACAATTTTATAATTATATATAATTTAAATGTCACAATAATATTTCTAAATGATATTTATTTCACCATCTTGCCTTCCCAAAGAAAAGAATATTTAAAAACGTATTTTTATCAATCTTGTGTTTTTAGTTTCAACATATTTTTTTCTAAATCATAAATAAATAAATTAAGCGGTCTTTTTCTTTCACTTTCTAATTCTTTCTACATTTCTATCTCGCTCTCTCTAGCTCTCTCTCTCACACACACACAAACAAACACAAAAACACACAAATACCCTTAGAACAAAAATGGAAGACTGTAGAAGGAAAATCAAATAACTAACCCGTTAAAATAAACTTAAAGAGACGTTATTTGAATTCAGAGAATTCAGAAATATTTCGGACACACTGAAAACGGCCTGGTGATATGCCACTAAGAATTATTATTTTTATCACTGACCAATAAACAATTAAACTTATTATTAATGGATAAAAAAAATATATGTCAGCAAAAGAAATGAAGAAAAACAAAACTTTATTTTTATATGCAGGCATTAGTCTACACACACACTCCTCAGTATTTTAGTTTAAGTCATCTAATGTATGTGTGTGTTTGTTTGCATGTTACTGTTTACGCATTATATGTGTTAATGTTTTCAGTATGTATATATATATATACTGAAAACGTTAACACATATGTAAGTATGTATGTTTAGATGTATGCATGTATGTATGGTGTATATATATGTGTGTGTGTGTGTGTGTGTGTTTATGTATGTATGTGTTAATTGGGGTCCTACTGTATATGGTTTAAATTGACACGAAGATACTAAGTAAATATTTCTTTACTTCTTAAAACACATACGTATAATTTATATAGATGTAGTACAGTCGTTTTTACTATAAATAATAGCAAAGTTCTTGTTTCTTTTTATTTTATTTCATTTATTTTTTAATGTTTTTATTGTTGTTGTTTTTGTTTTGTTTTATTTGAAAATATTTTTCTATCTTCGTCTTACAACAGAAAGACCATGGTTTGAAAATATGAAACGTAATAATGTGCAATAGTGTTTTCTAACTATAATCTGCTAAACCTTTAAAATGTGCTATAATTCACTCTGTGATATCAAACGAAAATGTTTTCTTCGACTTTTTTTTATCTATTTACAAACTAAAATCAATTAATTATCTTCTGTTTCTCCATCAGAATGAAAAATGTCCAGATTGCATGTTAAATATGAATTTTCTTATTCCGGCTAGAAACAGAAGCCAAAATTTACAAACTACTCTGCTAGTTCATTATCTTAATTTATGCTAACTAACTGGAGGACTGCTATTTCTTAAGAAATTCAAACTAAGTACGATAAAGTAATTATATATTGCCCGCTAAAGTAGATTTGTTAATATTCATTATCCGAGTGACAGAACACAAAACAACAAGTATTCTTCATTGCTGCAAGTAAACTAATAGAAAAGTTTATGTGGTTTTTTGAAGAACTATAGTAGAAAAAACAAAACAATACTAGACTCGACAGAAAGCAGTAATCGTTTTCTCAGTTGTCTAAAAGAGGAATTTATTAATAATTATTCAGACTGGAAAAAGTCGGCGAAGTTTGAGTTCTATGATTTGATTATTTTGAACTGAGGAACAAATTTAAATAGTTCACAGAGTGAATTTCATCATTAATTCTACAAAAACGACTTGAAAATAAATAATGAACAACAGCATCGCAAACACATCGTTCCACTCATCCAAGAATGTTGTAGGTGTGATTATTGCCTGGGGATTCTCAAACAACATATTCATACTGATGACGCTAGTGAAGTCCGCCATGTTTAAAGACGTCATCGGCCAGTTTATGATCAGCGAAGTCCTGGCTGACATGGCACTGCACATAACTACAGCCTTCATTATACTTGCCGGCTTCTACACCAAAAATCTGATCTTCGCCATGGCTTTGGGAGCTTCCTTGGCATCGGTCAAATGTCTTTCTCTTATGGAGTTGAGCATTGTTCTGTGCATTGCCATCACTAACCCATTCAAGTACATGATACTCATTTCGGTAAGAAAGGTGAGAGTAATACTGGCATTAACCTGGCTGTGGATTCCGTTCGCACTGTGCTACATAGTCCTGGAAGGAACCTACTACGAGATGAACCCAACGTCCAAAAGAGTGGATCCAAACTTCACCTCACAGAACTGGTGGGTTGGAGCACTTAACTTGTCAGTTCTGGCTGGCGTTCCTCTCATTGTGATCACTGTGTGTGTAATTAAGATCGTAAGACACCAGAAAACTGCAGTCTTGACCAACTGTTACAACAAGAGCGCTACGGAAAGTAAAATTCGTTTGGCAAAATTAAACACCATCATTTTCATTTTCCACGTCTTGTCGCAGGTTCCATATTCCATCGCCTTCACCCTGCACACTGTGCATCCCATTGCAGTGGCAGGGGTGACCTTTCTGTTCTTCATGTATCCGTCGATAAAACTTTTCATTTATTTAGTCATGATGCGAAATTTCAGACGAACCGCCGTACAAATGTGTAGATGTTGCTGCAGAAACAAGAAAAGTCGCGTAAAGGTCGACGGTGCAGCCAAAACGTCGAAATCAAAAGAATCAGCTGGGAGACACGACAGCGAGTTTCAGAGTGTCAGTACGATAGCTACAGAATGCACCACAAATTCCTGTACAGTGGAAGAAGAAACACGTCCAGTGACCCGGATGTGAATATTTGTGTTTGTCGTTGGAATAGAATATATTAACATTATTATTGTTATTGTTTTTGTTGTTGAAAGTAATTATGATGGTTGTTGTTATGTGTATACCTATAACTAAAAAGATCCTTTTCCCAGGCCCATTGTACTTTTAAACTGTAGTTTATTTACAGTTTTATTTAGTTATGTATTTGTCACTTACTTTTTATATTACCGTCCTTAATAGTGTTTAAACTTTTGTGTTATGGATGATTTTTATTTTATTTTTTTTATTTATTATTATTATTATTATTATTATTATTATTATTATTATTGACGTTGTAGTTGTTGTTGTTGTTGTTGTTTTTGTTCGCATTAAATGAATAACATACAAATATTTAAACGTTTTGATACAGGTTATTAACTATGATTCCATTAATCATATTGTCGACCAAAGCTTATCATGCACATTGTAATAAATAAGTGTTTTAATTTCAAATAAAAACTGTATTGAGGCACATTATTTATGTCGTCAACACATGAAACAAAATCATCCTCAGAAACCAGAATACCCTCCTTAACAAGAATGTTTCCCCATGATGAGTCCCAGATGTATTTTAGGATTTGAATAATCTCTGTCTTATGTATGTCTGATTAGACTCTGCACAGAGACAATCTTCGGAAACGCACTGACAAAGGAGATCATGTATATTTGTATGTAGATGTCAATCAGTCTTCTATCTATCCATATATATATATATATATATGAAATACGAAATTAGGTAATACTCTTTTAAATATACAAATATATATATATATACAAAGTTTATTACCTAATTTCGTATTTCTCAGTGTTTGATGAAGAGAGACAGAGGACGAGTCAGACAAACAGATATACACACAGACACAGAGACGATGTTCTCAGAATCCAAATACGATAAAACTAAATTTCTCAAAACATAACAGACAGTTAAGATATCGAAACAAAGCCAGTGTTCTAACAACACAAAACAATACATCATGATTTTATATCTCTGAATTCTCATTCACGGACATCAGCTTGCTGTGCCAGTCATACGTGTGCTTATGTCAATGGAAAAACAAAAACGATTCGAAATACGATCTTTTCACCATAAAAAGTGAAGATTAAATAATCCACATACAACCAAGTAATAGCCTTTCAGAATAAATCTGATTTTTTATATGTTTTCTTTTATCGTAATAAAGATAGTTTTTCATAATAAAATAGTTTTAGTAGATTGTGTACAAATATGAATACTGTTGTGAGACCGTGTATTTAGTAATTGTGCATAAGTATAAATAGTCTCTTGGTTACTTTCTAAATGAGGCTGTGTTCTTGTTAATGGAGCCACTTTAACGCTGTAATATTGGCGTACACTTTATTTATTTTTATAATATAGATTTGTACTATAATTTTCTTTTCGAGAAATAACCAGATATCACATATTATGCATATAGAAAGTATATTACAGAATTCAATAGAATTCCGTAAAAGATTAAAAGAAATCAGTAAATCCGGTCCTTCAAGTCTGCTGTCGTCAGTATTTGCTCTTTATTTACAAATTCATAATCAAATAGTTCACTTTAATCTATATCTTTTGCTAATAACGTAACGGCAAGAAGAAAGATGAAAAACTCGGAAGATTACAAGAACTAAATCACTGTCTAAATGTACGTTTTTGTTTAATAAAATATAAAGTAAAGATGAAGAAGTGTCTATATTTAGTTATACTATATCGATCATTTCTAATTGATATAGAGCAACCGTTCAATTAAAATTGGTTTTCCAAGAAAGAAACCATATTCCCTTCCAGTATATAGCACGAAATTAAAAATAATGACATTAAAAAATTGTAAGAATAATCCATCTTTGAAGTATCTGAACCAATGGATAGAAGATAAATATCTTTTTTTTTTAATTAATTAATAAGAAAATGTTTCACCAAGGATACAACAACAGGACTTAGACTGTACTGTCAATCAAATATGTATAAAATGTTGAGACCAATGGAAAGTCAGAAAAAGATCGGAAAATAGATATAACAGTTAAAAAGACTTCTGCGAGATACACTGTTAGTTCTTAACATCATTTATCTATGTATTCAAGATACGAAACTAAACATTTCACCTCAGGACACACAAACAGATTGTTCAAACATTAGAAAACAGCGGACTTTTCTTTTTTGAAGGCAAACAACTGAAGTTACATATTTCCTTCCGATACGAAAACTGAAGGCACCATACTGTACTCCAAAAGATGAAACAAAACACCTGGAGTTACACATCTTCCTGTGATACGTAAAAATATCAAATTTACTTAAAAGATGGAACGCGCCAACATGGCTGACAATGTAACGGAAGTATCGTATAGTGCTTCAAAAAGTGTTATAAGTGTTGTTATAGGCTGGGGATTCTCAAATGATATTTTCGTACTCTTCATTCTTATTAAGTCGTCGATCTACAGGGATGTGAAGGGACAGTTCATGCTCAACGAAGTGATCGCAGACATGTCTTTACACATAACAACCGCATTCATCATAGTCGCAGGAGCCTTTACGCAAAATGTAACAGTTGCTTTGGCTCTTGGGACTGCCTTCGCAGACATCAAATGTTTTTCTTTAATGGGCTTAAGCATTGTTCTCAGCATTGCTATTTGTAATCCTTTCAGATACATGGTGTACATTTCTCTCAAAAAGGTAAGGATATATTTGGCAATAACCTGGCTTTTCGTTCCAGCAGTTCTGTGTTACGTTCTCCTAGAAGGGACGTATTATAAGGTTAATGAACATTCCAAAAGAATGGAACCAAACAACACGTCCCAGAACTGGTGGGTTGGAGCTCTCAATTTATCAGGAGTGGTTTTTGTACCATTCATTGTCATCGTCGTTTGTGTCGTTAAAATAGTACAACGTCATAAAAGAGAATTGGGGAACAAGTCTTATTTCCGGAGCGCGGCAGAAAATAAAATTCGTTTGGCCAAGCTGAACACAATAGTGTTCGTTTTCCATGTCTTGTCTCAACTGCCTTTTCACATCGCCGTCTCGCTGCACACTGATAACCACGTCATAATGGGCGTTGTGAGTTTTCTCTTCTTTTCCTATCCATCCATGAAACTGTTCATCTATCTTCTCATGATGCGAAACTTCCGGCGCACAGCCCTCAAGATGTGTGTTTGTAGGAAGAAAACAAACAACAACGCGCCCAAAGCTACTTATCAGACGAAATACGAGTCTTCAGTACATTAAATTATAGATGACATGAACAAAATATTACACTTAACAGGAGTTTCCAGTCGTTGGAAAGGATTCAAAACAGTTATTGCTGAAAATTAGAAGTACCATTTTGATTTATCTGATAAAAAATATATATATTTTTAAAAATGTAAAAAAGAAAGATAGAAAAGGAATTACTTCTGGTTTTAACATCACAGAAATAGTTTTGCTGACTCCACAGGTTGTATCAATTTTCCTAATGTATTGTTTCGTTATCAGATACACTTACAAAAAAAACAAAAAAAACATTGACCGTTATATCGGATGCGACAAATGGAAAAAATACAATAAATTCTCGTTGATGCAAAGAATGAATTTATCAATAACTCTTAATACAAACTGAAAATTATTGTTCGAAAAGAATCTTTAAATAACGAGTGCACGTTCTTTTCGAAAACCTGCGACAGAATGTGTTTTGCATTTTGGAATGTATAATGACACAGATACCCTGTAGATCTTTCTTAAAATATTTTTAATTATTTTGTGCATAAAATAAAGAGTTAGTTTACGCTAAACCTCGGAAAACAATCAGATACCACCATTTCGTCTGCTCGAAAAGAAGTTTCGGAGGTTTTAGAATTTTGAAATTTGTCAGTGTGATCTAATATTTCATTCAGCAACGTAAAATATACAGATTTAGCTGTGGAAATAAGTTCATGGATGAATGAACAGGGACCGCATTTGAAACGTCAGATAAACTGACCAAAAGCAAACGGATTGATTCTTAAGAGTAATAGATTAAAATTATCTACGATTAGTAAAATTCCAGAAATATACCTGTTTTAGGTCAAAAGAATGAAATGTTTTATTACTTACAGGAAACGGATCATTTCATATTGCATTAAATTTACTTATATATATATTATACTCCAAAGTTTAAAAAAAAAAAATAAATAAATAAATAAATAAATAAAAAAAAAAAGTTTGTCTAGTTATAATAATAATAAAGACGATAACGATTAAAATAGCAAAAACAATAATAAGAATTAATGATTGTTGATTTCATTGGCATTGCTGTTATTGTTACTACTACTATAACATTATTATTATTGTTATTATTATTATTATTACTATTATTATTACTTCCCGTTTTTAATGTTGTTATTATTACATTATTATTACTACTACTATTAAGAATGTATTATTGTTGTTGTTGTTATCTGAAACTGGACCAAAGCTATCAAGCTAAATATCAAACCGCTGTGTACAGCTGAGACCAACAGTGTGTTGACTCGAATCTGTACTATTGGTTATATGTCAGTGAACACTGCAATTAGCTAAATTTGTTTTAAGAACTGTGATTACCAGGATATCGCGTAGAATTATCGAATACGTTCATTAACCGACAATATTTTCGTGGATATATTGTGTTTTTACGGCTAATTTTGGAAATAAAATTTATGTAAATTTTTTTTAATATCACCGTGTACAAATAGAGTGAATAAGAAAAAATATATTTATTAGGAAATCGATCTTTTGAAATAAAAATTATATTAAACGACATTTACTTACTAGTTTAAATAAAGACGAAACAAAATGTTTGTTTGAATACGTGATTATAGACTTTGACTGATCTAGTAATTTATGCTGCTTTGTTTAGGAAATAGATATATATATATATTTTTTTAACTGATATGAATTTAAATAAGCATTTATCGTGTGACTAAACTAAATGGCTGTTTTTTAAATACGCACCAATATGTCTTAATGTTAGCGATTAACAAGTGGAAGGTGATTGATAGGTTGCATAATAACGATGTTTCCAAACAAGAAATGAACTTTAACCGGTCGATTTTTTATTCATTAGATAGAAGTGATATTTTTGCATGCACCTTCTATAGCAGAAATAGAAGAGTACTTTTCACGATGAAGGCCAGACAAGTAATGGAGCAATAGTTGAGGAGCACTGATCCTGTCACATCTCAAGCTTGCATTAACGACTGAGTTACAGTCCGCTGCTTGGGTGATAAGTCGTTGTTACAAACGTTAATAATATAATAATTAACTGAACTGATATATGCATTGTTTTTCATACAGCTTATTTATGTTATTGTTTTCGTTCCGTTTGTTTGTTTGCTTTGTTGTTGTTTTTTTTTTTTTTTTTTTTCTGTTACTTCTTTGGGTTTTTTCTGTTTTTTCTTTGTTTTGTTGTTTTCGTTTTGTTGTTGCTGTATTTGTTTTGGGGTTTTTGTTTCTGTTTGTTTTTTGTTTTGTTTTGTTTTAGTTTTTTGTTTGTTTGTATAATTGTGTGCATGTATGTGTGTGTGTGTGTGTGTATATGTATATATATTAAATAACCCACATAGAACCAAGTAATAGCCTTTCAGAATAAATCTTATTTTTTATTTGTTTTCGTTTATCGTAATAAAGATAGTTTTTCATAATAAAATAGTTTTAGTAGATTGTGTACAAATATCAATACTGTTTGTGAGACCGTGTATTTAGTAATTGTGCATAAGTATAAATAGTCTCTTGGTTACTTTCTAAATGAGGCTGTGTTCTTGTTAATGGAGCCACTTTAACGCTGTAATATTGGCGTACTCTTTGTTTATTTTTATAAAATAGATTTGTACTATAATTTTCTTTAGAGAAATAACCAGATATCACATATTATGCATATAAAAAGTACATCACAGAATTCAACAAAAATCCGTAAACGATTAACAGAAATAATCAGTAAATCCGGTCCTTCCAGTCTGCTGCTCTTTTAGAAATTCATAATCAAATAGTTCACTTTAATCTATATATTTAGCTAAAGAAGAAAGAAGAAAAACTCAGAAGATTACAAGAACTAAATCACTGTCTAAATGTACGTTTTTGAATTAATAAAATATAAAGTAAAGATGAAGAAGTGTCTATACTTAGTTATACATACATACATACATACATACATACATTTGTACATACATACAAACTTACACGCAAACTTAAAATACAAATTCACTTAGGCAAAAATAATTTCTTTAAACATATACAAATTTACACACTTATTAATATAAGTTCTATAATTTAACGAAATAAAGAAGGAAAACAATCGTCTCATACACTCTAATTTAATAAAACTGATTAGATTTTAATCAATGTCTTTACACGTATTACTATTCTGATGATTTCTAATTGATGTAGAGCAACTGTGATTTAAAATTAGTTTTCCAAGAAAGAAACCATATTCCCTTCCAGTATATAGCACGAAATTAAAAATATTAATATAAAAAATTGTAAGAATAATCCATCTTTGAAGTATCTGAACCAATGGATAGAAGATAAATATATATTTTTTAATTAATTAATAAAAAAATGTTTCACCTAGGATATAACAACAGGACTTAGACTGTGCTGTCAATCAAATATGTATAAAATGTTGAGACCAATGGAAAGTCAGAAAAAGATCGGAAAATAGATATAACAGTTAAAAAGACTTCTGCGAGGTACACTGTTGGTTCTTAACATCATTTATCTATGTACACAAGATACGAAACTAAACATTTCACCTCAGGACACACAAACAGATTGTTCAAACATTAGAAAACAGCGGACTTTTCTTTTTACGGCAAACAACTAAAGTTACATATTTCCTTCTGATACGAAAACTGAATGCACCATACTGTACTCCAAAAGGTGAAACAAAACACCTGGAGTTACACATGTTCCTGTGATACGTAAAAATATCAAATTTACTTAAAAGATGGAACGCGCCAATATGGCTGACAATGTAACGGAAGTATCGTATAGTGCTTCAAAATTTTTTATGAGTGTTGTGATAGGCTGGGGATTCTCAAATGATATTTTCGTACTCTTCATTCTTATTAAGTCGTCGATCTACAGGGATGTGAAGGGACAGTTCATGCTCAACGAAGTGATCGCAGACATGTCTTTACACATAACAACCGCATTCATCACAGTCGCCGAAACCTTTAAGCAAAATGTAATGGTTGCTTTGCCTCTTGGGACTGCCTTCGCAGACATAAAGTGTTTTTCTTTAATGGGCTTAAGCATTGTTCTCAGCATTGCTATTTGTAATCCTTTCAGATACATGGTGTACATTTCTGTCAAAAAGGTAAGGATATATTTGGCAATAACCTGGCTTTTCGTACCCGCAGTTCTGAGTTACGTTCTCCTAGAAGGGACGTATTATAAGGTTAATGAAAATTCCAAAAGAATGGAACCAAACAACACGTCCCAGAACTGGTGGGTTGGAGCTCTCAATTTATCAGGAGTGGTTTTTATACCATTCATTGTCATCGTCGTTTGTGTTGTTAAAATAGTACAACGTCATAAAAGAGAATTGGGGAACAAGTCTTATTTACGGAGCGCGGCAGAAAATAAAATTCGTTTGGCCAAGCTGAACACAATAGTGTTCGTTTTCCATGTCTTGTCTCAACTGCCTTTTCACATCGCCTTCTCGCTGCACACTGAAAACCACGTCATAATGGGCGTGGTGAGTTTTCTCTTCTTTTCCTACCCATCCATGAAACTGTTCATCTATCTTCTCATGATGCGAAACTTCCGGCGCACCGCACTGAAGATGTGTCTTTGTGTTTGTAGGAAGAAAACAAACAACAACGCGCCCAGAGCTACTTACCAGTCGAAATACGACTCTTCAGTGCATTAAAGCATAAATGATACTAAAAATGTTATTACATTTAACAGGAGTTTCCAGTCGTTGGAAAGGATTCAAAACAGTTATTGCTGAAAATTAGAAGTACCATTTTGATTTATCTAAAAAATGTAAAAAAAAGAACGATAGAAAAGGAATTACTTCTGGTTTTAACATCACACAAATAGTTTTGCTGACTCCACAGGTTGTTTTCGTTTATAAATTAAGCCTTTCAGTATCAATTTTCCTAATATATTAATTCGTTATCAGATACACTTACAAAAAAAAAAAAAAAATTGATCGTTATATCGTATGCGACAAATGGAAAACAATTTAATAAATTCTCGTAGATGCAATAACTCTCAATAACTCATAATACAAACTGAAAATTATTGTTCGAAAAGAATCTTTAAATAACGAATGTACGTTCTTTTCGAAAACCTGCGACAGAATGTGTTTTGCATTTTGGAATGTATAATGACACAGATACCCTGTGGATCTTTCTTATAATATTTTTAATTATTTTGTGCATAAAATAAAGAGTTAGTTTACGCTAAACCTCGGAAAAGAATCAGATACCACCATTTCGTCTGCTCGAAAAGAAGTTTCGGAGGTTTTAGAATTTTGAAATTTGTCAGTGTGATCTAATATTTCATTCAGCAAAGTGAATATACAGATTTAGCTGTGGAAATAAATTCATGGATGAATGAACACGGACCGCATTTGAAACGTCAGATAAACTGACCAAAAGCAAACGGATTGATTCTTAAGAGTAATAGATTAAAATTATCTACGATTAGTAAAATTCCAGAAATGGACCTGTTTTAGGTCAAAAGAATGAAATGTTTCATTACTTATTATTATTATTATTATTATTATTATTATTATTATTATTAATTCCCGTCTTTAATGTTCTTATTATTACATTATTATTACTACTACTATTAAGAATGTATTATTATTGTTATCTGAAACTGGACCAAAGCTATCAAGCTAGTTATGAAACCGCTCTGTACAGCTGAGAACAGCAGTGTGTTGACTCGAATCTGTACTATTGGTTATATGTCAGTGAACACTGCTATTAGCTAAATTAAAGTAAAGTAAGAAAAAATATATTTATTAGGAAATCGATCTTTTGAAATAAAAATTATATTAAACGACATTTATTTACTAATTTAAATAAAGACGAAACAAAATTTTTAATTGAATACGTGATTACAGATTAGACTGATCTAGTAATTTATGCTGTTTTGTTTAGGAAATAGATAGATATATATATTTTAATTGATATGACTTTAAATAAGTATTTATCGTGTGACTAAACTAAATGACTGTTTTTAAATACGCATCAATATGTCTTAATGTTAGCGATTAAGAAGTTGAAGGTGATTGATAGGTTGTATAATAACGATGTTTCCAAACAAGAAATGAACTTTAACCGGTCGATTTTCTATTCATTAGATAGAAGTGATATTTTTGCATGCATCTTCTATAGCAGAAATAGAAGAGTACTTTTCACGATGAAGGCCAGACAAGTAATGGAGCAATAGTTGAGGAGCACTGATCCTGTCACATCTCAAGCTTGCACTAACGACTGAGTTACAGTCAGCTGCTTGGGTGATAAGTCGTTGTTACAAACGTTAATAATGTGATAAATAACTAAACTGATATATGCACTGTTTTTCGTACAGCTTATTTATGTTATTGTTTTGCTTTCGTTTGTTTGTTTGCTTTGTTGTTGTTGTTTTTTTTTTGTTTTTTTTCTGTTACTTCTTTGGGTTTTTTCTGTTTTTTCTTTGTTTTGTTGTTGCTGTATTTGTTTTGGGGTTTATGTTTCTGTTTGTTTTTTGTTTTTCATTAGTTTTCGGTTTGTTTGTATAATTGTGTGCATGTATGTGTGTGTGTGTATATATATATATATATATATATATACACACACACACACAAACACATAATGCATAATTAAATATGAAGTTTGAATTGGTTTGATTTTGTCTTATTAGTGTGTTAATACTGAAGTATACATAATTATAAACAGTCTCTTTGTCTTTGTCTCTCAGTATTTAGTTATATATCTTTCTTTCTGTGTTTCTATCTATCTGTCCTCAATTTCTTTATTTTTATCAATCCACCTATATTTTTCTCTCTCTCTCTCTCTCTCTCTCTCTCTCTCTCTCTCTCTCTCTCTCTCTATATATATATATATATATATATATATCACTATCGCTCTCTTTCTCTGTCTCTCTCTTTCTGTCTTTCTCTCACTGTTTCTCTCTATCTTAGCCTGACATTTTCTTTTCTTTTTTTATCTCATCCACTCTCTTTGCTTCGTTCGCTCTCACCTCTACTCTCTTCGTTTCTCTGTTTCTCTCTGGTTTGCCTACGTATTAAGTCAAATCATAAATTATTTAAAATAAATTCTTATTTATATTACTTCTGTAATACCTGCCGTCATGTACGGAAATGTTATCTCGTCATCTGTGATTTATACACAAACTAATAGTACAAAACACCAAGAAGATGATTTTATAATCATTTGTCGCTAATTCGTGTAATTTTTGCGTTGACTAATTGTGAACTGAAAAAACTGGGGATTTTTTATATTATTTCTCTCTTTCTTTTGAAAAGCTGTTATTAAAATTTTGCCATTAATTCATTTCATTTCTGCAGGTTTAAAGGATTATTTTTTTGTTGTTGTTGTTGTTTTTGTTGCAATGTTATTTTTCATTATTAAATCCTTTCGACTTTATTTTCTAATTTTCTTTTACTTTTACATTTGAAATGGCAGTTCCACTTTAATCTGTTGAAAGAAAAACAGATATAAAGCTCTTGCCTGCCTTTTTTTAATATTGTTTCTATTAGATTTAATAAAATTTTGTATCTTACAGTAAAATTCTTCATTAAAAAAAATAAACAGTAATAAAAATTAATTAAAGATGTGGGTTTCTCTTATAAAGAAAGTAAAAACACAAAAGCTTAATTAATCTTAAAGACACAGTTTACTTCGTCAATGCTGAAATTTTGTCTCATGAGTAGAACGTAAACGATTTGCATGATGCTAAAAACATAAGAACGTTTCACAAATTAACAAACAAACAAATAAATAAATAAATCGAAAAGAACTAACTCAACATATAACAATACATCGGATTCGGAAATATTTTCATTTCATCTTAAATTCATTTTTGTTTTCGAAATATTTTATGATCTACATTTCTGTAATATTTTCTATTATTATTTGTAAATTGATCTGAATAATTGGTTCTAGAAAAAACTTTAAATAACTGAATTACTTCAATTTGTGACCATTAACACTTGAAACTAATTTGCGTGATGAACCTAATCGAAAGTCAAACTGAAAGAAATATAAAGTACAGCTAATAATGAATGACACATTTCGTATACTTCACACTGAATGATAAATGATGTGTACGTCAATTTGAATGATAAATAGTGAATACTTTGCCATGAATAATAAAATGTGTGTACGTGACAGACAATAATAAATTATGTACACGTTATTTTTAATGAATTACGTCACAATGACTGATAAACCAAGTATATGTCGCCAAGAACGATAAATTAAGTATACGTCACAGTAAAAGATAAATTTGTTTATACATCGCAGTGAATGATACGTTAGATATACGTCACAATAAATGATAAACTGTGTATTTGTCACAGTAAGTGATACATAGTTGAACGTCACAGTGCGTGATAAATTGTGTGTACAGGACAATAAATGACAAATTGTGAATACAATGACGTAAATTGTTTTAATGTCTCAGTGAAAGATATTTTGTGTATACGTTACAATGAATAATAAATTGTGTATACGTCACACTGAATGGTAAATTGTGTTAATGTCTCAATGAAAGATATTTTGTGTATACGTCACAATGAATAATAAATTGTGTATACGTCACACTGAATGGTGAATTGTGTTAATGTCTCAATTTAGGATATTTTGTGTATAAGTCACATTGAAAGATAAATTGTGTATATGATTGAATTATGAAATGTTATTATGAATGATAAATTGATAAAACGTCAATGTTAATAACAAATACGTCAAAATGAAATAATAAACAGGTTGGTTGAATCACTGTAAACTCTCGACACTAAAACAAGATTGTGTCTTAAATCCATTTCTACGGTTCATCTTCATAAATATCTTTCACATACAATCATTTTAATCACAACTGTCCTTTTTTATTCCAGTAACTAACTGACAACAGTTTTAATATGCTAGGTAAACGTCTAAAAGAAATTTAACACTGGTTTGTTGTAGATACATGATTTACGAGAAACCTTTAAAACGAATTTGAATACAATGTACCACCATTGTAAACAAAAACCCGAAAACAGTGATAACAAAAAATAATATTTCAGTAGAACAGATCTAAGATAACACAAAGATGGACAATGTGGTCATAGCATAGGAACGCAAGAGACAAACACAACTACAGATGACGAGGAAGAAGAAATATAAGCTAATGGCTATAAAACTGACGTATTACAAAATACATAGATCTTGAGAAATTAGCTGATTATATATCATACCTTTCACCGCAGAAAGATGGATGCAGCATCAAATTCATAAAAAAAAAAAAAAAAAAAAAAAAAAAAATAAATAAATAAAAAGAAAAGAAAAAAGTTCTTATTGTTTTAGTCAGGGAAGTGTTCAATGTAAATATTTTTTTGTTGTTGTTTTGTTCGGGGTTTGTTTCGGGGGGTGTTATTTCGAGGGGTCTTTATTTTTTGTTGTTTTTGTTGTTTGTGGGATTTTATTTTAATTTTATATTTTAATAAACGAAACGCAAATGTCTGTAAAAGAAAACTTTGTTGTACGATGATGAAATCATGGCTACTGTGATTCTTGCAGACTTTCAAACAGAAAAGTTTTCCTTTTCTTGATTCTATCCAAGATGAAGATGTTCATAATATAATATTTACTAATCTCCTATTTTAAATCAATACGCACATCCACCAAAACAATAAGAAAAAGATTTTATAAACAAGATTTTTGTTGGTAATTATTTAATATCGCAGGTTTTTATTTTCTTCTTTTTTTTACTATTTTTTTAAAATATATATATTCATTTTTTTTTAAATTTTTTAATTATTAATTGTTTTGTTGTTGTCTTTGTTTGTGGGGTGGAGTTTGTTTTATTAATCAGTTTTTTCGTTCTTGTTTTGGGGGATTAGTTCTGTTTATTTTGTGTTTGTTGTTGTGTACCATGATAGCTTTTTTAATTTTAATTTTATATTTTGTTGTTGCCGTATTGTTATTGTTTTTGTTTTTTCTTGTTTGTTTTCTATTTTATTGTTTTGTTTTGGATTTTTGTTGTTGTTTTGGTTTGTTGGGGTCTTTTTAATTTTTTATTATTATTATTATTATTATTATTATTATTTATTCAGTATATTATTATATGAAGTTAGTAGGACGAATTAAAACCATAAGGAAACCAACATTAATTATCTTTAAAAAGTATTCTGCTTCGTTGATGACATGTATTTCCCTTTCTTAATTTAATAAATAAAACATAAGATCTTCTAAGTCCTATTTCGTTTTAAATCTCACTGATTTGTTAAGTAAATCACTGATTTAAACTTCGTTGGTTTTTTTTTTTTTTTTTTTTTTTTTTTCTTTTGACCAGAATTTCGAAAGCATGCAGACTGAAGCTGCAATCAGGTAAACCAGAAATCCTGTGGGGAGATTCGTGACAAAGAACTGTAATATTCAGACTATGACGTCGATGCACCTGCTATTCATTACCATGTAATTACTGAAACAAGATAGTTTTTCAACAATGCTAATTGATTCCCAGAATCATTTGGTAAAACAATAGCTTCAGTTAGTAAACGAGAACAAAAATTAAATGACGTGTTCATTTTTTTGTGTGTGTGAGTAGATACTCTTACATCCGTTCATTGACAAAAGATCTATGTCGAAATACTTTTTGAATATGAAGAACATCAGAAAATCGAGCTAAAGACGAAAGTTGAACGAACTGTGTTGAAGAAACTGATATCAACATTAAACTGATATTAACATACAAGCTTTTCTGCAAAAAAAAATTAATAACTATTAAATATAATATGTTAATAAATCAGCGAAAAGAATCTGACATTGTATTGTAATTCGAGAGTTTTGATGATCATCAATGACGATTTAATTAGGTTTGATATAATTAATTTCTTTTATCACTAAACTTTACTAATTATGTTTTGTACATAGCTGTTTCATGGTGTTAGTGGTGCAGAATAAATCTTTTTTTTTTTTTTTTTTTTTTTTTAAGAAATCTGATAAAATCAAGAAACTGGCACAATGAAAGAAAAAGGTTGATGGTTGATTTAATTTGAGTATCTTCTGAGGAATGTTTTAGGACAGATAATGATTATACTAATTAACTACAGCGATTTGAATGGACTTTGGTACAGAATTGCACATTTTATAATTTATACATAGAAATAATTTTTCCACGGTTCAGTGGCTATATAACCTTTGAGTGATTTTTTTTTTTTTTTTTCAAAACAGCTATTGTGGATTTTGGTGTGGTATAAATACTGTATACTTAGAACAAAATGGAAGGGAAAAAATGTAATTTATTCATATTGAAGCTTTCATTAGATATGTAATAAAATTAATAAATTATTCTAATAAGATGTTTTCTTATTCCGATCTTTTTTCATAACAAACTGTATTTCAGAATTATAAATAAAAAAAAAATTATTCTCATAAAACTCTTTAGTTTACAGAAATTAAATTAAATCATAAGCGGAATGTTTTTAGCTTCATCATATCCCTCTTTGTAAAATTTAAACGTCTTCGAAAAACATTGCATAATACAGTAAACAACAGAGTCACTTTATTCACAGGCTGCACGATTTAATTCTAGGTTATCAAGACCATACCCATGTGCAGGTTACAGCCAAAAACTTCAGTATAGAAAAGTTGCACCAAATTTCTATGTTAGAAAATGCCAAAAAGATATAACGAATAAGCATTAATTTGTTTTTAATCATTAGCATTGGTAAAATGGACATTGTAAATAATTATGTGAAATATTTTGTAATTTTAGGGATAATAACGTTTAAAAAGATTCGGACGAAATGAAGAGACACTGCTACATACAAAATTTTTTTTTAATGTTACAACAAATCTTTATTGACTTTAATTTCAGTACAGTTTATAACTAATACAAAATCGAATTAAAAGCACATTTTTACCGATTCAGAACATTACAGAATGTTATTTTTAGATAAACGTTGGAAAACAGAACTGCAGGACGCTGTAAACATTTGAGCTGTTGATACGAAGACAATGCAAATTAAACAACTGTTGTGTTCTCACAGACCACCTTCATATTGTTCCATGTCGTTCCTACGAGACACGAGTCTTCGGTGACCGTCCCTTTGAAGCACATCAAATACTTGCTGTCGTCGTCCACAACCGGGTAAAAGAAAATCTTGTCCGCTGGGCAAGGCCAAGTACATTCTGAAAAAAAAAAAAAAAAGGAAAAAATAAAAGGAAAAAAAGAAAGAATTCGGTCATTGCAATTGAAATACAACATAGTTTTTAATTAATAACGGTTATATTAAAATACATTTTAAGTGTGAATTTAAAATTCAGTTTCGGGAAGATTTGTGTGTGTGTGTGTGTGTGTGTGTGTGTGTGTGTGTGTGTGTGTGTGTGTGTGTGTTTCTATCTCTCTCTCTCTTTCTCTCTCTCTATATATATATATATGTATCTGTCATTCTATCTTTTTATCCATATATTTATATGTGTAGATAGATAAATAGATAAGATAGACAGATGACTGATAAACAAACAGACAGACAGGTAGAGAGATAGACAGACAGATAGAGAGATATATAACAAAATACAAAAATAAGATATTTAAGAAGTAGAATTCGCTGATTACACACACCTGTACATTGTAGACATATAATTATAAATAATACGACGAGTTTAAAACTAGGCTGAAATGAGACTTACTTAAGAAAATAAAAGCTAATTTTTACATTGGTTGCATAACACTGATACATACCACAGTTCTTGCCAGCAAACTGAGCACTCGGACATTTACACTGATAGTCATTTCCATCAGAAGTGCATATTCCATCATTCTGACAAGGGTTGGAATCGCAAGCTAGTCAAAACAGCAAATTAAAATGATAAAATAGCTTCATATTTGCCTTTAATTATATGTTTTACATTTAAGAAGGAATATATTTGTCATATATATATATTTGAATGTATGTGTATCAAAATATTTTCCAGATGGTTAAGATAGTGAATACGTTTTATTCCTCAGTTTACATACATTAAATCCTGTATTATACGATGCTAGAAAACAGAGATAATATTTATTAAATACAATGAAGAAAAAATAGTAAATTATAACAATGAAATGTACTTACGATTTGTTGCTGAAACAAAACAAAAATATGTATTTTAAAAATAAAAAGAACCAGGAGATAAAAACATATATATATACATATTAAATTTAAAAATAATGGTTATAATAACACCAAAAAAAAATACAAAAAAAACAATAACACTAATACATGTCTGTCTCAGTAAATGAACTTTCTTTTTATGAACAATTAATATTAATTGCAGCTTTAATTACATTATTTATTCATAATGAGAAATAATTCATTACATGTCGATAGCATTATCATCATCATCCACACACAAATATTACAATACGTGTGTATAAGTGTGTGTGTGTCTGTGTGTGTGTATGTGTGCGTGTGTGAATTTATATAACAAATAATATACTCCAGGTTAAGATGTTTGTTTTATTTTTTTCTTTACAGCTATCGTTCATAATATAATAAATGAGTTACTATTGTAACCTAATAATACGTGATAACGTTATCAACTCATTTCAAGTGGAAAACGTATAGTAATAGAAATAGACAACATACTAATAATATATAACGTTATCAACTCATTATATTAGTGGTAAGATATGATAACGTTATCAACTGATTATATTAGTGGTAAGATATGATAACGTTATCAACTCATTATATTAGTGGTAAGATATGATAACGTTATCAACTCATTATATTAATGGTAAGACGTTCAGTAAAACAAACGTATAACATACGTGATTCGCAGTTTACGCCAGTGTAGCCGCTCTCACAAACACACGTGTATTGTTCGGCGTTGTCGTAGCAGGTCCCGTGAATGCATGGATTGGAGTTACAGGCTAATGAATAAAAAGGAAATTTTGAAGATTTTTTTTGTTTTTGTTTCTCTCTCTGGGTGTGTGTATGCGTGTATATGTGTGTATGTGTCTGTGTGTGTATGTGTGTACATATTTACTTCTCCAGATTTCTCCTTATTGAAATAGTAAGCCATAACATTTAAGTAACTGTTTATCTTTCAAAGAATATTAATTTAGAAAAAACCCAACTATTTTACACTTTTGTGAAAAATGATAAACATTAAAATATATAATAACTCTTCCTTTCCATTGCTGATCTTACTCACGGGTGATTTCTGAAAACAAAAAAGAAAGTAAAATAAAAAATTACAACAAATATTATGAATGAAAAAAAATTGATAAATATATCTAGAATTATTATCATTTTATTTTAAACACAGCAGGAAATAAAAACATACTGAGGATAAATAAGGCATTTGTATTTTCTTTTAGAATCTCTCTCTGTGGTTGTTTTTTTATTTAATAAACCTTAACGAATATATTAACTAGTTTACAGCATTTTAGAATTTGAAGGAATACATAAAACATTAATAGATAGATAGAGAGAGAGAGAGAGAGAGAGAGAGAGAGAGAGAGAGAGAGAGAGAGAGAGAGAGAGAGAGAGAGAGAGAGAGAGAGAGAGAGAGAGAGAGAGAGAGAGAGGGTCAGATCTAACTAATACTGTACATACTTATTTCGCAGTTGGTTCCAGTATAGCCAGCGTTACAACTACAGATGTACTGATCTGCGTTGTCATAACACACTCCGTTTACACAAGGGTTTGAACTGCACACTGAAAACGAAAGAACATTATAAACTTCTTTCTGTCGTTCTGTCTTTCTTTCTTTCTTTTTTTATCCTTTTATTTTGTACAAATTAAATTAAAGACATAATTAAAAACTGTAGATAAAAACTAAAAATATTATTTATTTAAAAATTAAATTTAAAATGCTGTACATATAGTGATGGCAATCTTTTAACAACAGTAATAATAATATTTATATAAATAATAATAATAATAATAATAATAATAATAATAATAATAATGCATTATAAATTAACTAAACTTAACATTTTGTTTTTGATATGTTTACAATGTATGTAAATAATACTTACAGCCGGTTTCTGAAAATGAAAATGAAAAAAGTAGCATAAGTAATCGTGTATATTTTCATTAATCAGTAAAGGTGAATAGTAAATTAAATATAATAACATATTTATATTTGATTCTTTATGCTATAAGACAAATTATCGCGTCTGAAAACCATAAAAAAGAATTATCAGTGATTATAACAGTTCATACATTTTAATTAGCAATATGAAAGAGAGTGCGATGGAGATCGAGAGAGAGACATATATACAGACAGGGGCAGAGACAGAGAGAGAGAGACAGAGAGAGAGACAGCGAGAGAAGAAGAAGAAGACGAATGAAGGAAGGAAGGAAGGAAGGAAGGGAAGGAAAATGATAAAAATGATGTCACAGAGACAAAGAGTAAAGTTTTATAAATACAAAGACTCACTGGTGCAGGTTTTGCCGTCTCCAGTGTAACCAGAGTTACACGTGCAGTAATAACTACCAAACGTGTTCGTGCAAACCGCGTTACTGTCACAGTCGTTTGTCATACTACATTCGTCCACGTCTGAAATTTCAAAACGAATTCATTTGTTCGTTTAACAATAATGTTAATAATAATAATAATAATAATAATAATAATAGCAACAGTAATAAAATAACATATAACAAAACAAAAACAACAACAACAACAACAACAACAACAACAACAACAACAACAATAATAATAATAATAATAATAGTATATGTTTTATAGTATTATTCATGCAGCAGTCTCATTCATCATTTTTAATGATTAATAAAAGATTATTAAAACATCCAGAACGAACGGTAAGGGAGATAACTCTTTCAAACCTAATGCAAAAATAATTCTAAAGATAATTTTCACATATATTTATCAGTGAAACTAACCGGAACTGCACGTGGTTCCTTGGTAGCCAGACGTACAGGAACAAGCAAATCCTCCTCCTTGTATATTTATGCACAGTCCTCCGTTCTGACAGGGGTTTGAATCACAAGCAACTGTCAAAAGAACCTCAATTTTAAAACGACCTGATTCATAACAATTATCTTATACAGTACATGTTTTTCTCTGGGGGCGCATATATCTTTTTACCGTTATTTCATAATTCTAAAATAATATTTGATTATTCCAGTAAGAAAACCGAAATATTAATTAATTTTCAGTATCAAACCGAAAACTCGTTATGTATGTAGAAAGATATTAATCGATTAATAATACTCACGGCTGTTTTCTGAAACATAATATAAAAATAAAATGTATAAATAAACATATATATAAATAATATATACACACATACATATATCAACAGATACGCATATACACATACTTAAATCCTCACGCACATGGGACAAATGTACGCCGTCAATAACACATTATAAAAAGAAATACTAATGCATAAAGAATTTATTTATCTATTCATTCTTTTATTTATTTATTTATTTATTTATTTATTAACGTTTCCATGAACTTTATTAATACATCTTCCTACTACTTTGAACAAATCGTCCCGAACCAAACAAGAAAAGATGGTCTGAAAATAAATAAACAAAGCGAAAGACGTACGGGTGAAGAGAAAGACAAAGATAAAACAATAAATACAAAGACTCACTGGTGCAGGTTTTGCCGTCTCCAGTGTAACCAGAGTTACACGTGCAGTAATAACTACCAAACGTGTTCGTGCAAACCGCGTTACTGTCACAGTCGTTTGTCATACTACATTCGTCCACGTCTGAAATTTCAAAACGAATTCATTTGTTCGTTTAACAATAATGTTAATAATAATAATAATAATAATAATAATAATAATAATAATAATAATAATAATTATAATAATAATAATAATAATAATAATAGCAACAGTAACAAAATAACATATAACAAAACAACAACAACAACAACAATAATAATAATAATAATAATAATAATAATAATAATAATAATAATAGTAGTATATGTTTTATAGTATTATTCATGCAGCAGTCTCATTCATCATTTTTAATGATTAATAAAAGATTATTAAAACATCCAGAACGAACGGTAAGGGAGATAACTCTTTTAAATCTAATGCAAAAATAATTCTAAAGATGATTTTCACATATATTTATCAGTGAAACTAACCGGAACTGCACGTGGTTCCTTGGTAGCCAGACGTACAGGAACAAGCAAATCCTCCTCCTTGTATATTTATGCACAGTCCTCCGTTCTGACAGGGGTTTGAATCACAAGCAACTGTCAAAAGAACCTCAATTTTAAAACGACCTGATTCATAACAATTATCTTATACAGTACATATTTTTCTCTGGGGGCGCATATATCTTTTTACCGTTATTTCATAATTCTAAAATAATATTTGATTATTCCAGTAAGAAAACCGAAATATTAATTAATTTTCAGTATCAAACCGAAAACTCGTTATGTATGTAGAAAGATATTAATCGATTAATAATACTCACGGCTGTTTTCTGAAACATAATATAAAAATAAAATGTATAAATAAACATATATATAAATAATATATACACACATACATATATCAACAGATACGCATATACACATACTTAAATCCTCACGCACATGGGACAAATGTACGCCGTCAATAACACATTATAAAAAGAAATACTAACGCATAAAGAATTTATTTCTCCATTCATTCTTTTATTTATTTATTTATTTATTTATTTACTAACATTTCCATGAACTTTATTAATACATCTTCCTACTACTTTGAACAAATCGTCCCGAACCAAACAAGAAAAGATGGTCTGAAAGTAAATAAACAAAGCGAAAGACGTACGGGTGAAGAGAAAGACAAAGACAAAAGTTTTATAAATATACAAAGACTCACTGGTGCAGGTTTTGCCGTCTCCAGTGTAACCAGAGTTACACGTACAGTAATAACTACCAAACGTGTTCGTGCAAACCGCGTTACTGTCACAGTCGTTCGTCATACTACATTCGTTCACGTCTGAAATTTGAAGTAATAATAATAATAATAATAATAATAATAAAAATAATAATTTAAATGTGGTTTTCTTTAAAACAAATATTTTGAATCTGATAAAAAAAAAAATTTAAAACAATAAAAAGATGAATGAAATAATATTAAAATTAAAACATGAAACTAAAATAAAAATGTCTTATGAACCAGATGTGTGTCAAGAAAGATAACTCTGTAAAGGGTTAACTGAAAACGACAGTTTTGTGTAATGTTCATTAAAATTACCTCTAGGTGAATCGGTAATATATTTGAAACTAACCGGAAGTGCATGTGGTTCCTTGGTAACCAGACGTACAGGAACAAGCAAATCCTCCCCCTTGTGTGGTCACACACAGTCCTCCGTTCTGACACGGGTTTGAATCACAAGCAGCTGTTCAACAAAACAACAACAACCACAGTAATAATAATAACAATAATAATAATAATGAAAATAATAATAATATAACATACTTACTCATTGTTCGATATATAATTATTAGTATACATTAGTAACTATTCATTTATTTCTAAAACATTTTTTTTATTATTATTATTATTTATTAGTGACAAGGCAAAATGTCATTTATTTATCTATCTTTGTATCCATGTAAATTCACACACATGTTGAATTTCTATATTTAAATGCCTGTCTTTCAGTCTATTTATATAGTGTTGTATGGAACTATCTTTACAAACAAAAATAAAAATTATACTCACATTTAGCTGTATTAAGGAAAGAAAAACAAACAATGTATTTATTAATTTAAAAAAGACAATAAACTATATCTAGCATAAACATAAGTATTGACACAATTAATTAAAACATCAATATTTTAGATTATATACATATATATATATAGTGCCTTATCCTTCCAGTGCTCCATGACAGATAAAAGAAAGCAATACTTTAAAAACAGCCCAAAATATACGTTTATGATAATATATTAAAGATAGAAATAACAGTCATCATATTTGACTATTACTCTTTTATGAAAATCAATTACAGTTATTAAAACGTGATGAGATGTCGCCTCTTAATAATCGTTTTCCTCTTTCCCTCGACATGGTGCTATTTATCAGATTTGTTTCATGAAAGAGGTTTTCGAGGAATTTTGACAGTCATATTCATAAGCATGAAGCAGATAGTTATAAGCTTGCTTTAATCTTACAAATTTCGCAGTTAACTCCTTGGAAACCAGCAGGGCAGATGCAGATATACTCGTTTTCCCTGTCCAGACAAGTTCCTCCGTTTTGGCACGGTTTACTTGCACAAGCTGAAAGTGACCACGTTAAATTTAGAGAAAACAATTAACAGGGCAACTATGGACTTAAGAGACGTCATGGGCAAAAAAAATAAAATAATTAAAATATTGTACCTGTATTCACATCCATAAATAATAACTACGGCAATGAGAAGAAATATAGAATGAATTTTATATATCTATCGTAGATAACAATTAATTTACTATCAAAGAAGATAATATATATATATATTTTTTTTAGGGGTGGGAGGGTAACTTTCTGTCCACGTTTATAAATAAAAACAGGTGAGTTTTAGAAATGAAACTGACAACGTGATTTATAATACTCACGTGTGGATGATATAGCTGAAAGATAAAAAGTGAAAGATTTCCATTAGTTAAAGGATAATATAATTATTTTTTGTTTTCCACAAAGAAAAAGAAGTAAAAACAAAAAGCAAGAACTAATCGTCAAATTTCAAATGTGTAGATCTATAATACTCTGCATATGATTCCTGTATTGCTATTAAAATTTCATTTATTTATTTATTTATTCAGTTAGTTAGTTTTTTTGTTTGTTTATTGTTGTTGTTACTGTTATTGTTGTTGTTATTATTATTATTATTATTATTATTATTATTATTATTATTATTATTATTAAGAAGAAGAAGAAGAAGAAGTATATAAACGTAGTACAATAATGAGAAACCTTCAATTAATATAAAGCTTAGAAATAATAATATTATTAATGATGATTATTATGATAATGAAAATGATTATAATGTCGATGGCTATTACAACTACCGCAACAACAACTGCCACTACTGCTACTACTACAATACTACTAATAAGAAGAAGAAGAACAACAACAACAACGGCAACAACAAGAAAAAAGGAAAAAAGTCTAAACATATTCAGTGACATATTGATGACGTATCTAAAATATGTAGATCAATAATTCACACAAAGATTTTAAACGTATTGTTATTTTACCTGTTTCACAACGTGGTCCTTCGAACCCGTTTGGACAAGAACAGCCGTAGCCGCCAGAACTCTCTTCAAAACAGATACCTCCGTTTTCACACGGATTTGGGTTGCAAGCTAAGAGTCATGAAAAAGGAACAGTCAGTATTACGAAAATATTATTTATTTATTACAAATTTTATTTATTTATTTATTTATTTATTTATTTATTTATTTATTTTTAGAACTAGTTATTAATCATTAAGGATTTTAATTTAATATATTACGTAACGTTATTCGTCTTTTACAAAAAAAACTTTACTGGTCGATTTTATAATTATTATCATCATCATCATCATTGTTTATTCACATTCCTGACCGATAATCTGCTAAAATTATTTTATAAACTCACCCGAGTTTGATGCTAAAAACGAAAGAAAAACAAAAAGAAATCAAGGAATTAAATTATTCAAACGATAATTAAAAATCGTAAGATATAATTAGTGTGCTTGAAGTGTAGCTTCAAAGTGTATTAGTAATAACAATAATATTATAATTAACTGTTAAATAACCTGAGTCCTATTAAATTTAACTTGGAAATGGCATCAGTAACGTTAAAACTAAATGCGAAAATAACATAAATAATAAAATTAAATGTTAAATAACATAAGTAATGTTAAAATGTCATAAGAATATTTTCAAAATCAACTGTGAAATAACATAAGTAGCATTAAAATGAATTAAGTTTCAACACGTGTGTACCTATTTCACAGTTGACGCCAGTGAACCCGTCTGGACACGAGCATGCGTGGCCATCACACGAATCAACACAGATACCTCCATTTTGACACGGATGATAAAAACATTCTGTAAAAATAAATGTATTATTTAATTAGTTCATTAATTAATCAATTAATAATAGCAAGAACAAACAAAAAAATGACAAATGAGCAAAAAAAAATCTACTGCAACAACTTTTAAAAATGCCAGTAAAGATAATATTACTAGTTTTCATTTATACATCTAACATACTGAATATGCAGATCCTTCTGCTGTTGTTAGAAACACAAATATCATAAACCACAACAATAATAATAATAATAAAATAATTTAATAATAATAATAATAACAATAACAAAGTAACAACAACAACGACAGTAACAATAGCAATAAAAATACACGAAAATTAGCATGTTCAATATATTACAGGATTAAAATTGAAGGGAAATAACTGCGATCAGTATACGAAACACTAATATTTCTTTTCTTTTCTTTTAATATCATTTTTTCTTCTTTTTTTTCTTCCCCCCCCCTCCCGAAAGTATTATAAATAACTATGTATGCGAGAAATTAACTGAAGTTGAAAAATTTATCCTAAAGATCATTTACGTAAGAAAACTTCACTGTCATCTGTTAAACGTGCTTGTAGAACTTACCTTGTAAAACACACGAGGAGTTGATTTTGCTGAAGTATCGTCCATCATCGCATTTGTAAGTATTCCAGTAACCTCCATAGCAGAAATCAAACTTAGTGCAGTCCAGGGGATTGGGTCTCATCGTAAATGCTTGACAGACCCCGCCATCTGTAATTTAAATAAATAAATAAAAACCTACAATAATCCCGACAATAAGATTCCAAACAAAAAATAATAATATATCTTAAAAGAGAAGTAAAATAATTCAAATATTTATAATCTGTATATGAGAAAGATTGGAAAAAGTATTTGTTTCCAGCACTCGCCGTTAACTTTACCATAATTTGATTTCAATATTCAGCTTTGTTATACTAATGGTTGGATCAATTTGTTGTTAATGGTAGGATCAAGAAGCAAATGAATATTTGAATTCAGTTCAAATCGACTTGGAAGAAAGGTAAAGAATCAGAAATAACATACTTTTGATATGTGTGTGTGTGTGTGTGTGTGTGTGTGTGTGTGTCAGAGTGCATGTGTTAGTATGCACGTGTATTTTCTATACTTACCGTTTTCACAACGAGGTCCACTAAATGACCCCGTGCACTGACAAACGTAACTTGAACCGGAAACACTGCAGACGCCATTGTTTAAACATGGATTTGGATTACACGCTGAATGTACAACAAAATACTATACTGTGTGTTAAAGTTTTATTTATATATTTAATTTAACTCATTCTTTTTCTTCTCATTATCTTCACGATTATCTTCTCATTCAGTTTGATTTATGAAAAGAGTTTAGGAAACATTACGAGAACATTATGTATGTATGGTTGTGTATACATGTATGTATGTGTGTGTGTGTCTGGATGCGTTTTTGTGCGTGTCTGTGTGTGTGTGTGTTTGAATTTGAATTTTGCTTTCATATACTCACGATCGGAATTCTGATCTGCAATGAAAACGTTTATCATTTTTATTAATCATACAAGAATAATAATTGGTTTTGTAACAAATAAAAAGGCATTATTATATTAATAGATATTTTTGTTTTAATATTTATTTATATGTTTATTTGTTTGTTTAAGTCAGGTGTATTAAAGTATGGGTGTGTATGTGACATTTAGTGCAACTTTTTGTCTAATTCATAAAACAGGTATTGTATGTTACATTACATTACGTTTCGATACATTACATTACAAAATTGTACTTACCACAGTTGACATTGACTGGCAGGTCACAGAATTTGGTTTCAGTGTTGGCCTGGGCCGGGTTGAAGTAAAACTGCTGTCCGTTGATCACCGGACAGTTTAGTGCCCTCCATGTCCCACTGGTGCAGATGTAAAATGACTGACAGCGAGTAGGATACGCCATTTTGGCACCTTCAGTACTGCAGCTGGTACCTGAATCAAAGAGTCGTATTGTTATAGAGTTGTATCAGAATAAATGGTTCAGACCTAAAATGCTGTTGAGTGCTCGAATGGAAATTAAATTAAGTAAATTCTGAACACCTACCTTCAGTCGATCCTCCGGTACCTCCACTTCCTCCTGTTCCAGCTGAGAAAACAAAATAATTTTTAAAAGAAAATATAGAACGAACATTTCAATTTTAGAAGAAGAGAGAGAGAGAGAGAGAGAGAGAGAGAGAGAGAGAGAGAGAGAGAGAGAGAGAGAGAGAGAGAGAGAGAGAGAGAGAGAGAGAGAGAGAGAGAGAGAGAGAGAGAGACGGAAATAAAATTTATGTTGTGACTGATAAGTTAGAGTATAAACGTAGACTCTTCTATAATCAAATTCAATGTGCCGATAAATTTTAACTTTTATACAGAGGTTCATTTTTTAATTTTTTTATAATCTAAACGTTGATAGTTCTATATTTATCTTAAAACTTAGCATATTGCGACATCCCTAGATTCAAAACGTAGATTTTTCTATAAATAATTATAAAGGTGTCGACACCTACTCTTTTCAGACAACAAACAGGTACTCCTGTAATAAAACGTTAGCAGGTAAGAACTAAGAAATGGCTGTACTTACCTGTTTCACAGCGCGAACCTGTGTACGATCCGACACACTGACAGGTAAAACTGCTCCCGTCAGACGTGCACACACCTCCGTTCAGACAGGGACTCGAGCTGCAAGCTGTCGTTTAAAAGCACGATGAGAATGAACGAAGGAAAGAATGAATGAATGAATGATGGAGGAATGAATGAATGATGGAGGAATGAATTAATGATGGAGGAATGAATTAATGAATGAATGAGGAAGAAAGGAAGGAATGAGGAATGAATGAATGAATGAGGGATGAATGAATGAAGGCAGGAAGGAAGGAAGGTTTGGAGAAATGATTGAATGAATGAATGATAAAGAAAGAACGATTTGGAGAAATGAAGGAATGAGTGAATGCTAAAGAAAGAACGATTTGGAGGAATGAACGAGCAGTGGAATGAAGAATGGACGAATGAATTAGGAATGACGAGATAGAGGAAAGAAGGAATATTTGTTTAGCGACACCTTATCACATTTTTATATTAGCATTTAACAAGAAGTCAAACATGCCGCATTTTATTATCAGAGTTTGAAACGGTAATTATTTTTACTGACCATTAGAAAAATACATTTTTTGTTTTACAAAAAAACAGATAGTTGTGCTTTCGATGTAGCTGTCTTAGAGCAGTAGCTGGATCGAGAAATTGCCCAAAATATGAATGACTGAGTTTAATGTTACTGTAAGTCTGAGATCTCTCTGCTGTTCGGTTATACAATTTTCTGACTATGTACAAAGAAATCGAGGTATTAAAAAGATAAATAAAACATTTAGACTGAAACAAGTAACTGTACAGATTACATCAACCGAAGGTTTGTATTAAACAGAGAACTAACAATTGTTATGAAAGAAAATTTAAAATGTACTTACGATTCGTTGGATCTGAAAATTAAAATAAAGAGATATATATATATATATATATATATGTGTATGTATATATATACATGAATGTGACATGTTTTATTAAAAACAAAATCCGTTATTATGGCTTCTGTGGTAACTGTTCAACCTTCTCTGATGTTTTATTATTATTAATATTATTATTATTATTATTATTATTATTATTATTATTATTATTATTATTTTGAAATTAAATTTAGTTGACGTTTAATTAACTAAATTTAATGTAAAATTAATAATAATAATAATAATAATAATAATAATAATAATAATAATAATAAATAAATAAATAAATAAATAAATAAATAAAAATAATAATATATAACTGAATACGAACATTATGTCACAAAAATACAACTACTTCATTTTCAACGATGTTTAACCATTCCTATCATCGAAGTTTTTTCACTAACTGGCTTATCCCATTTTTTTTTTTTAATTTTCTCTACCAACATACGTCTCTCTTCACTCACCATAACATATCTTAAAATCAACTCTTTACTCTTCTGTTGCCTGTTGTTAGTTTGAATACATTATACAGCCTGACGTACACCACTTGTTTTTGTAATCTTGAAATCTTTAATCGTCATTTATATAACACGAGATAAAAAAAAAAAAAAAAAAAAAGAGAGAGAGAGACCAGCCAGTTCGTGAAAACAGTTACGTTTTTAATGTACGTAAAATCAAAACGGAATTCAGTGGGCACGGTCTAGAACGGGATAATCATGGATTTGAAAACAACTCACCGGATGACTGCGCACACGGTGGATTTTTGGCTTTGACGGCGTCGATGTAGTTGAGTGCGTTCAGCTCGGGGTCCCACCACGTGCCCGGGGCCACGTCTTTCTTGACCCACACGCCGTACGAGCACTGCCAAAATACCGTGCAGTCCGAGTCGTCGCCGACGTGCGCGTTATCTGGCGAGCACGACGACGTGGATGACGTGCCAATAGGAGCCGCATCACTGTAGAAGAAGGCTGTGAAAAATATTTTTTTTAAAAAGCGTAAAGTCTCGGATATAAAATAATAATAATAATAATAATAATAATAATAATAATAATAATAATAATAATAATAATAATGATAATAATAATAACAGTGATGATGATAATAATAAAAAGAATACTAATAATAATAATAACAATAATGATAATAGTAATAACAGTGATGATGATAATAAAAATAAGAAGAAGAAGAAGAAGAAGAAGAAAATGATACTGTTTAAGAAATCCCATACAGACATGATCATCACAGCCATAACTATAATTACAAACGATATTGCTACAATTACTAACATCACTGTTAACACAATTAGAGCAGTTACCGCAACTCCTGCTATTAATATATCTATATAAAATTTAATATTACTACTACTGCTATCACCACTACTACTACAACTACTACAACTACAGCTAATGGAGCTATAACTGCCAATAAAACAATTATTATTTGTAATAATGAACAGCCTGTCTCTGTTTATTACTATTATTATTATTATTATTATTATTATTATTACTGCTACTAATACTACGACGAAGATGTCTCTAAACTGTTACGTACACCGCAGTAACAATAACAATAAGAAAACTATTGTAGTATTTACTAACTTTATCAGAAAGAACTAATAAATAATGAAAGAAAGAAAGATCAGCTGCATTAGTAGTAGCAGTATAGTAGCAGTATAGTAGCAGTAGTAGTAGTAATAGTAGTAGTAGCAGTAGTAGTAATAGTAGCAGTATAGTAGTTGTAGTAGTAATACTAGTAATAATAATAGTAATAGTAGTAGTAGCAATTGTACTAGTAGTAGACGTAGTAGTAGTAGTAGAAGTAGTAGTAGTAATAATAATAATAATTATAATAATAATAAAGCTATCGAAATACTTTTTTTTTTCTTTTATATTAAGCTCTAAAACGTGGGCCAGAAAAGCATTACCTGCTACAAACAGAAGCAATATCTGATTCATCTTCAGAGGTTGGTCAGACGTAAAGCGTAATTTTAAGTTTCTAAAACTTATAATATTGTGTATTTAATATATTATATAGGTAGGTCTGCATAATGCGAAACGTCAGTCATCTTGTTAGTAAACTTTCTGTCAGCCGTCAATAACTCAACGACAGGGATGGGTAGTCACAACACTGGGCGTGTCTTCTTGTTTATTGTTTGTTCATAACAATACCGGGTGCGACCAGATGAGAAATATACACTATGAGACATAAGAAAGTTAATAGAGTCCACTGCAGTGGCACGTGACACACAGGCTGACAAACGGACTAACATACAGACAGACAGACAGACAGACAAAGACTGTTACATTATTTGCTCAGCCAGTAAAACAAATCTAATTTATTAAAATTAAAAGCAACAAAAGCTTTCTTAATAAATAAAATTAAGCCAACAAATTAGAGAGTTATAAAAGATAAAAATTTAGTAATAAAACATATTTATATAAAAAAAAAAACTAATATTTGATGAATAAACATTAAATGTATGAATACCATATGTATGTCTAAATAAATAATTAACAACAACAAAACGCAACAACAACAACAACAAAAATAATAATAATTTAAATAAATAATAAAACTATTTATGTATTTATGACAGACGAACACCGTTAAATAATATTAAAATTATTTCGTTTTCTTACATTAAATTAAAATATCCTTAATGATTAAAGACTAGTTTTTATTAAAAAAAAAAAAAATTGCCTGGCTATATCTTTCTCAACGATGCAATATAGCTTTTTAATTATATCTGCAAGTCAAACGTCAGTTTCTTTTTCTGTGTCTTACTGTCTTATTGTAATGTCTGCATCATTAACATATTCACTGCCGAAAGGATTTCGCTATTTAATTTGATCTATAGTATAGGCAAAACAATAATCAGACACCATACTGGACTGATGGACATAAGATGCACCATATCGGGTATAATTTAAACGTCAACATGATCTTATTTGCAATAATGCATACTAGTTTTCAAATGTCGACATTTTCTTCTGTTTATTATTACATAATGCAAACGTCAAAATTTTCAGTTTAATGAGTAATTCAAATTTCAGCATTATCTTATGCTCGTTAATGTCTAATTCAATGTCCATATTATCCCACGTGGTTTAATTTCTGATTCAAACGTCAAACGTTATCTAAGACAGATGATTGAGAAAATGTGAAAGAAACAGAGAAAAGACCGAGACAAAGAGACAAAGGTAAAACATTCAGAACTTTCAGAAAAGGAGAGAAATATATACAAATGAGAGAGAGAGAGAGAGAGAGAGAGAGAGAGAGAGAGAGAGAGAGAGAGAGAGAGAGAGAGAGAGAGAGAGAGAGAGAGAGAGATAGCATTTTCTTAATCGTTCCATTAAGTATAATTAAGTACTAAATGTTTAACAAAAAAATGACTAAACAAAAATCGTTCATAAAGACATTCGTGTTCATGTGTTTACTTATTAATAAAATAGTCTAATCCACAAATAAATATTTTAGCCGCAGTGTTTTGTGTACGTACAAGATGTAGATTAGTAAGTTCTTTGAACTAACCAGTCGCACCCACTGCTCGGCCCGGTGTGTAATCGGAGATAACCGTGTTTCACCAGAGGTACATTGTTGCCGAATATTTTGTTAGTTTCGCGGCATAATTTGTTGCAAGTGATTGAACTGCTTGTTCAAAGAACAGACCAGGATTTCGGTTGTTTGACAACGTGTCGACGGCAAAGCCAAGAGAAGAAACGCGATCCACGGGACGAGACGAAGCCGTTTCTGCTATAGAGGTACGAAAACCGCCATCTTGCCCGAAACGTGCGTGCAATAATGGAAGTATATCGTGCAAGTTCAAGTCTTTTGTCCTGCGAAAAGCCAACTTATTAAGTTTTTCCTAAATCATCACTAGAACGTGCGTGCGAGAAAGAAACTCTCTTCCCCTCGTACATAATAATGATAATAATTCTTTCATAAACGATATATTTAATATTAATATAAAAGCCGTGGGAAGGGTTCCTTCATTGTAACCGTGCACGTGCTTCCAAGGCGGGTAACTCTGCAAACTGTGTAAAATCAGATTAAAGGACAAAGAGTGTACTGCGCCACAGAGAATACTGGATAGTTTTTTTTTTTTTTCAAAAAGAATTCCTGTGAGGCAGAAAACTGATAGCTTTGACTCATAATTTTTCTTTCTTTCTTTCTTCTACACGATATTTATTTCAGCACGACTGTGACAGCAGTGATCCATGTCACACTGACACGCTAGCAAAACTAATTTCGAGTGCAGTAAGTGCTAGCGTTTTAAGAGTTCCTTAACATATGTTTAGTTCTCATATACCTTTAGGTATTACACATACATTTATAGATACATACATATCATCATACATACATACATACATACATACATAACGACATCTCCATATTTGAATTTCCTACTGTATATATAAGTATGTATGTATGTACGTACACACACACACACACACACATATATATATATACATACACACACATATATACAGAGAAAGACAGAGATACCCAAATACACATACATTTACACATACACATTCATACTAAAGGGCCATATTAACAAACGAAATGTCAAACTGACGCTATTATATAACAATGATACAATCCCTAGAATAAAATTCTTTTCTTCCTCTACTTCATTGTTTTTACTTATTTGTTTGTTTTGTTTTGTCTTATTAAATGTTTTTTTTTTGTTTTTTCTTTTTTTTTCTTTTTTTTTTCCCCGTTTTAGGTGAAAGAAATAAACAAGAAAACAATAATAGTTTCGTCATGCTTTTAAAATAAACTTACAGTTCTTCTTTTTCTTATCTTTTTTCTTTTCTTTTCTTTTCTGTCTTTTCTTTCTTTTCTTTTCTATTTCTTCTTTTTCTACTTTATTGTTGTTGTTGTTGTTTTTAATTCTTTTTTATTGGCCTATGGTTCTGTTGACAGTTCTCAAAAATATGGCATAGTAGGTCGAAGGATCAAATCTGCATGACGCAACGTCTGTTAAGATATTTCACTTTTCAGATTGATCCCAAGACTGACTTTGATCTACATCACAAGTGTTATCTAATCAGGGGCAGTAACAGAAATCCTTTGTATTATAAATATAAAAATTAAATATTAAATACTTAATTATCATTATTTATTAATATGCTAAGGTATTAATAAAACATTTAAACTTATTATTTATTATTTATTTATTTTTTTTTATTTTTTTATGAATGTGTATTTTTATCTATTTATGTATATATGTATATCTACGTATATTATATATGTGTGTACGTACGCATGTATATATGAATATACCAAATTTTTCTTTAATTATTCATCATTTTTTTCTTGTTTATTTTGTTTTGTTGTTGTTTTTTGTTTGGTTTTTTTTGTTTGTTTTTTGTTTGTTTTGTTTTTGTTTTTTTTCTTCTTTTATTTCTTAATTATTTGTTTTGTTATTTTTTTGTTTTTTTTTTTTCTATTCTGTTTTCCTGTGTTTGATGGGCGTGTGAGATACAGTAGTTATAGGGAGTGGCTTGGTGAATGAAGAAACCACGCCTTCATTTTCTGGATGAACTAAGTTCTGTTGCATAGCGAAGATTGTATAAATCACCATATTTTCAAATTAATAACAACCTCAGACATCGAGATTTTGTCTTCGACGACAAAGATGGCCAAGCTTATAATTATTACTGTCGGTAAGTTCTATTTACAATAGAAATAATTCAAAGTCAGAAAAACAGTAAGATAGTTTAATAATATAATCTCTATAGAGAACATATTAGGTCCGAAGAAATAATTAATTATAAACCTATTCTCTCTCTCTCTCTCTCTCTCTCTCTCTCTCTCTCTCTCTCTCTCTCTCTCTCTCTCTCTCTCTCTCTCTATCTATCTATATCTCTCTATCTCTCTCTGTCTTTCTCTCTCTCTGTGTCTCTCTCTGTCTCTCTGTCTCTGTATCTATCTCTCTTTTTGAGTGCGTCTCTCTGTGTGTCTCTCTCTGTCTCTCTGTCTCTGTATCTATCTCTCTTTTTGAGTGCGTCTCTCTGTGTATGTGTCTATATACTTATATATATATATATATAGACACACACACACACACATACACACACATACACATATACATAAACAGAGAAAGAGCTTTCTATCCCCATCCCTTTCTCCATCTTTCTCTCTTTCCCCTCTTGTTCTCTCTTTCTTTCTTAGTCTGTCAATCTCTATCTCATTTTTTTCCTTTCTCTGTGTCTCTTTCTTTTCACCTAAGACTTTAGGTTTTTGTATTTTCTCTTTATCCTCCAGTGTTTGCTACCTAGATAGTTAAAACCATATTTTTTACATATAACTAATGCTAAAGTTGTATATAAAACAGTTAGTTTTAATGGTTAGTAGATCTCGATAACTTTTTTTAGTCTGACAAACAATGAATCGCATGATCAAATCTAGATATTGCTGTTTGGCTAATACCAGTTCCAGGCACTGTCCTGTTACTGTTGGTAAATCGAAATATTTATGTATAAATATGTGATGAAAGATCGTTTAATTGTAAGTTACGATAATGTGAAGATTTACTTATTATTTTTATTTATTTATTTAGTTTTTTTAATAAAATTGCACAACTGCTTACTATAATACAGACAAGTAATATTAAAACATGCTAAGATTTCGTTAAATGAATATTCATTTTGTATTCTTGTAATCTAAAATATTGTTCTAATAAATTAATAAAAATCAAGAAAACAATAGATAAATCATGCTAAATCTCTTTAATTATTTTTGTTGATTACAGCTCTGGCGATGCTTTTCGGTGAATGTCAAGGTCAAACGGAAGGCGCCGCGTGCTCCGAGTCGTCCAGCGTGATGAAAGCCGACCCAGCGGGAGACTGCTCCAAGTTCTTCCGCTGCGAGGCAAACAAATACATGTCCTACGTCTGCACCGCGGGCATGGTCTTTGACAACGACCACTGCACCTGGCCGGAGATGTCACGGTCGTCTTGCAAAAGTAATTTCTTTGTTTCTCTTATACAAAATATGACTACAGTTGTTGTTGTTTTTTTTTTTTTTTTTGTTTTTCGTCGGTTTAATAGTAAAGAGATGTATAATATAATATAACTGTATTATGTAGCTAGAAATGTCTTGTAACAAATATATATATAATATAATGTATAAGCTTGATAATACATATAATATATGTAACGGCAGCGTGCTTTGTAACAATAACATACATACTTTTGTTCATTTTTATTTTTTATTTATTTTATTTTTTCTTCTAGAATTTCAATTTTAACATTTTATGTTACGAATTATATGGCATTCTTTTAGTCCGATAAAGGATGATGTTACAACAAACGTATTAATCTGTATCTACGTATTTAAGAAACACGGTAATCTAATATTTCACTGCCACAAATAATTTATTATATTTATGCGGGTTTTTTTTTTTACTTCGTCTGTAGAAGAACATAGAAATATAGCCGTCCAAGTTCGTAAAGAAAGGACAAGTAATGGAATTTAACACCCCATACTTTCTTCTGGCGATAACTGAAAAAATGTTATAAAGATATTTTTTTGTTAATATTTTTTTAAATGAAAGCATTATCTAGCATTAAATTAATAAAATCAAATGAATATAAGGCCATATGACATATAGAAAATGTTTGGTATGTCATATTACAGTATGTTTGTTTTCGATTGCTTACTTATATTACAAAAAGAATATAATTTAATTTGTAATACGACATTAATTGATAAATTATCTTTTGTGTCTGGGTTTCTGGTTGTGGGCGAGTGTGTGTAGGTATGCGTCGTATATATTGTATTATAACAACTGTATAGAATAAAGGAAGAGACAGAATATGAATAGGTCGAGCGTTATACAAATCACAGAATTCCAAAAATAATTAAATTTAAAATGCACGTAGTAGATCACTTTCACTGCAAGACAGGGAGGAGACAACCGGAATTCCAGATTTTCCAGTTTTTCAACCAAGGTTTAACATATAGCTACAACATAAAATGAAAAGTGAACAATGAAATTTCATTTAACAGTGGAAATTAATACACTTGGAAGCGGGATATCATAATCTTTGCATCACAACGCATTTAAGGCGAGCTAATTTTTCTATAATCTCTTAAACAAATGAGAACATTTTCCTGTTCATTCAACTGCGCTGTGTTTCTCTTCCATACCAAATTATCCTCTTCATTTATTGCTAGTACGTTTTCTTAGGAAGCATTTCCCATGAGCACAACTTAAGTCGGTTAAGTTGGCAAAAGCAATTTGGCAAAAGCGATTTAACACTAAATCGGTAAGCACGAATACTGAATAAGATTGCAGTGAAAACAAATTGTCCGTAGCGTCAAACTAAGCCATTTAATTTTCGATCTGTCGGTTTCAGCATGGCTTCAAGCCGTTGCACTGACGATGTAAAATAAGAATACGACAACGTTCTTTTTGTGTCAGTAAAAGTTATTTTATTTTTATTTAACGCACTGGTGGAAACTCCATAAAGTGTACTTCGTCGTGTGGTAAAAATTGTGTAAATTTCTTGAAACTTTTTACTTGCCCCAGGGTGCGGTTTTGCATATAGTAAAAGTTAAGCCAATTACGTATGTTGTTGCTTTTTTCAATCAAGTAGTTATTTATTTATTTATTTATTTATTTATTTATTTTTATTTTTTATTTTTAATTTTTTAATTTTTTAATTTGTTTTTTGTTGTTGTTGTTGTTTTGTTGTTTTTGTTTGTGTTTTTATTGTTGTTTTTGTTGTTTTTTAATACATCGTTTCAAATTCGGTGGTTCTTATGTCTGAGATCTATGTAAAATTATCTACCAATAGTGCAATTCCCTGCAGATGTAAAAAGGTCCTGTAAATTGATCCTAATGGCCCCAAAAAAGTGAAGGAGATAGAGTATATTAATTTGTTGTTGAAAATACCTTTCCTTTAATGTGATTACCGAGCGTATTAAATTGCGATTGAAATAGTTTGTTTGAATGAGCGTATATATCTAATACATATTAATAGTTTTACACTGCGCTTTAAGCACATTTTAATCGTTTCTGATATAAATTAACTTGTTTTCTCTTCTATTTTCAGCGCCAACGAGATCTGGTGTACCGCTAATTTCCATCGATCAAACCACAAGTATGTATTTTATTTTTATTTTATCTTTGTTATTAAACATTGCATTATTAACACATATGGGATAAAAACAAAATTATAACTGCGATATTTTTATACAATGTATGGATCATGTTTTTATTTTAAGAATATTAAATGAATAAATTTCTTTATGTAATTTGGGGGTTTTATTTCCGCCAGACTGTTTGTTGTTGTTGTTGTTTCCGGGTTAGTGTGTATGTTTTTTTTTAGGGGTGGGGTGGGTTTTTTATTTTGTTTTTTTGGGTTGGTTTTTTTATTTTTTATTTTTTATTTTTTTTTTATTGTTTTTGGATTGTTTTTTTTTTTTACTGATATGAATTATAACTACTGTTTATTTTATTTATTTTTTATATATATTATTATTTTTTTTTTTTTTGCTGACTATATCTACAGTTTATTTAATTTTTTATTTTATTTTACTAATACGAGTTATAACTAGTGTTTATTTATTTATTTATTTATTTATTTATTTATTTTACTGATACGCGATATAACTAGAGTTTATTTTATTTCAGCCTGTGTTTATCAGTGTCCGGCGACACAGTCCACAGTGTATCCGGACTGGAACGACAACGGCAAGCTGTACATCTGTAAAAGCGGGAAGCTGTACCTGGCGTCGTGCTCTGACCTTGGGACATCCCCGTCCTACTCCTACTTCGACCCAACCTTTAAGTCCTGCGACCAAATCCAGTCAAGCCGCAACGTGCACTTTGTGCAGTTCAGACGTTAACCAATCAGAGGCGTGGAAAACGCAGCTAAGACGCTGTATCTGAAAATAATTTTCTTCAGTTTCTTTTTTTCTGTAAAATAAAAAAATAATAAAAGCAAAAACGTAATAAAATAGAAAGATAGAAAAATCAGAGGGGCTTTGATGTTCGTATTATGTTCTTGTATAAAATGATCGACTTTGCAAAATTATTATAATATAATGCCGGCAGTAATTGAATTAATATCTTAATGTTGTTCATTTTGCTAATGCGTGTCTGTAATAAATTTAAAAACTAATTTATATCTGTATTCAAAAAGTTGTAATTAGAATGATCATTTGGAACCTAAATTGAAATCTTTTTTTATTTGTAGATTTTTTTTTTTTTTTTTTTTTTTTTAGTTTTTATTTTAAGAGAAATTTAAATTTGTTATAAACTTTTCCACATAGCCATTAAATTTGTGTTTAAATAAAATTATAACCGCTGCTATTGGTATGTTATTATCAACTGTTTATGCTTAGTAAACAAAATAAATGAAGTAAAATTATTTAAAAAAAAACAAAAATAAATATAATTAAAATAACTCTCTCTCTTATGAAGACTGAACACAATCATAGCTTCATAATGATGGAGGGGGTTAATAAAATGTAAAAATTTAAATAAAAAGACGAATAAGACTGGAAATAACGTACTATGCAGAACAAAATTATATATATATATGTCAGCTTCCTCAGTTATCTGACCATGATTTACATCACTTTTTTAATTGTTTAGCGACAACAGTGAAACCAGTTAGTGTCCCAGAGTGAACCGTAAAACCAGTATCTGTTGTCTGCTACCATTTTTACAGACTCCAGTTAAACTAGTAGTATTTCATTTTTCAGAATAAAAACTATGAAATTCCAGAACTTAAACACGCACACGCATACACACACGTTCTACACAGATACACAAATGTCATTAGCATACCGTACGGTTAAGGAAGGATTGTTTCTATTTGTAGAATCTTCTTCTGTTCACGATTTAGTGTTAGCAATAAGCCAGTATTAATTTCATAAAGACAGCTAATCTTTTTCATTTATCTGTTTATATTCTCTGTATTACTACTAATTAGCACTGTAGATTTTATTGTTCAAAATAAATCATCAGCAAATGAAGACTGCATATAAATTGTGGATTCTAATCTCTTTATCGATTGCAGTTAGCTGTTTAGTAATGAAATAAATAATTAATTAATTTATAATTTAATGAATTATAGATGAATTTAAAAATATAAATGTTTTGTGTTAAATTACCAAAACAATGCAAAATATCAAATTTATAATTTATTGTTAATGATTTCGTTTCAAAATTGTTTACATATTTAAAGATTATATGTTCTCGTACAATAATAATAATAATAATAATAATAATAATAATAATAATAATAGCAACAACAACAACAACAACAACAATATCAATAATAATAACGATAGTGATGATGATTGTATATATCATACATTTTTATTTCATTTTATTAATTTTATTTATTTTTTTTTAATTAAGGCTATAGGTTTATTATGTTAATAACAAATACATCAGCAACGTACATAACGTAGACATCGATGGAACATCACACGAAATATTTGTGAATGAGCAGGAACAAGATCAAGACACCGAGTTTAAAATATGATATTTCATTGCCTGTTTACGAAACATTAAGCTATTTGTTATCAGTGAAACAATCGTTTAAGCAACGATTCCAGAATCTCAACCTCAACATTTGACATCTGATTTGATCTGAACTGAACCGTATTTACACTCTGGATGTATTTCAACGGCATTTGAGATACCCTGTATAAAATATAACAACATAATACATCACATTCCTTAAAGTAATGATATATTCATACATTTATACATGTAAACAGGTTTATACCTACAAATGCGTCGTATATTATTTACAGACAGAGTATATATTTTACATAAAATTAAAATCATAAAAAAATATATATATTTCAGCCTTGGATCTTACAAATATTCATAATTTTTGGCAGAAAACTGTTAGCTTAATGGTGAAAAATCAAATTAATATTAATTATGTATAAAATGCAAAACACGACTACAGTTAAGCGGGGAAAAATAACAATTTCCTGTTCGTAGAAATTGAGGGCAAAAAAGAAAAAAAAAGATAATTAAGTTAAGAGCGGTTGTGTTTTATGTGGTTCACAGAACAAGTATTTAAAATAGAAATGACAAAATCCATTATCTTAAACTAGAACATCATAAATATGAAATGTTTTTTTGTTATGGTTATAGAACATTAAAGATGAACAGGTTTTATTATAAATACAGAGAAAAATAATAAATACGGACTGACAAGTACTCCGTTTTCCTACAGTATACTCACATATGATCTGACAGATACGAACTTAATTACCTTTTTTGGGTATATAAACATATATTTAAAAATTTAAATAACGACAAACGTACAGAAACATGTATTTAAATAACCTAATAAATGTTATATGGGATATTAAGAATAAATCAAAATGTAAGAAGTTTAGATGAACATTTTAACTTTAATTTATACAGAAGATCGTGTTTGAAAATGTCATGTACGCAAACTGTTTGATTCCGGCTACTGTTCATTTATCATTATTCATCAGCCATTAAAGCTCACATTGTACTGCAACAAGTGCATTTCACGATCTGGTTTCTTGACAATGTTTATTTCCACGTGGAATTCAAGCTTGGAGCTTGTCATCAATTAACGTCCTGTTTTTCTTCAAGACGAGAATATTGGCATTTAAGTAGAGCTACTTCAGAAGAATTTACATCTCTAACCAGCTCTCTCACTTAAATCGCCGCCGTAAAAGAAAGGAAAACATGAATAAAATAAATAAAACATAGAGTCTGGGTTTTTTTTATTATTACTATTATTATTATTATTATTATTATTATTATTATTATTATCATATTCGTCATCAAAACTCGTGCTTATCGTAATAATAACGGTACACATTACTGTTGTCATTGTTTCTATTTTTAGAACTCCTAACGGTCGAGGGAAGTTAACGTGGTTATCGTTCCTTTTCTAACACCTGCACGTCTTCTATTGAATAAAACGAACAAAAAGCGTTACATATAGCGTCATGGCGTGTTCAGAAAGTCTACTGTCAGAGTCGACTCGATAAAACTCGGCTGAAATGAATCGGTAGGCTTTCATGATAAAATCCTGTCTTTTATTTTTCTTTTTTCTTTTTTATTTTTCACTCAAATTTATCTGTATGTATTTATTTTTTATTTTTTATTTTTATTTTTTTATTTTTTTAGAACTACTACTATTGTTGTTGTTATTGTATTTTTATTAGTATTACTAATATCGTATATAATACACACACACACACATATATAAATCTAATCCTGTCTTCTTTTTTAATTACATTTTCCTGATGAACGTCTGTTATTTTAGAACGTGATGCCGACACCACTTTCCCACAGACGGTGAATCTGAGCTACACTTGCATTCCTCTGTGCTTGTCGACGTGTTGAACTTGCTACAAGACGGCTTTACAACTCCCGTTAACAAGTCGGTAATGGTCGATTTAATGTTTTCGTTTGTCTCAAGGGACTCTTCGTGCAGTGTGTAAAATGAAGAGGAAAATAAATTAGTAAAAACTATCGACTGACATTTCCGAGTATCCGATAACTGATAAACACTGTTCTCTAATGCTTTTCCGACCGAGGTAATTGATTATATTTATGTGCACGCTGGAGAAAAAAGAAAGAAAGAAAATAAAAACATTGTCTTGCTTTCTTCTAATAGATTAAAAGGCGAAAAAAAAAAACTAAAGGAGCGTTGTAACTGGTCTGGTGCGCTGCTAGCGGGGGGAAATGATAGACAGTGCGGCGATAACCGAAGCCTGAGGATACAAAGCAAGTTTTGAGGTTTATGTTGATATACGCACGTATACGAGGCGGCGAGGAAGCGTAAAGTTTTATCTGGGTAATTCGGAGCACGAAACAACATGCCGTGGGCAAACCGTAACTCGAGGAAATGCCGCTCAAGTTTGCTTGTCGCTGCAAAGTGAAGTCGTCCGTCGTCTGCATCGTTCTGTACATCGTCGCGTTCAACGTGCTCTGTCTGTATTACCTGACGAAGTCGACGTCGCCGTGGATGATGAGCCATGGGCCGTTCTACATGCCCGGGCCGCGCTGGAACACCTGGACGTGTAAACCGGTGAGAATGTCGTCGTCACCGATGTCGCTGACAGCTCTCGCTAGTTTTCCGGGTTCGGGCAACACGTGGGTTCGACACCTGATACAACAAGCTACAGGTGAGTTGACGTATGCTTTGAATAAAGGGAGGGGATAACTGAATGAATGAATGAATGTGTAAATGGATGGATAAATGGATGGATGGACGGAATTATATAAAAACAAACAAACATTTTTGACGTTACTGGGTGTCAAACGATACTAACTATATACTACTGCTAATACTACTACTATTATTATCACTTAAAACAATAACTAATAATAATTCTGTGACTACTGTTATGAGTATTACTGCTACGTTATAACAACAACTCATTACTAGTTTTACTGTTACAGTAATAACCACTAGGCGGCCCACTAATTATACTACTGTCACTATCACTAAAACGACGACTATTAAATAATAATTAGAAAAACAACAACAACAAAAACAACAACGATGTTTTTCTGTAATAGAATGTGTACATAACACGCGATATGCGCACGATCAATCGGCTTTAGTACTTAGACACGTTTAATTTCCGTTACAGCAAGGAACTTTACGCTTTTTTTGTTGTTTTTTGTAACTAGAGAAGATTTCATGAACTAATATTATCGATTAGCATCAGCACATAATCTGTTTGGTTTTTTTTTTGCACCTGCGTACCAGTAACCTAGTACATTATATTATCTTCAATAAAAGGTAAACAGCCTGAAGGCACAAAGAGAAGATCTGACTCCGAGACCCATCACGTTTCAATCACTCGGTTTTACAAATCAGTAACAATTCCATGCGTATTTACGACCGCAACAAAATATTATTGAAAAGAAAACCGATAAAACTGTATGTGCCGTCAGGCAGCGCCGTACTGCAATACAAGCGAAAGAGAAACCGCTATGTAATATTTCAGAAACAAACAAACTTAAGTAAATTCCAAAACAAAGAAGAAAAAAGGAGTCTATGTCCGATGGGTCAGAACGACTCTCGGTTGTAAAAAGAGCCGTGTTCTTGTGTGAGTGAATGTTCTTGTGTGTACGTATGTAGATGTGTACGTAAACAGGTAGGCAGAGGTATACGTATATATATATATATATATACAGTTAATAACACATATAATCTCCTGTTGTGTCTGTATATTTTTATCTATGTACACACAATACAGGTATGAGTTATACAGAATTATATATGTATAACCGACGACCGTGTTGCTTCTCTTCTTGCTCTGCTTGTTGGCATCTTCGTGTCAAAAGTGGCGATTTTATCAGCTTACTGTTATCATGGTACGATAAAGGACCTTCGTGCACAATCGGTGATATTCGTTTAATCAGAGCCAGATGTAGCGAGTCGAAACTCAAATAGGTTATCACTGATATCATGTAATACAGAATACAAATGTCAGGACGATGATAGCGACATTTGATACTGAAAATTGATTATGACGACGATAGCCGTTTTATATATATATGATGATGATGATGATGATGATGATGATGATGTCTGTACACACTGGACTATGGTAATGATGAATGTTTTACATACAGGTGATCACTGATGACGAAGGTGATGAAGGAGTTACATGTGGGATATTGATGATTATTACTGTTTTACAGACTAGATATTGATGATAACCAGTGCGCATTGGTTATCATAATATTTTTATATAATGATACTGATGATGATTGTTTTACGTTTTATTTTTGTATTCTGTCTCGGCTACCACTACTGCCACTACTACTACTACTACTACTGCCACTACTACTATAACTGCTACTACTACTGCTACTACTCCTACTACTAATACTATTAATACTACTGCTACTGTTACTGCTACTACTACTACTACTACTACTACTACTACTACTACTACTTCTAATAATAATAATAATAATAATAGTGGCAAATATGACTTCTAACAGAACTAACACACTAACGTACTAACATACCAGTGGAAGCATTCTCACGCAAGCCGCAAGTTATTCGCACGATTTTCCTCACACGCGTGTTCTTTTACTGCACCACTCGATTAACGAAACCACTGACCTGCAGCAACAGTTTGTTGTGTTTAATGACACAAGAGAAACACGTTAACAATGTTAACACAAGATTGTATCAGCACTTTCGTCAGCTCAACGACATGACAGGAACCCACTGATCACAATGCAATCAATAATTGTTTACGTTTAACGACACCACTAGAAGACTTGCGCTGATCACAGATTAGCGATGTTTTTATTTTCTTTAGCAGACGGTGTTAGGATTGTATCAAGAGTTTTGTTAGCAGCATTACTAGAAAATAATAATTAAACGGGGGAAATCTGTTCTCTGTTTATGTAGTTTACTGTCTGGATTGAATTGAATACGGCTATAAAGCAGTCTTTTGATCTTGATCAGCAAAGGCAGTTCATGACAAAATGGCAATGAATTTCCTTTTACATTCTTCGTTATTACGAAATAATACGTCTGTCATCTAATAAGGGAGATTGAATTACTAGACTGTTTAAAGTGCCTCGGACAAGGTATTTATAAACTGACTAATAAAAGTATTTGTGTTTCCAATTTATTATTTTATTGTTTTGACGCGACCTTTCATCGCTCAGAATAACGTGTAACAAAACAAAAATAATACTTTTAGTATAAAACAATTTTAACGCCGCCATCTTATCGCTTCACAGTTAAATTCGTGTCGTCAATACATACGTGATCGCTGTATTTTTTTTTTCTGACGAAACATTTGAAAAAGATTTTGAGAAAATTGGTCCACTCTGCATGCAATTCCTTCAAGAATTTTTTCAAGAATTTATTTTTTTTTTGAAAATAAAAATAAAAAAGTAATAATAATAATAATAATAATAATAATAAAGTAAATAAATAAATAAATAAATAAATAAACAAAAATATTAATAATAATATCAAATAAACAAATGAATAATAATAATAATAATAAAAGATAACTTTGAAGTATGCAGATTTTATCAATTTTATTTCTTCGTATCATCAAAGATATACTTTAATTTACACTCTAATATATTTATTTATTTATCTATTTATTTATTTATTTATTTATACTAAGCATTTACAAAACAGTACTGTCTTTTATTCATATGTTACGTGTCACTTGAAGCTGCACCTATAACCTGTATTCCTAAAGATATTCATAGAATATCCACGAACTGAATCTTAACGAAAATATTTAATATATAAATAGAATAATGAAAGATACTAATTCTAACACAAGAGAACCGTTGTATTGGTTGTTGGTGAACAAAATCGTTAAAGTATGGTTTGATTTTGTTGATAATCTCCCGGGGATAGTGTTCAAACAAACGCGGTGAAGCGTAAATTCCACGTCCGATTGGGCTTAGAAATCAAATTACAGCAACCTCGACAACAACAACAACAATAATAAAAATAATAATAATAATAATAATAATAATAATAATAGCAATAATAATAATAAGAATAATAATTTTAAACAGGAGCGTATTCGGGTTTTCCAAAGGGGAGAGCCTTATTACCGTCGATGTTATGTTCAAGATGAAAATTAATAAGATTTGTTATAATATAAAAAATAAAAAAATAAAAATTCAGCAAAATAAATAAATAAGTATATTTTAAAATGCGGAGTCGGCGCTGTGCCTTGATTTATTTATTACATTTATAGTTTAATTTATTTCTTAATTTTTCATTTTTGTCAATTTTTTATTTTTTATTTTTAACTCATTGCCAAGGGATTTTTTCATGTTTGATTTTTTCAAATTGCAAGAAATATATCTTATTTGCCATACGTAACCGCGGTTTTGATAATTGCTCTATTAATCTCAGTAAGAAGCAGCAGTCGTTTTCAGTTCTCTGCAGTTCTGTAAACTTTAAGCTCATAAATTAACGGGAGAGATTGCGTCTGGTTGTCATCAGAATCGTTCGTGGTAAAACTGATCGCATAACTGATCTATCGGCATCATTTTCACGTTTGTATACCTCTGCAGGAATGGCTGGTGTATTTTTATTGTTTAGTAGTGTCATTAAACTTTGTAAATATGTTTGCCGAAGATGAGAGTGTATTTGTATGTCTGTATTTTTTTTCCAGTCCGTGTATAAAGAGACAGAGATAAGATTTGTTTTGGTTATTTAAAGATGTTGTCAGTCATATACACACTTAACGTATGTGTATGAATAATCTGAGATATAATCGAGGTTTTTACCTTACCTGTATGTGCATAAATAAAAGAATCGCAAAATAACCAAAACAGTTCGTCTCGGCTTAATTTACACACTCACAAAGAAACACACACACACACAAACACACACGCACGCATATTTATACATAAACATAAATATAAATATATACACACATGTACATACATACATATATAGACAGAAACACACACATACTTATACAAATATATGTACATAAAAACATACTGATAATACACAAATTAAATGTTTAATGATTCAAATATCACAAACTGTTTTGAAGTTAAGAATCACTCGAGACATTAGAGTTCTCTGAAACAGCAGAGTCAGCCTGAGCGATTATTAATAATGTAGTGCGTTTATTTATATCGAGTTCCTGACTTGATCTTTCTTAAAATAGTGAAATGAAGCTCAGTGTGATAAGTGTTAAGGCCACTTCGCTACAATTTTTTTACTTTTTTTTTTGAGAAATCTGTTAATGTAGAAACCTAATACCATCTATGCTAAAAATACAATCTTCTAGATTGCGTTCCCGACAGAGATGGAAAGTGGAAGCGATAAACCATCTTGAGTTCATCGTGAAGGTTTTATTACAGTAAATACGTTTTTCCATACTTTTCATGCATTATTTACTCCAAAGAAAGCAGTTTTAAAATACGTTGAATGCGGTTTTGTTTTTGCTAAACTACTAAAAATTTCTGTTTATTTAGACAATATAAAAAAATATATATATATTATTATTATTAATATTTTTAAAATTGTCAGGAATGTAAATTTTATAGTAATACTAAGGGAGAGAAAGAAAACTCGACGCCATCACATTACAAGTTATTTTTAACCAAAAATTAAAAACTGATTAGGTTTTTTTTTTTTTTTAAAGTACTATCTCATAAACAGGAAAACTCGATGTTAGAGACACCAGTAAGGCAGCACGGGTTGGAACTTTATAGAGCTCAGTAGCCACACCCTCGAGGACTGACCATCTGACCTCTCTCACTGTGTGAGTGTGTAAAAAATTAATGTGCTAATCAGATACTCTGTCGCAATCTCTCACTCTCGAGGCCATGTTTTTCAATACACACCAGTCACGGCGTATCGGTTGCAGACAGAAGTAGCTCACTGTGACAACTGTTAAGCTATTTATATTTTCACTAATTATTTATCATGTTCACGTTAATCGGTTACTAAGGCAATTATTTAAATTAAAATACTCCACATGTACTTTCACTGAATCTGTAATCTGAAACTCGTACCATTTTATTTGCCATATTTTTTTTTTTCCGTGCGATCAATTTAACTTAACTCGACAAGTGACGACATTTAATTTACTTTTTCACACCAATTAAAGTACACACGCAGGTTTATCTGACGTCTGCTACGGTTTTGTTTTATTCAAAATAGAAAGCATGTTGGTGAGAACAAAGTAATTGGAAAAGGCGATGCCGTCTTTAAGTGGAATTAACAACCTGAAATCGAGTGTAGAATATAGACCAGTTATAGAAATTCGATTTGTGTAGAACATTCTAATTCCAGGGTAAGATCGATTATTCAAAAGAAACATCAGATGGTAAGGGATTCTATTCTTGTAATCGTCATTACGAAAACGCTATTAGTACTGTAATCTTTGTAGTAATACTTGCAAACACGAAACTCCGGAGTCCAAACTCTATGATGTATATTTATCAACCGTATGCAAGAGCCTCTAAAAGGTGGTAATATTAAAATGTGTTAATGATTTAATTATAATTATGAGAAAATTTAAACTGTTTTTTTTATACGGTCGTCTCTGAGTTTCTACATCATCCTTTGCTTCCGGTTACCATAACTGCCGCTGCTAATACTGCTAGCTGCTACTGCTGCTACATTCATTAATATTATACTACTGCTGACTGTTATATTTCTCTGATTCTTTTTTTATTCTTTTTTTTTTTTTTTAATCGATAGTTTTAACCACTCTTTATTTCTAAAGTCTAGTTCCACTCATACACAGATGATGCGAGGGACCATTGGATGATGAAGGATGAATCTTTGTTATCCGAGTTAGTTATGACGATTTATATCACAATATGTTATCCATGTATATGTTATATTTAACTTAAAATAGACAAGATACATATTTTTTAGTTAGATGGCTTTCTTCAGTTTGGGAACCTCTAAGCATCAGATTGCTTTGCATACCGGGATAATTCAGATAATGACGTTAACTAAAATTATTATTATTATTATTATTATTATTATTATTATTATTATTATTATTATTATTATTTTATTATTATTATTATTATAACAGGTATTGCAACAGGAAGCCTGTACAATGATACCAGTCTCAGACTGCACGGTTTTCCAGGTGAAGGTCAAGCAAACAGGAACGTAATCTTGGTCAAGAGTCACGAGTGGGGAGAAAAAATCCGCAGCAAATTCGAAAAAGCTATTCTGCTGATTCGCGAGCCGTACGGAGCTTTGTTAGCAGAGTTCCACAGACGTCACGGGGGCCACATGGGACACGCGAGAAAAAAAGATTTTCAAAACGGTATTCACTATAACAGTTTTCAAAACGAGTTGTCGTTCTTTTAGAAAATGCTATTACTACAGACACACATATATAGATAGGTATATGAAGGTCAAATACATGAGTGAATAGTTAAAGACAGACAAATACACAGACAACTCATAATTTAATAGGTAAACAAAAAGAGAAGTTAAATAGCTGAAAATATATGATGGTGGTGGTTTGACTGTATATGTCTGTCTAAACAAAAAATTAAAAATAATAAAGAAAAAAGAATTTCCATTATTATTATTATTATTATTGTTATCGTTATTCTTTCTGTTGCTGTTATTGTTATTATTTTAGTATCGCTGTTGATGTTATTATTGCTAATATTATTATTATTATTGTGATTATTATTATTTTTTTATTATTATTATTATTATTATTATTATTATTATTATTATTATTATTATTATTGCTGCTATCGCTGTTATTATATATAACCTTTCTTTCTCTTTTCTTTTCGGTTAGAATGGTATGATTACGTTCCTAATACAGCGAAAGCGTGGGCAGAACATAACATCGACTGGTTGAAATTCAAAGGCCCTCTCTACATAATGAACTACTCGGAGCTGCAAAAAAATTCAACCCAGTGCATAGAACAATTACTGAAATTCATTGGTGTCAGCGTTAGCCAGGCCGACCTGAAATGCATGGCTAAGAACTCAGAGGGCAGTTTCAAACGCCTCCATTTTCAAATTATAGACCACGACCCATATACTATAGACATGAAGTATATCATTTCGAATTATATTCATAACGTATCCAAGGAAATCGAAGGTTATTATTACAAGAGGACTATTAGATAATCAAAGCTCACAGAAGAGATATGAAAACCTGCCAGTCTGAATGGTTTTACTGGCTGTGCAAGAACGTGATGGTTATTTGCAAACCAGAACATCTTATGATTTATTGTCTTCCCTAATTATGTGGAGCCAGAGTTGGCTGCACCATTCCCGGCCATTTTGTATTTATATCTTTTTCTGTATTTATTTTGTTGTTGTTTTTCTTCTGGTTTTTTTTTTTTTTTTTATGGGGGTCGGGAGTGAGGTTTATAGACACGCACACGTGTGTGTGTGTGTGTGTGTGTGTGTGTGTGTGTGTGTGTGTGTGTGTGCACTGATGCAAATGAGACAAATATCTCATGCCGAAATTGATGATTTTCTTCTTCTTTTTTTTTTTTTTCTTTTTTTATACAAAGATTTTATTTAAAAAATATAAATTTAAATTTCGATAGAAACGATCATTAATTCGTTTATGTCTAAGGTTACCGTTTGAAGTCTGCTGACATCGTTGCGATGAAAGACATAACTGACTTCAAAGAAATCAGACATCAAACAGGTTTATCGAACACCTGATGATTTAAGGCATACATCATCCTTTCCACACGTTTCAGTCTGAGTCCGGGTCTTGCCCTGATGCAGTGTATACTGTCATTTAGCGTCACGACAGTACTCCAAAAATTCGCCCAAATTCTATTGGCGATTAAGTATTTTTTTTATCTTCATTTCAAAAACTGTCTAGTCTATATAAATATTAAATTTATTTCCTTCTGCTTTTTCATCCCCCCCACCACCACCACGACCAATGGTCTTCCACCACACTCTTGCAGATAGCCCCCGTTTGTTTACAATCACTATTATTATTATTATTATTATTATTATTATTATTATTATTATTATAACTTTTTTGGTTCTTCTGATGTGTTTTTTTTTTTTTTTTTTTTTTGGAGTTTGCGCAGTCGCGGTACAAATCAGGTTTATCTGAGGCGTGGCTATTGATAGCTGAAAACTATTTCCTTGTATATCAGAACACTGAGAAAATTTTACAGTACATTACTGATAACGTCAACAAACAAGCCTTTACAAATTTTCCTTGTTATGTATGTGTGTGTGTGTGTGTGTGTGTGTGTTTAAATTGTGTATTTTAATCTTTCAATACACAATGAATCTAAGTAACCAGCAGCCTAATGAATTAAATTATTAATAAATACCTGTTAATAAGCAAAACGTTATGTATGCCACCCCAAACGTACAGCTACATACATTCATACACACATAATATATACATAAATGCATGCACATATACATGTAAACATATACATAAATGTATACATACATGAACCAATGTATATATATACATAATTATATACATACATGCACGCACATATATACATATATAGGCATACAAACATACAACCTATATAAATAATTATAAAAACAGTAATGCATTAAAGTCATTTTATTATACACTGCATACAAGATAATATATACTGGTTTTTACGGAAGAAGAACAAAAAGAAAAAGAAACAATTTCTTCCGTGAAACGACGCTTGCCTGTCAGTTCATAAACAAACAATACAAAACATATGATCCGTTTCTGTCAGATAAATGTGATAATTACGTGTGTATGAGTCATCTTCAATCCGAAGAAAACACCAAAGCAGTTGTAGTAAAGTAATATGTCGATTTAGCTTTAAGAGAATCAGCCATCTTATAAAATTCACATCGTTCCGATGAAATAGCGAATTCGCGTCATCCGATTTAGAAAAACAAAAACAATATTTTAAAAATTATTATTATTATTATTATTATTATTATTTCAGAGTACAATTTGCCATTTGATTGCATGAAATCTATATATAAAGGCTATATTTGATTTCATTGTTTTTGTTTGTTGTTGTGATGTTTATAATATTCTTGTTACTGTTCCTTCAGCTGCTGCTGCAGTTGTTGTTGTTATTGTTGTTATATATAAAATTTAACATATCTATGGTGATTCTGTTAGTAGGTTTTCGGTTTCAACTGCGCCTCACTGTAATTACAGAATGGTGCAACCACTACTACTAGATTCAGTATTTCTTTGCGTCTCTCTGCTCTGTTGCTCGATAAGAAAATTCAGAGGCTGATAATAATAATATTCAAGCCAGACCCAATTAAAACACATGATTTGGGTAATCTGAAGTCTTTGGTTTCCTACAAGAATGTTTCGGGTTAATACAAACCGATTCTGTACAGCGCTGAGTTCATAAAACTGATTGTCCCAATCTCCACATAGTGACGGCTCCGGAAAAAAACACTTGCCTATCAGTTTGTCCGGAGAAAATAGCGAACACAGAGCAATCAGCGTATTCGTTTCTTCCTCTGTAAGATAATAATATCTGCTATAATCTCTTAGCAGGAGCGTTTCTAAATCACTGTCCATCTGAAGAACATCGCATACACAGTCAAAATAGTACATCAGTTTAGCTGCAGGAGAATCAGGAACTATTACAGACCATCCTACCTGTCTGAAATATATTTCGTTGTCACGAAACAGAAAGGCCATCTTGTCCAGTTTAGAAAACAAAAATACAATCTGTCACTATGATTTTATTTTCTTGAGTCCAGTCTATGATATACTTCACATTGCAGCTGTATATATAGGTTTACAAGAGACCTCATTTGCATAACTAAGGAAGACTCACTTGTGTATCTGTTGAAAACAGATAACACATAATTGTTTTTTGTTGTTTTTTTTTTTTTGTAATGTCCAACCTGTGTTCAGTAGAGTTAGAACGTATCTTGTTAGACCTTAACAGGATATCATATATCTTATCATAAACTGTCACGCGGTAATTTTTCCTTGAAAGTGACAAACGTATGTAATCAAACCGTATTAATATCTGAATAATCAAAGGTATCTCTCTCTCTCTCTCTCTCTCTCTCTCTCTCTCTCTCTCTCTCTCTCTCTCATTACAACAATGCATGTCATATTAAACGTCACATCCAACAAAGTGATTGTCCCTCATCTTTTCTGGTCGAGGGCCTGCCCTTGGTCTTCAAGTCATTTTCCTGTGAATTATAACATTCCTGCTTAGTGATAAACTATTTCTAGCCGGAACTGTTTGTTGCTATCTTTCTAATTTATGATAACATTTCATCTGCTTCTTTTTTTTTTTTTTTTTTTTTTTTTTTTTTGTTTCTTTCTTTATCAGTGAATGAATGTTGACTATTGATCTCATAATTTTCCTTCGTGATCTTTGTACCATACACATATGTACACAAGACAGGTAAAAAGCGAGTTGTCTACATAATCAGGTCACGAGAGACGATCGAGTTAAAACTTTAAGAAAACTATGGGCGGTCATAAACAACAACCATTGTGCCACCAATATAATACCTACTAATAATAATAATAGTAATTATTATTATTATTATTATTATTATTGAGACGAGAGATTACAGTCTACTAAGTTTTTATAAAAGTATGTCTCTCTCTCGACGTTTTGGGGTGTTTTTTTTTTTTTTTTTTTGACGGTATCATTGCAGTTAATAATAGGTAAATATTGTTGTTGAAACATGGTGTGGCAGTTAAGGTCGCCATCTAAATAATTTTACCATTTTATGTTTTACTATATAATATGCATTTCTTTTCATATAAAATTTTATCGCGATCAAATATTATTTTAAAAGTCCCGAAGCCGTAAACAATTTTTTTATATATATATTTAAATCTATATTTCAAAATGTTCAGGAAATCTGTTAGTAAATGCGTGGTTCGACAACGCTAGTCTGATGCCCAGTGGCGTGCAGAGGGGGGCTAAAGGGGCGGTGGCCCCGCACATCCAAAGTTGGGAGGCATCCAATCAAAGAAAAGAACTTAATAAATTTGGTTGACTTATATTTAACTTATGTTCATCTGTGTTTAAATATTCAAAAGATCTTCCTTTCTCATAATATTTCGCAGTACCACGCGTTCTACTTGAGTCTTTGGGGCGTACAATCAAGGAGTTGGCTCCGGGCGTCACCAGACCTCTGCACGCCACTGCCGATGCCCCATAGAATCGTTCCGGCGGCCCTGAAACAACTTGTAATTGAATGCAACTATGACTGAGATGTTTAACTTATTAATGGGAATGACGTTCTATGGCAGGGAAGGAAATCATAAGCGTAACAAATGCAGTATAAATCAATAAATATTAATCAGGCCTACAAGGGTTTTTGGATAGGTTGGTTGTTTTATTTTTACTTTTTTTTTTTTTTTTATTTATTTATTTATTTATTTTTATTTATTATTATTATTATTATTATTATTATTATTATTATTATTATTATTATTATTATTATTATTACACTAATCTGTCTCTCCGTCCTCCTTAAATTCTAGAATATTCTACGAAATAACATGCCCGTAAGTGTAAAAATCCATCGTTTCTAAAGAGTAGTTACTGTTTGCTGGTTTGTAACCATTACGTCATACAATTTGACGTCAGTAAAGAATACACTTGAAATAAAATTCCGCAAATATTACACTTTGTATTGTTGTTTTGTCGCTAAAATGACTTATCACATTAAAACAAACGATGGGACTAGACTCCGTTTAAGTTTAGATCCCAAGCAGCAGTTTCCTGAGAAAGTTTATGCTGTTGCAAACGATGGCTTTTTGATTCAGTGGAATAACAGTGGAACAGGTGTCATACTCTGTCAAGAAACTCAGTTTGAAAAAAATGTTATGAAATGCTATCCTGGATTTGTTAAAATTCCAAATTATGCGAACATCAGGCGCTTGTTTCGAGAATATGGATTTGACTGGACGCTTGGAGAAGACGAGACACTTGAATTCCATCATCCCTTTCTTATTCGAGGAAAACCTGAACTTCTGTCACAAGTAAAAACCAGGCGCAAATCTCTTTCAAGCCCATGGTTACGAAGATCCAGGGTACACTTTCCAGGCAGACCTAGGAAGATTTTTAAAGCTGAACGTAGAATGAGAAAGCGAACACGCTGTATTCCCGAAGAAACGGAAAGTAACGAAGACTGTGTACCGTCGTCATCTGAAAGTAGTTTAAAAACTGATGACAGCAAGTTGGAGATGAAGAAAGAAAACCCAGATCTGGATTCCGTGCTTACCGTCTATGCCAAAAATGAAATGACAGAAGATGAACTGGTAGATTTAATATACCAAAAATCATGCCAACTTAAATATTCCTCGAAAAGTAGCCCAAAAAGTGGTTATGAATGGTTGTACAGCTACCCTCTGATTGATAATTCTGAAGATGTCAATGACTTTTTTCCCCAAAACGACCAACAACAGCCTTACTATGCAGACTATACCGACTCAATGGGTTTTGATTATGCTCCGTCCGGAGTCCCAAGTTCACAAAGTGGAAGCCAGGAAAATGTTTATATGACTCCTTACATTAATGATGTTAATGTTGTAAGTTCAGAAGTATCAGAACACGAACCAAGTTTTCTGGATTGTCAAGATGAGTCAACCAAAGTATATGAAGAGCTGAAGCCAATACAACCAGGTTGTAACCCTGAACTGAAAAATAATACTTCAGACGACACTTTGATTAATGCAGACATGGATTCACCACCTCAGAGCAGCACATCAGAGAATGCAGTTTTTTGCTGTGACTGCCATTGTCATAAGATAGCCATACTAACTGATATGTAAATCATTTGTATCACTGTTCCTGACCATGTTTTTCTAAACATGGAAGAAACAAGCATTTACCAAATGGATAGGGATCAAAAATCTCTCTCTCTCTCTCTCGTTCTCTCTCTCTCTCGTTCTCTTTCTCTCTTTAAATTTCAAATGAAGAAATTATATTAGGATTTTGCTTATTAAATATTTATTTTCAGATACATTAAGATACGTGTAAGTGTTTTAATTTCCTAGGGAAATAATTAATGCCAGCTACTAAAAACTACTAGTGAAAATAGCAAAAATATCTATATATGTATTGTTTTAAAGAAAACCTGGCATAGTAAGTCACTGAGTATGGCCATTTCACTGTAATAAATAACTGGTGCTAAAAATACAAAAAAAATATAAAACCAATAGAGATATTAGTCATAATCAGTTCAAAAGAAGTTATATTTTAAATACATATTTTTATAACCACCTTGTGTAAATAAATGTTTTCCAAAATATTTTGTTACTGTTATTATTCCATACATAAGCTAAGTTGTGTTCTCTATGTATATATATAAAGAGATTTTGATTATTATTTATTATTAACCAATTACTAAAAAAACAAAAAAAAAAAAAAAAAAAAAAAGATTCTATAGACATATTTTGGATACACTGATCTGGTTTGAAAATCTTCCATCAAGAGAAAAAGAATTTTGCTAATAATAAAATGAAAAGCCACAAATGTTTATTTGTATTTTTTATCTCCAAATTCAAAATCAATATTTGCAAAGATTGTATCAGTTACCTGATGTAATAAGATAATAACAAAAACTGTTTCTATCTGCAAAAACAGGAAACAGATATTAACTGCATGAGATGCTTCATGCAGAGGAAATAAGACTTTTTTTTCTTCCTAAGATCAAAATATAAAATAAGAATGCTTGGTATGAATGTGAAAAATAATGCAGATTGCCAATATATCTGCATAATCCAGTATAATTAAAACAAAATGTTACTATCATATTTTACAAGTTTATTCAAAACTAGATTTTTATCAGTTCAAAGTACAGAACAACTAGTATAATCAGCTGAAGAATGTTATTTCAAATCATGATATAAATAAATCCTGTGTATCTAAAGCCTAGTGGTCAACAATAAACTTTTCTTTAACAGAAGAATAAATATTTCTTTTTGAAAAGTGACGTATGTTTCTTACATCTTCATAAATTCATTTCTGAATTAATTAGGAATATGTTAGTATATTCTGAATTCAATAACCTTCTGACTGTCAGTATTCATCCAGCTGACAGGTATTTTGATATAGAAATATATATTTGATATAAGTAAAATTTTGATATTTTGTTAGTGACACAGTTATCATCTATTCTAGACAACTGGCAACAAACAACACTCCTGAACTTTTCTCTGGATATCAAGGCAGATAAATAGAAGTCTTTCATATTTGCCATTATCATTATATAGCAATACAATAATTATGCAAGCGATTTTCCATGTTTTAAACACTGGCTAAAATAACAAGCACAAAGCTATCAATATATGTGAGAAATACTTCATTTCTGACACATGAGTTCCACAATGGCTCAACAGAAAAATTATCATGAAGCACTTTTTACAGTTCTCACCAGTCCTTTCAAAATGGAGATTGAAGAACTTCTGTATCCTCCCCCAAAGTGATTCCTGAAAAAAAATTACAGATTATAAGCTTGCTTTTTTGTCCTGTTCAACCATACTAGAGTGATGTCAGATATTAAATGAAAAATGAATATCAAAGAACAAATAAAGTATGTTGCAGCATGCTTATACTAAATTAGAACGCAAATACTTACTGGATAAAGGAATGTTTAATTATTAATTTTAATAGTAAAAATAAGAAAATAAGAAAACAATTTTTTAAAAATCATTTTATAATGTTGTTCATGAATGTTTTGATGTTTAGGTATGCATCTTTTATTGTTGTTATCTGTATATGTATTTTCTTTTCTTTTGTTTTTTCTCTCTCTTGAGAATGGTAATTTCTGTTCAGTAGTTTAATTCTATTTATTTATTTTGAATAATTTCTGTTATTAAAATTTGTCCCTGAGCTGTTATTTTTTTAAATTTTGTATCTGCTATTGTTGATTATTTTTAGTTATTAGTTTTCTGGAAGGGTTTTATTGTTGTTTTCAAATACCGTTTTTTTTGGGGGGGTGCTATATATATATATATATAAATTCTTTTTTACTTCATGTTTTTGCCACATTTCAAATTTACAAGAAGAAAGTAAAATATTATTTCTTACCAGTGGTTCATGTAATGAAAGAGCTGATAAAGCTCTTTTCTTGATTCATAGCCTGGTGATTTGGGAATCACCTGGAAATAGGCTTTGTAGAAGGCTGGACTGAATCCTCCAAAAATGCCTGCTATTGCCAAATCATATTCTGAATGTCCATAAAAACTTGCTGGGTCATAGATAACTGTGGAAAAAAATATACATATAATATGAGCTGTATTTAAAATAATGTTATAATTATTTCTGGAAAATGATGATACATGCATGTATTTGGCTGTCATTATTTTTATGTTTATATTGTTATATTTGAACACTTATTTGATGATATATTTCAACAATTTTTACTATTAATCATTTAATCATTAAAACTAAATGTTGTTATTAAAGCTGAAACCCACAGCTGTCAATGAGCTATTCTTATTAATTAGCAGAAGGGAATTATTTTTATACCAACCTTCCCCTAGGTAGGAAGATACGTAGCACAGCCTTTAATAAACTAGTTGAGGGAACAGGAAATATAGCCCAGAGACCTACTGAGAACATTTGATCCTGCTATCTATTCTACAATTCTTAAAAGCATAGGAATAAAACTTCATTATCCCTATACACAGTTGCATATATGTGCACATGCAGACAGACAGACACACATCATACCAGGGCCTGATGAATCAGCTGAAACATTCCCAGACCACAGATCTCCATGAAGTAAAGCAGGTTTAACGTTAACATCTTTAAACAGTGTGTCTAGTTTTGGCACAACCTGCGACCACAAACTGCTGGCTTCCCTATCACCTTTCAGATACTCTAACTGCTGATCAATCTTTCTAGCATAGAATGTTACCCAGTCGTCTCTCCATGTGTTATCCTGGGGGTAGTAACCACAGCATGTCTCCACATCAAAGCCAAATTTATCAACAAACTTTGTGTCCTGTGATCCTTTGTGAACAGAGTTGTCTTTCTTTTTAAGTTCTTCACCAAGCTTCTCGTTCTTCAGATGAAGTCTGCATGAAAATGTTAAAAAATAAAAAAGAATAATTTAACAAGAAGATCTAATGTGATGATAGTTAGTTGAATTATTTTTCTCATGAAACAGCCAAAAATATTGATGATGTTAGCTTTCCAGCTATATTATTATTATTTTTTTTTTTTTATTAATTGTATTTAGACGAAAATGAAATAGCTTATTTTACATGACACCTTTTTAAACATCAGTTAAACCATATATAACAAAATGCTGATACCACATTATTTGATAAACCAGTTGTGGAATAATAGTTGGAACAGCTAACTGGCATCGTCAGAAGGATAAACTGCATAATTCATCTCATCTAAGTCTTGTTTTCTAATCACTGAAACACTTGCACCTTCCCCTAACATTAGCCTATATTAAGATAGAGAGATATTGATGTCTTATCAAAAACAGGATGAACAAATAATAAGAATCTCACTTCTTACTTAATTATCCAAAACCCATACAATAAACAATCTGACTAATGTCAAGTCAAAACAAAAACAAATTTTAAATATTTTAAGAAATTAAATGTTTATTGGGATTTTCTACAATAAGTTGAATAAATATAAACCTTAAGTACTAAAATTTATATTAATTTTGTTTGCAACTGAATTAACAAGTTATAAAATGTTAAAAATATACTTGAATGGTCTTGAAACAGTTAACTCAAAATAAAAGAAAAAAGAAATAATGACTGTTATCACCATTCTTTTTTTTTTTTTTTTTTATCCTTCACCATGCTGTCTTCAAAATAATATAAAATTAAATCTTGTAATTACTATTAGGTCATTTAAAAACAAATATCTTTGCATGTGTGCATTAATGTGTGTATGTATATACAGGCAAACGCTTGTGTCTCTGAATGTGTGCATGTGTGTTTGTCTGTATGAACATTTACCTTGTTCTTCCATTATTTTAAAACACTGACTTACTGGTTAAGACTGTCATCCTAAATATACACAATTAACCTCTAAACTGACCTTGCTAACTGCTGGCCCAGAACAGAAGAATATTTAGAAACACTGCCTCTCAAGTCTAGGTATTCCATTGCAATTGCAGCTCCACCACCTGGTAAATTGAAAACCTTCCAAAAAAGAAAAAAATAATAAAAATAAAATATCCACTAGGGTATAATGGAATATATATAAATTTGATTTTTATGTTTTTAATTATCAAATATAAAAAGCAGTTACAAAAACAAGAAACAGTAGATAGAGAATAACAGAAATAAAAAAAATTTAACTAACAACATGTGAAATGTGTATTTCTGAAAAAATGAAATATCTGTTATATCCAAAAGAAAAGTATTGTGATTTATTTAATTGTGATCTGTAATTATATATCCAAATTCACAAAATAAATCAGTAAGTATATCTACCTAGCTACCTACCTACCCATCTATCTATCTATCTATCTATCTATCTATCTATCTATCTATCTATATCTATCTATCTATCTATCTATCTATCTATCTATCTATCTAAATATCTATATACCTACCTACCTATCTATCTATCTTTTTCTCTATCTTTATCTACATCTATTTCTGATTTTCTTACCTTCACTGGTTTGGGAACTTTTACTTCATTAGCTGTATAAAGTGCCTCCAAACTTGCAGCTTCTCCGTCAAACATTAGCCGAGCCTTGGAAAATAATTTAAATATTCAAAATGCACACCATCAAATTGTTTTTAAAGCAAAAAATAATAACAAGAATAACAAGAATAAGAATAAGAAGAAGAAGAAGAAGAAGAAGAAAATAAATAAATTAGTTAAATAAAATCAAATCAAATGAAACAGAATCTAGTGATAAATTTTGAAAATTTGAATAATTTAACACTGCTCCTTGATAATTTGTGGGTCTCAAACTGACTTTTTATTCAAATTTTATTTTATCATTTATTTATTTATTTTATTTTCATTTGTTTGGGTTTTTTTTTTTTTTTTTTTTATATTATTATTATTATTTAATAATAATAATAACAGCTAAAAAAGTTAAATTATACAAATACATATTAAATAAATAAATAAATATAATTTTGAAAGTACAAATGTTATTACCTTTGATTCAGTGTTGACTTTAATAAAAACTCTGCCATGATCAGTTTCATAACCAGACCCCTGACTGATACAGCCAGAACCTCCTCCACCAAATGCTGTCAACGTTTTGGTATTTAGTTCTATCTTTAACAGTTCTTCATCCATCTCATTTCATTAGTTAATTCCTGAATTAACATTAAGAATGCATTAGAAATAAAAACATTGATTTCTGAAAGCATTGAGTGATATTTTTGTTACTGAAAAGGAAATTAAAGTATGTCACCTAAAAACAATTCATAATAAATATTAAGTATATAATAGATCTTTACAACTCTATTATCTATATAGATTATGTTAAATTATTCTATATTTAAACCCAATCATGTTGTCATTTGCATCATTTAAGTCTTGTTGAATAATAATTTATGTTTTGTCTGTACTTTGAGCTTAGATAATATGGACATAAGAAATAATTTAAAATTAACCTGAGAATGATAAATAAATCAAATCAACAGCTCTTTAAATTCTGAAACGGTGGCACTGCTGGTGCACACATACGGATAACATTATTCGAAGCATAGGAATACTGACTGTTCATATAGTTATGTGTTATGTTTTTTTAAATGTAAAGCAATAACCTGAACGCAGTATGATTTGTATTGCGGCATAAAATGAAATAACATTCATCGAGACGAAATAGTAATATCGTTCACTTCTTTTCGCTGTGCCTTGACATTTTTCTCTTGGTCTTCGAAAGGATTGAAAATAGGTCTACACCGGTAAAGTTTGTAGGTAGGTGCGCGCGTGCGTATGTGTGTATTCGTGCGTGCGTGGCCATGAAACTATTTAAGAAATCAGTAATTCTAAATGTTGTGTTCGGTTAATCGTATAACTTAAGGAAGAATGTAGGTGTATCATAAAAGAACATGCTAATAGTGTGAATTGTTCACATGTAATTCTTTTTGCTTTATATTGTGCGAGGTTTTAAGTTTTTTAATTAAATTTTACAAAGTATATTTAATATTTATTTCATTTCATTTCATTTACCTGATCAACATAATAACCAGAGTGAAAACCATTTTAGACAATTAACTAAAACAACGGCATAGCTTTATTGTGGTTATTAATTGGCCCTACACCGGTAGTCAGAATCAAAATGGAAAATGGAACAGGCAAGCATCAACTTAAAAGAGAAGAAATGCATGGCGATTGTCCCACTAAAGTATCAACAAAAGATGTGGATGATTCTCTTCTCGAGAAATTCCTCGCCTGGTGTGAAAACAGTAAATTTGGTATTATTGACAAGGTACTGAAATCCAAAGTTTTATGATTCCTGTTTGGGTTCATTTTTGGTGGAACAATGTAATCACAGTAATATTGACGTTTTGGGCGGATTTTTAAAGAAATGTTTTAATTGATAGTTTAATGTTCACTTTTTATGACAGTATTGTTTGAAAACCTTTATTGTAGCATTTAGTCATAAATTATATCATTATCTGTTCAAGTTGAGTAAAAGTTTGTTTTGTTTTTAAGACCTGGTTTAAAATCAAATCTTGATCTATGCTAATGCTAGTGATACTGATAGTGATAAAGGCAAAGCTGTACCATACTTAGACTAGAACTTTTTTTTTTTTTTTTTTTTTATGTTATTAAAGAATTTGGTACATATGAAAACCATCTTTCAGAAAAAACCAAATAAAAGAAATTTAAGATGATCATAAAATTTCTTAATAATGCTTTAATATAGCATAACTTCTAAAACTGAAAAATAAAGTAAAATATTTAAAATGTATTTATTTATTATTATTATTTTATTTTATTTTATTTTTTTTTTTTTTTGTGGTTTAATCAATTAATGTTTTATTTATTATTTTATTTATTTATGTTTTTATTTTACATAAATAACTATTACTCTTATTATTATTATTTAAAATACATGATTACATTGTAGGTTAAAATCAGCAAGCAGGGTTCCTGTGCTCAGTATGGGATGATTGCTGTAGACAATATTGATGAGGGAACAGTGTTGTTTAAAATCCCACGACCCAATCTACTGTGTCCTGATACTAGTGGTATTGCAGAGCTACTCAAAAAAGGTATGTTGGTATGTACGTGTTTGAGTGTGTGTGTTGGTATGTACGTGTGTGTGTTTGTGTGTGTGTGAGTGTGTGTGTAAACAGTTTCCTAGAGTTTTGTTAACAATAAAATATTATCAGTACCACTTTTTTAAAAAGAATTTAAATTTTATTTATTTAATAAAATAAATAAATGTCAGAAGAGAATATCTTCAGAACATAAGTAAATACTGCTTATATGTAAATATAATCAAAATAAAATTGTATTACATTTATTTTGTTTTTTGGGGGGGTTATAGTTGACCTTACTTTTTTATTTTATTCTTTCTTCTTTATTTTTTTTTTTTTTTATTATTATTTTTATTTTTATTTTATTTTATTTTTTTTTTTTTCAATCTATTGGGAATGTTAACTTGACTAAACTGATATATTGACTTTATAATAGCTTTTTAATTATATTCATGATAACCCACATTAGCTGAATAAGAATGATATGTTTAATTTGAAATTAAATATACTTTGTACTACTTCAGAGTCAAATGATCTTCAGAGTACAAGTGGATGGGTTCCTCTTTTATTGGCTCTGTTGTTTGAATACAACAATCCACAATCAAAATGGAGGCCATATTTAGATCTCATCCCAGATTTCAAGGAACTTGATTTACCTATGTTCTGGCCATTGTAAGTTGTATCAAAAGTGTAAAATAATTATATTCTGTTAAAAAAGAATTTGAATCAATCAACTAGAAATATTGGGCAGTCTTGTATAATACTGTTCCAGAATATTATTTTGGGATAGAAAGTTCCTGTTACATTGATATATTTCAGAAAAAATGAACTCCATTGCCACAAATCTATACAAAAAATAGAATAAATAATGGAACAGTAACTTAATATGTGTAAACCTTTGTTGAAGTGTTACCAATCATGACTACTCGTCTAGTGATAATTATTTTAAACTGGAAATACTTTGAGATATTTTGTTTGTAATAAATGATTTTTTAATGTAATCCAAAATAATCTATTCACTTTTATATATATATATATATGTTTTGAATTTTTAAATATTATTTTTTTATTTCTCATAATATATACTTTAATGTAAACAAATTACAGGTCAGACAGAGAGAATCTGCTGTGTGGTACTGGTGTCCAGGAATCAGTGGACAGAGACATGGCAAATCTCACTAAAGAGTTCAACACATGTGTTTTACCTTTTGTCAGAAAACACCAGCAAGTTTTCAGGTACTGTCACTTTGTATATTTAGAGTACCTTCATTCTCCCTTTTTCCTTCATTTATATATATATATATATACTTTTTACTTCTTTCTTTTTGTTGTTTTTTTTTTTTTTTTTAAAAATAAGTATAGCCTTAATTTACACATTTTTAACATCACTTTTTAAAAATAAAAAAATGTGTTATATTTCTGTTTTGTGATTTTGTTTTGTTTTCATTATTCTTATATGCACATTATTTTTATTCCATTTGATAAAGTTTGTTTGTTTTTGTTGTTTTTGTGTAGATATATAGATAGAGAGATATTTTGTTGTAAAAATTAATATATATTATATTGTTTGCACTAAAGATTTAATTTATTAATGTTTTTTACTTGGTATATTCCTCATTTTTAGTGCTGCCTGCCAGGATATAGAATTCTACAAAAAGATGGTTGCTTTTGTAATGGCCTACAGTTTTACTGAACCAGTAAATGAAGACAATGTGGATGATGATGATGTTGATACTGTAATCTCTCCACCCATGATGGCCCCTGTTGCCGACATTTTGAACCATGTTTCAAAAAACAACGCACGTCTTGCTTTTGATAAAGACTGTTTGAAAATGATCACTACAAGAAATATTGTTAAGGTGTTAAGTTTATCCATTCATGAATTAATTAAATGTTATAAGCTTTTACTGGATGTTTTGCTTTGTTGATTTCAGTTTGCTATGTTGTTATCTCAATTTAACACAAATTAATGAAATATATTAATGTAATTTTTTCAATTCATTTTTTTTTTTTTCCTCTTATTGTTTTTTCATTCTTTCAAGTAATGTTATATAAAATTATAATTTTGTATTTATAAATGTTCAGATTAAGTATTGTTTTTAAATATATAATTTATTTAACAGGATGAAGAAATCTTCAATACTTACGGACAAGTTTCAAATTGTCACCTGTTACATATGTATGGTTTTGCAGAAGTATATCCAAACAACCTGTATGAAACGGTAACTAGTTGTGTATTCCATTGATGTATTATTTGAATTTGTTTAATAAAATGTATTAAAATATTATTCATAACTTAATGAAAATTATTAAAATAATTATATCATGAAGCAGCTGAATTCAAATGACAAAGTTGAAGAAATGTAAGTGTTCAAAAAAAAAGTTTATATTTGTTTTTTAATAGATAAATGTGCATATTTTCAGTTTTAATGGAATAATTGTAGATTTCTTCAACTCACTTACTTATTAACTTTCAGGGAACATAAATGATGATATGTTTTAAAAGTTCTTACCATCTTGCTAGTACTTTCAGTTTTATATTTTCTTTTCAGTTAATTAAATTTCTCTTTATTTAAAACAGGTTGATATTCCTATGAAAATGGTTTTTGAGGCAGCAAAAAGTTTACAACACAATAATGACAGTTTACTACAAGACAAATGGCAGTTCCTACAAGCTATGGTAATATCACAATGTACATACTGATACAACAGAAAAAAAATAAGTTTTTTTTTAGAATTTCAAGAGGTTTTACTTTTTTGATATTTATTTCTCAGGTTAACAGATCTTTATCAGTTTCTCACATTTAGTCCTCATAGTAAATCATTCAGCTGTAGCATGTATCTAGTTTTGTCATTATTATATGTATATACATATATTTAATAATAGAAAAGATAAATGAAGGACTTAGAATACAGATGAATTCATGAACATTTTTCTGTATCAATATGATTATTTCCAGGACCTTTCCTCAGATGATGTGTTTGTTGTTGGAATGGATGGCATCCTCACAGAAGATGAGATGTTTAACACCCTCAAAGTATGTATAATATAGATTGTTAAATAATTACTGTTCTTGTAAATTAATTATATGTTGTCACTGAGAAAAAAAGTAGGTATTGGCAGAGAAAACGAGCAGTTTCCTGTTACTTTTTGTATTTATTTTTTATTTATTTATTTATTTATTTTTGTTTAGTATGCAAAATTATGTAAGTTGTGCATAATTATTACAGTATTTAAATTGTTATGACATAACAGTGGGCCCATTGATTATGTCTTTTAACTTGCAGAAAAATAGGAAACATAATTGGTATTTCTGTTTAGATGTGATGATCCATATCATCTTTGAATGCATCCTAAAGATTCATAATAAAAGTTTCTTGAGACTGATGATGTCTTCTCACTTGTACAATTATTGTTATATTTTTTCTTTTCATTATTTTACAGTTCATTATAAATTTCCTTTAAAAGGAAATTGAACCAAATTATCATGATTTTGATATTGTACATATCTGCTGATTTTTATTTAGTTTTTAATATACATTGTGTATTTTTATCTAAAAAAAATAATAATACTTTTTTTTTTTCCTCTAGGTTTTGGTGATGACAGAAGAAAAGTTCAAGGATCACAAAGAGAAAGAGGGTTGGAGTGATGCAGACAGCAATGACAGTGAAGATGAATCCCTTGGATTTGGTATGTCATTAATATACAATGAATTACTTATTACTTTTTAGGGATATCAATATATATTACAATATTCATTTTCACTATTAATTTACTTTTAATATGGCCAGTGAAATAATGTTTATATTATTTATTTATTTTTGTAAACTTCATGTAAAGTTTTTAAGTATCAGGATATTTTGCTTTAACTATTTATTTGATATAATGATGGACATATTAATAATACTTGCTTACTGATACTTATTATTGTAGTTACTTTGTTTTGCAAAAAGTTACATTCTTTTTACAGATAAAATGGCAAATCTTCCAGATGACTGGAAACTGGTTCTTGCAAGGTAATTTGATATTTTTATCTTAAAATACATAGATAGAAAATATTGCTGTTTCTTCAGTTTTATTAAAGAATAATTGATTTAAAATTACCAGTGTATGGTTTTAATTTTTTTTTTTTTTTTCAAAATTCAATTATTTCAGTTTGTTTAGCATTTTGCTTGTGAAGAAAAAGTATTTAAAATAGACTGATGTTAAAAAATACATCATAGCAAGTGCTTTGTATCATTTCATACTTTATATTATTAGTTGTGCCAAAGCCAGTTTGACCAGATATAAAACCAGCCTTGCTGAAGATGAAGAAACTGTTTCTTCAGGCAAACTCAGAGATCTTCCTAGAAGACATAGATTTTCTTTTCTCACTTCTTACAGTCAAAAGAAACTGCTGCAGAAAATTATCGAATCGTGTAGATGACACTCAAGAAACAACCAATAAACATTTTTTTTTCTAAACATTTGGTCAGTTTTCATTTTTGCAATGGAGTGTTATTGATTTATTGGGGTTGCCTACATGAAGACTTCCTTTTTTTTACTGTCAGATTTGGAATCAAAGCTACTAGAAAGATAAATATATAAAGCAAAGCAAAAAAAAAAAAAAAAAATGAAATTTGAAAATGAAATGTTTATATATCTGTAAAAAGTAACATTTCAAATTAGTATTCAACTCAGTAGGCTTTGCCAGGCTCCCCTTTTCATCATTTATTATTAAAATTAACTCAAAAATCATTTTTTTTCTGAAACTATTAAAAAACAAAAAGGATGTTAATTTTTAAACATTTTAATCGTTTCATAATTTTACATATTCAACATCAAACAATATACAGAACAGAGAACAGATTTCCTATCCCAAATTAAACATTTGCAAATCAACGTGTTAAAAGCTTCTCTTTTTTTTTTCTATAAATCTGATATTCAGTTCATGTATATACTAGAGGTTTAATAAATAAGTAATAAATATGCAAAATAATCTCAGAAATGATGCATATCTCAGTGAAATTACTGAGGAAAAGCATGATCAGACATTCCATAAAAAAATCAATTGCAAAAAAGTTCTGCATGATTCATTTCACTTCAAACAATCATAAATGCTATCATGGGTTCCATTCACAATTTTGTTCTTAATGCCACTGTTTAATTTAAATTGTTTTCCAACATACTTATGCTTTAACATGAAAGAATAAAGCCGTATATGCTCAAATTATAGCCATTATTTGAAACGTAACATGCAATTAAACAGACAAATTTTTAGATATTCAAGATAAATCTGTAATAAGCTGCTTTGATTATCAAAACGGTTGTAATTTATGTAATTTTCAACCAATTAAATAAACATTAAAATATTTCAGAACAAAAGATATGCAGCAGACAAAAAAAAAAATCATTGACTAGTATCAGCATTTGAAATAGATAGTTTAATCTTGAATGAAAAAAGCAGCAAAGTTTCATAATATAAATCCAAAACATGCACTGATCCTGCTTAAGTTTTAAAATAATCTGTTGACAATTTCCTCAATTAAAATAAGACCTCTGCTTTGAAAGCACAAAATTAAAATCACCTTTTAATAAAAAACCATCATTTACAATTTGATGTCTATCACCAACATTTGAATCTCAATATAACAAACCTATTATAATTTTTGTTTCTGATGATGCCAATATACAAAAATATCACTATCTCAAAATGTTTTCTGATTACTTTAACATTCTTGTATCAAATGATATATCTTACAATAAATTACATTATAAATAAGTAGTCACCTTATGTAATTAGCACTACTAGATGATCAAGTTTCAAATTAAAAAATGGGTATCAGACAACTGTAATATCAAATGGTAAAATTTTGTTAATCTTACCAGCTTTTAAAGTAGAAAGAAAAAGAAATTCTGTCTTTGGATAAAATATATAAATTTCATAAAAATAACACTTTAATATGGTGGTATAAGTGGTTTTAGAAATGTGGATATAATCACAAAATGTCATTAAATATATTTTTAAAAAAACCTACTCATTCTCAGTTTAAATGTGCATTTTCTCTGCTTAAGGAAGCATTAAGAAAATATAAAAATCTGATTAAAAAGATAATATTTATGACAAAGAATCATTTCTGAAATTTGAAAATACAAAATAACAGAATTCATTTGAGATGTCTTTTCTTTCCCCCAGTAACATCTTTTGAAATGTAAAATAAAAATTAGTGCAATATTTTGTTGAAAAGTACAAACTTTCATTCAGTTTCTGAATTAATTAATCAGATGATTCATATGGTGACTGGCAAATGTATTACAATAGCACAGAATGTAAATATCACAACATAACACTGTGGGAAGACAACTTGGGCTGTTGCCAAAAATAGGTAAAAAGCATACAATTGTGTAACTAACAAAACTTTCTCTTTATACAGCACTGAAACTCACGTTTCAGTGAAAAATTTAATATTAGTAAAATTCTGAATATCATTTAGGAAATAACCTAATACTGAGTTTGTTAAAAAGAATACAATCAGCTGAATTTTTTTTATGTTAACGGAATTTTTTTTTAGTAATATATTTTTAATGCACTGCTTCTATTAATTCAAGGTCTTCTTTTTGCCAAAAACATTAAATGTAATACATTTCCTCAGTTAAAGCCAAGTTTATTTCTTTTTGTGTGCTGTTCTTGTTGTTATAAAATTGTGATGGTTCTCTTTCTTGGCACATTTAACACACACATCAAACTTTCAATACTTCACAACAATTACTGCTGTTCTGTCATTGCCACCAGATTAGATTAAACTGCTGGATGAAAACACTTGTCACAGATTATGATGGATTAGCACATGGGGCACAATGTAACCACAGATTCGTTTAAAAACCACACTTATCAACTTTTCAATCTTGTTCAGTTTTCTCAGTTTTTGGCACTGCATCACAGTCTGTCTCCTTATCAGCTGTATTGCTAGCTTTTGTATCACCGGAATCTTTCACAGATAGTTCTTCAAGTTTTTCAGAGATTTTATTTGCACCCTCTTCTTTTACCTCTGCATCTCCTCTTGAATCATCTTTAACATCATTTTTATCTTCAACTCCATCTGAACATTTAAAAAAATAATAATAATAAATTAAAAAAATAATAAATAATTTCGTTTTCTGTAATACTATACAATGCCATATAATTATTCAGTATTTTTTCTTTTGCACTTCTCAATCAAACTGATTAGCAATATTTACAGAAAAATATATTTTAAATTCAGAATGTTTTGGCTAAAGATGTCATTTAAATTCAGATGTAAATTATGACTCTATAATGTAAAAAATGTTTTGAGGAAATTAATTTTGAAAGCGACATCTAACTTACTTTCATTTATTTTTGTGTTCTTCAAGACTTCCTCCATAATTAGTTTGCTTTCTTCAAACTTTTCTCTGAATTTCATAGCATCTGCAAACAATCAATATATTAACAATATAAAACATATTCTCAAACGTAATTCAGCCACAGTATAAAAAAAATTTTTTATCAGCATCTTAATATTTAAAATAATTTAAAACATTTTTAAAAATACATGTCCAGGCTGCTTTAAATTTTATTAAATATCTTTCAAAGTCGTTAAAAGAAAATTGAAAATTCTTACTTTCTGCATTAGCAAATCTGATGGCTAGCAACTCTGTTTTCTTTTCTTCATCAGCAAAATCTGCCGTAGTTGTCCATACCCAAGCCTTGTCACTTCCACAGTTTGGCTTTAAATCCATAAATGGCATCACTATATAAATTCAAAAAAAATGTAAAATATAAATAAAATGTTGAGTTAAGTTGTAATTGGATCAGTATCACATTAATAGGTATTTCAACATCTAAAAACAGTTTTAATGAGAAAGAAAGCCTATTCAATGTCAGAGAAAGTGACAATCATCAAATGAGTCAGACCGCCCGTCAAAATTCTCATCATACATGAAATAAAGAATACAAATGTCAGTTGAATTCAGTTTAACACTGAGAAAATAAATAATGTATGGGTAGGAATTAAATTTTCTTCAGAAATTATTTATTTATTAAAATAACATCTTCCGAGACTGAATGTTAATATCCATCTCTATATTAAAATTTTGAATCTTCAATTTACTGCTTATTTAATTACGATACAGATTCTGTTAGGAACAAATTAAATAGAAATATCTGCTGTAACATTTTAGTGAAAGCAAACCTAACAAGCTGTTTCCTACTTTTTACAAATTTTCTGAGGAACATTTTCGGATCAAAAATATACAGTTTAATGTTAAATTATAATACTTTTATTATTATTATATAACTTATTATTATTCAAATTTTTGAATTCATTAGTTAATGTTTTCTAATGTTTTTTTCAGTTTAGCAATTTATTTCTAATATGTTTATCCAATAATTTCAATAAAATTAATAAGACCCTGAGAACAAAAACTGATAATTTTGTAAAATGTTTGTCAGAGGCAGTGACAGTCATCAAACGTCAGACCGCCCGTCACATGATCTCATCACACAGAATATTTACAAACTTTGATGCTGATTACTTTAATAATATAAGCATCATTCAGTCTTAGTAATATAGATAATTTCTTTCTAACAAAAGTCTATTTTAGGATCCTAATTACACATGATCTATTTGGTTTTTACTTTAGAACAATATTTAATAATAATAATAATAAATAAATAACAAAACAGATAACCAACCCAATTAATTCAAAAAAACAAAAAAAATAATAATAATAAAATGAATATTACACTTCTATTTTAGAACTGAATGATTGACAAAATCAGAGCATGCTGATATGAACCACTCCTGTGAAAATCACACTCTCTGACAAAGGCAGGGGACATGTCTGACAGAATTTTATTTTAGAACTGCTAATTAAATTATTTATAAAAAAAAAAAATAATTTTAAATTCTATGAAATATTTGTCAGAGGCAGTGACAGTCATCAGATTGTCAGACCGCCCGTCACATGATCTCATCACACAGATAATTTTGAAACGTTTATCACTTCATATGTCTTACATCTACAACTATTACACTTCAGAGTTAAGAAAATGGATAAATATAAACTGAAGGTAATGAAATGAAACTGATGTTAAATAGATGTTTCTATTGGAGTATTTTATTTGCTATTTTATTTTTAGCAACACTAACTATGAATATTTTAGTGTTTTTGTAGCAAAATGAAAGCACAACTATTTTTTTTACATTAACTGAATGGAAATTCAAGGTTTAAACCATGTTACCTCCAATGTCAAGATCAATTATTTTAGTTCTGTTCAATGCTATTCATTATGTTGTTGGTAAACTTCGAAATAAATCAGTTTCTAGGTCAGACACAAAAAGTTGATTTTATTTCTGCTTGTAATATTCATCAATTTTAGCAGACTGTCCATCACATGATCTCATCATGCAGTTTTACAATTTTCTACAATGTCTCCTGTTTGTGTTATTTTCAGGAGAAAATAATTTGAAGAACTTAATTCCAAATAATTCAAAGATGTACACAATATTTCATGTTCTATGAATTACATGATACTAATTTTGTTTGTATTGAAAATAATACCAATTCTATGAATTGGTGAACTTCAGTTTGAGCATTTAAATTTAATACAGTAATAGAGTATCTAAAATTTACTCCTAAAATGTGTTCTTTAATCTGCCAGTAATACATTTTAAAAATACATCTCTGTTCACAGCAAAGAACTGACATCTTTAAACTGATTATAATGAAAGTTAACTAAACAGAAATCTGATTATTTACAAAGGATATTAAGTTGTGTTTTTGAACTAATTTAAAAAATTAATAATACGTCTTTAAATAGAGAGATAAATTCTGTCTTTGGGATTATAAAAAAATTCTGGTAATGCTATCCAGAAATTGACTTCAGAAGTCATCAATACAATAAATGTTTATGCTGCTATTTCATTAGAATTTTAATCTAAAAGAATGAAGAGACGGCACATCAGAGAATGTGACATTCATCAGTAACATCAGACCGCCCGTCACAAACATTTTCATCCTCTGTACCAATTCCAATAAAGGATTATTTTCATCAAAAGTAATTTAATAACAAGTCATTTAAATAATAATCCTTACTATCATTATATTTTTTTTTTTTTTTTTTTTTTTTTTTTTTTTTTTAAATATGCTTATTTTTCATTTAACAGCAACAATTTCCAAAATAAATCACATACAAAAAGTAAGGACAGAGTAGTTAAAAACCCAAGAGACATTCTGGGAACTCAAGATCTGGCAAACAATTATGCAACAATTATTAAGCCAGACCACCAAGAAATATTAATTCAAGTTATAGAACAACGAAAATAATACCATAGTGATTAGCACAGAGCTTCAGTGTTTTATCCCTCCTCATTACGATTCTTATCATTCGTGTAACTTTGTGTTTCATCAGCTTTACATCTCCAGTGCCTCGTTCTTTCCATTCAGCCGGCTCAGAGTCTTTATCAAATCTAAACAGCTTGGCTCGCCTGTTAAAATAAAACCAGTTAGAACACATCCCCAGAGATAAACTGAAGATAAAATGTACGTTTAAAAAAAAACCTGTGAAAACTTTGCTCGTTATCTTTATCTTAAATTATAATAAATTTCATCTTCATTTTATTGGTTACTTCAAAGTCGAGTTAATTTTCATTGAGGATTTATTTATTTATGAACATAAGTAGTTCATCAAGAGGAATCAGGTCTGCTGCATTTGTCAGTTAAGTGTTATGTACATAAAATGTTGCATTTTGGGGTAGCAGCTTTTATTTGAATATCACAAAAACTGTAACTGTGTAACTCATTTTGGTGATTGAAAATTTTTCAGAAGTAAAAATGCAGTAAATGTTAACTTCAGAATGTCTCACAGTTTCAGTATTTCTTCTTCGTCTTCTTCCATATTTTTTAATTCAACCTGAGGTAAATTCACAACTGGTTCAAAATGAATATCTGGTGATTCAGGAACTTCTTCCTGAAAAATATTTTAGAACACTTACAAAAGAAAAATTGAAGAACATAAAATATAAAGTATTACATTTGCTTTAAACCAAGAGAGAACAAAAAAAATTTAAAATATAAAAATTTGGAGTATTGAGCAAAACATGGGATACTTGTAGTTAATGGTTTGCAGATTAGCAACAATATTTCCTCCCAGTATGAAGGTTCTCACATGTCTAAGCCATTTGAGGACGTATTAAAACAAAACAAAAAACAAAATGTCCAAATGTCCATGAAATAAACTGACATTTCTGTTATATTAATATACAAAGTTTATAAAATTACTGTAGCTCAAAGTATCTAAAACTAAAAAAGTAAGTATGATTCCAATGGATTTCAAACCATATGAATAGACTAGAGGCAAATTTCATTTAGTAATCTTGCAGTTTAGATCTGCACCTTTTTATCAAGGGTTTTAGTTTCACAAAATGTTTTGCTATAAAAATAGTATAATTTATTGACTGTTGTGTTTATGAAGATATATAACCACCCTATGCTTTTTCAAATCAATCAGTATGAGTATTTTCTTTTCATTTGTAACAGTTGTGTGTTTATGTGCATTTAACGGGTTAAAATTAAATTTAAACTTCTTTGAAATATTTGATTATTTCTGTTCGTCTTTTTAGTTTCCAGTGCATCAGATTGATATTTCTTCAGTATTTTAATAATGCTATTAGTATTACCATAAGGATTTTTAAAACCAATGAATATTTCTGATAAACAGTCTTGAACGAAAATGGCATCTACTTATCAGATGAATCACATTCAAACACTGAATCCGTGTTGGTCGGTCAGTTTTAATACGGCAGATCTGAACTACCATGTGAAAAAATCTTAGCAAAACATTCAATAAAATCACTGCTGAAAAGCATAGATCTAAATTTTAAGACTATCAATAATTCAGTACAAAACATAAATAATTAGTATTGTTCTACCAAAATGATCTTGTATATTTGTATAACGGTTTTCTCGGCCTGAGCCTCCAACTTGTTCAGTTAATAAACGAACATTTTGCGTCAATCATACACATTCATTTTTCATTACTTCTATATTTTAAGAAAAACAAATCATTCCAATAAGAAAAAGACAATAACCTTGTCATCTGCCATACTGATCAGAAGGATTCCTACAGATTAATTATCAATAAACTAAAACAAAAATCCCTGTCTTCCCGCTTTGAAGCACCAATTTCGATTTTCTGTTCCGCTAAAACCAATGTATAACCAAACATCTGTCGATTTCGGATCCGTCGAAACTGCGGACTATGAAGCACTCGTGTATCTTCAGCAAGTGATTGCATCGAAAAAATTACCTTACAGCTTGTTCCATTTTACCAAAAATAATCACCGAAGGTTTATTATACTATCGCTAATGATATGTACACTTACCCCCAAAATTAATATTACTATTCAGTGTTGTTCAACAGCATTATGAAGAGTAGGGCCTACATTATATTATAATATTAGATGGTCCATATCGATTATTAATCACACAATTATTTAGAGATTTCGCCTTTTGATTAGTTATATGTTAACTAATATATTCATTTAAGTGCACTCATTTTTATTAGCGTCTTAAAAACTGTATATGTATATGAAAATTAGTTCTTTTAAAACGTAAAGAAAACAAACGAAGAAACGAGCAGGTGTGCTCCTTTGGTCGTGGAAATTAAGCTAAAGAATGCAAAACATGGCAGCGTCCAGCGTGTAATAAGTTAATACTAAAGTGATTTCCAGGAGACTACATCATGTAAGTATTATTGCTATTTTAGATCAGCCAACATTTTTTTTTAAAATCACTTCATGCATAAAACTTATTTTTTTAATTTAAATTTCGGTATTTTTATATGATTATGATTATTAATATTATGATTATCATTTTGATTTTTTAAATGAAATACAATAGAAATTATAGACGAATCGTATTAGTTTATTAAATTATTACATAATTACTTAATGTACTCAGCCAAAATGCTAGTGAAAAAAAAGATATTGTCAACTACATGTGTAGCTTAACATTTAAAAAACAACAACAAACAAACAAACATTGAAACAATAAAATTAATGTTTAAATCTTTAATTTTACATTTAATTCTCTGTTTTTCTTAATATTAAATATAGAAAATTATAATAACTATTAGTTGTTGTTGTTGAAAAACAAAAGAAATAAAATAATTTGATGCCAATGGTTTTATATGTACGTATTTAATTATCATTTTCAAAATTTAAGATTGACTGTTGTCCATACAACTGGAGGAATGGAAGTAGATAAAAGTTGCAACAATGCATCAGCAAATGACTCCACGGAACATAAAGAAGATGACAAAACAGAGGAGAATAATGTAACAGATCCATTTCAATATCTGGATCGAGGAGAATTTACATCAGAAAAATATAAAATTGAGATTTCAAATCTACCTAAACAATGCCGAAAACACTGTTATGCAGTAAGAAGCTTTTGCTTCTTTCTTTTTTTCTTTCTCTCTTCATACACACACTGGCACACGCATACAAATTTGCACACATAAGCACGAACATATCCTGGTAAAAATCATAAATACAAAACACAATTTTTATCTTATGAAAGAAAAAGATTAAACATGAAAAGTTACTGAACTGAAGTAAATACTACTACCTAGTTGAACAATGAAGTTCCCAGATGACATAATCATGTATTAATTTTCTGTGTTTCAGGAGTTGAAGAAAAGGCTGACAAAAACTCTGCATTTGAATCCTCACAAGATAAAGCCAATGGAGAGAATGCCATTTGCTTTCGTCACATTCAGGTGGGTTTTTCAAGAAAGGAAGTAAAGTGCATTTAGAACCATAATTTATCAGGTATGATTTTCATATGCACTTAACCCAAAAATTAAAATAAAGTGATAAAACTTGGTAATGTGTTAGTTGCATATGCCCTGTCACTTTGGATAATGAAAAGAACACAATTTGTCATATCACACGCCACTATGTGTACTGCACCTGCAAATGCAGATATACTGAAATCACATTTTGGTGCACTGATCCAACATTATCCAAAAACAAAAGGAAGAATTTATCCTGGGTAACAGTCCAGGCTTAACAGAAAAATAAACATCACGAAGCAATGGGACAGCTTAAAGCCAACCAACAGATATACAACATCACTCAGTACTTTCGTGTTCATGACAGTACGATATCAAGACTCCGAAAACCCATAAACCAAACTGGGCAAAATAGGTATTTAGTGATGTCATATCGACATCACAGGATCAAAAGTGCTTTATGTTTAGCCCCTGCTTTGCAGCAAACCACAGTACTACAATTCATGCTGAAACTGTCCATAACCATCTCCATGCAGCTGGATTACAACCAAGTCGTCCTGTTGTAGCTGTTCCCCTGACAGCGCGTCACATTGAGGAACATCTGAGATGGGCCAGAATACACCAACACTTTATCAGGCTTTATTCACAGACAAATTCAGGTTTTGTGTTCAGTTTACGGATGGTAGGTGTCACATGTGGAATCGATGGAGAGGATGATATGATGCACACAAAGTCATTCAGCATGACCCATATTGCTGTGGCAGCGTCATGGTGGACGTAAAACAGATCTCGTTTTTATTCACAGAAACATGACCGCTCAACGTTACTGCAACGAGATCATAACACCAGTGGCCATTCCATTCCTGCAGCAGCCTGGTTTTCCGTTTCAACATGGCAATGCTAGACAACATACCACTAGGCTAACTACTAATCTTCTTGAGCGGGACCACATCCAAGTGTTGAACTGGCCACCAAAGTCCCCTGACTTGACCATATTTGAGAAGGGCATTTGAAAACCATCCCCATAATCTTAATATCCATGACGTGCAAAATAACACTGAACTGGGAATAGAACACAATTACTGTTCCTGAGATTAATACTCTCATTAGAATCATGAGACAACAATGTACTGCTGTCATCAGTGCTGTCAACACTCATTGTTGAGCCTCTCTCACCATTTTGGTAGATGTACCCCTCCATGTTTCATCAGCTGACATTACAGAAACAACATTGACATCATGATAAAGTGTTACTGCTGGCTACATTCAGAAATGAAATAATGTGTACAAATAAATTCAACATCCAATCAGGTTGTATTTCATATCTCATACGTAACTGCTAAACTTGTTTGGCACAATATATATATATATATATATACTAAAAATAAAAACAAGAAAGGGTGCACACTTACATGTAGTTATATTTTATTCAATTAATTCTTGATGTTTTCAGATAGAAATAATAATAATTATTATTACATGTTGCTAGATGTGAAGAAGACAGAGAAGATGCACTGAAGAAAATTAATGGTCACAAGTGGAAAGAATCTGTTCTTGAAGCAAAGGTTTAGTAAATATTATCTTTTCAGTCATATATCCTGCATACTGATTATGTGACAGTGGATACAGGGCTATTCTTATTGATAAAAATTATTTTTTTTGGTGTTATATATATATCACACACACACACACACACACAATAAACATACTATATATTTATTATGTATATTGTGTGTGTGTGTGTCCCTTAGTCAGGAGATAATTTGACTTGGCCTTAATAAATAAGTCTTATGGCTCAGAAAACCAAAAGGATTCAAAGTCAACCTACCTGAAATAAGTGTATCAAATCCCAAGACTGAGCACAGTATTAAACTGTTCAATTAGTATTTTTTAAATTTTGGTAAGTTAATAATTCTGTTGTTTTTACTCAAATACAAGTTTTAGGAAAATTAGCATAGAAGAATTTATTTCGACATGATTTGATTAATTAATAACATAAAATTTTCAATAATAATTATTGTTTGTTACCAACTTTTCTATTTATTTGTTGTTGTTTTTTTTTCCCAGAAAGCCCAACCATTGGCAGATCCTTTGCTTAAAAAGAGAAAACAGAAAGGTTTATATTTATTTTTCAATTTTGATTATTTACATTTACATAATATTAAACACAATATATTTTTTATAAAATGAAAGACAAGTAATAGGCTTTGTTTCATTTAATTTTATTAAATATATGTTTTTTCTTTAATTATCCAGATTTATTTTTTAACATTAAACAAGTTATTATTTAATAATACATATTTATCCAACATATTAACTGAAAACTGTTTACAAGTGATTTAAAACATTTGAATGAAATATTTATTTATCTGGCATCATCAATAAGTAGTAATATTCATATTTAAGCTGATAGTGTTAAATTAGTCCTAACCGGTCTGTTGGTATCTATGTTAAATTGTTATGGATTGTTTTCTTATGCTGTGCTAAAGAGGAAGGATCAGAACAAAATAACAAGAAGAAGAAATTGGAGGAAATAGAAGACAACACACCACCTGACATCAGGTTTGTAATATATGACCATTCTTTACTATATGTTTCATATTCATCTGTGTGCAAGAACAGTGTGCTCCAATAAAAACTGAACTGGGTAAAAGATGTATAGTTTTCAAAAACAAATAATTTTGTCCTCGTTTTGTCATAAAATATAATTTTAACCAAAATAAATTTACATCTAATTGTGGAAAAGATCTTTCAAAAATATTTAAAAATAAAAAAGATATGAATTTTTCAGACTTCTCATTGACAACTTTTTTTCACAGGCTGTACGTTCTATTTATTTTCGTGTACATGTAAAATAAAGTATGTGTGTTTGTGTTTGTTTTATATGGTTTTTATTCCTTAACAAGAAATGAATAATGAAACCAATATTTTCCTAACAACACCTTAGTATTTTTATTCTGTATGTATTGTTTGTTTATTAAGTGTCAAAAATGATTTTTTTTTTTTTTTTTTTTTTTGTTGTAATTATGATGTGAGAGAAAACCTGTTGCAGTTGTTCAATGCACTATTTTTAATCATTAACAGCAAGATATAGTTTATATGTGTGAACCTTCTCATAGACAGGTAAAATGGAACCTTTGATAAACTAATGGGGATAAATCGTAGGAACCAGTGAAACAGTCTGCTTTTTCTGCTAGTAAAATTATTATTATTATTATTATTATTATTATTATTATTATTATTATTTAGACTGAAAAACAGTGTTACACCATTATGGAATGTACCATATGAGGAACAACTAAAGGTGATTTTTGTTTTATTTATTTATTTATTGATTTTTTTTCCACTCTGTTATGAATCTTTTCTGTGTCTTAATATAACACTGTTCCTCAACCATTAATCTTTGTACATTTTGAATTAAATGTTTACAAAAATGTAATGAATTATAACTTGGTTTATTTTTGTAAATTCATTTTTCTTCATCAATGAATTCAGAGTATTATCAGCAAAATTTTCGGGATTATTGTTCACACTCGTTTTTATTTTACATTTCAAAATTAGACATAATGTTTTAAGTATACATTGACCATCCTTTATAAATCATTGCTTTTTTATTAATAAAGGTTTGTAGACAAAAACTAATAAAATATTCATTTGCAAGCATAAAAATGCTATTATGACTATTTCTTTGTCCACTATAAAGACATTTGATTAAGCAAATATAGAATATAACACATTGGTTTTTCTTTTTTCTTTTTTTATAGAAAAAGACTGAAGAGGCCATTCGACTGTTAAAATTTCTTGTACATAAACAAGAAACAAAAGAGTTTTTCATAGATCAGAGGTTTGTTATTATTTTATTTTACTTTGTTAAATTTCATATATGTATGTATTTGTTATTAGGCAATAACTTGACATTTTCTTCTTCCTTATTTCAGAAAACAATTTAATGGCATGTGTTGTGAACTGCTGCCTGTAGTACCCTCAGTAAGTGTGCTCTTATAATTTTACATGCTTTATAAATTTAATTATCTTGTTAAAAATGACTTTCTCAGTTCTTCTTGTAATTTGAAATATATTCTGAATTGTTTCAACAGATACAAAGAATATAAGACCTTCGTCATTCATTTAGTGTCACCTGACACGTTTTCAGTCTAATAAAGCCTGAACATTGAGTCATAATTACAGTGAATCTTAGATTCTGGATTCATCTTGGAATGTAACGTCATTTTACTGAGGTAGGTGAATAGCAAAAATACAAACTATGATAGATGGAAATACCATTATACCTTAGTATATTATGACCACCAAAATAGGCACTTTAATTAAATTTTATTTATTTTGCTACTTTGACAACAGCCTATTCTTAAAGGGTACAGGAACAAGTCAGAATTTTCAATTGGAATGGGTTTGGATGGAAAAGGTGAGAATAAGATTTATGTTTGTTTGAGTATTTTCAAACTACACAAAACTGAAAAGTGTAGTAATAATGAAATTTTAAAGTTTATTTGTTGTTAATTACAAAAATCTTATAAGGAAATCAATGCCTCTATAACTGGGTAATATATATTTTTTCAATCAAACCAGTTTGCTTCGTTCCTCTTTTTTTATCTACAAAATCGTATAGTATATGTGATATAACAGATGCAAGGTGTACTTTATTGTAAAAATTTATTTTACAATATGTTTGAATTTTGTTTTTCATTTTTTATAATAATAATAATAATAATAATAATAATAAAATAATAATAAATAATTAAAAATAATAATAAAATTAATAAAAATCAAATTATTTTAACTTGCAGATCCCATTGTTGGTTTTCGCTTTGGTGCTTACAGAGATGGTAACAAATGTGTGGGAAAACCCAATGTTATTGAAATAATACCAGACAAAATGAAGAAAGTTGTTGAGGTAAATTTATAATTTTATAATACAAAAAGGATGTTTAATAAAAAAAAAATATATATATATATAGTGCACAATGTGTGGTTACTTCTGTAATCTATCATGTCCCAGCCAATCAGAGGGACCATCTTTTTCACATCTGCAGTACATTCTGAGCCAAACATCTTCATATACATTTTATTTAACTGTTTTATCATACAGATTTTTTACCTCAACTTTACAGTTTCAAGATTTGTAAAAATCCATTCATAGCAGTGCTTTTACAAAACTGTTTTAGAAGTTAGTGTTGGTGTTCTTAATATTTTCCCAGTGTTTCCAAGACTTTCTCAAACATTCTGAGATTACTGTGTTTGACCCAGAGTCTCATCAGGGTCACTGGCATCAGCTGACTGTGAGGACGACCCAGGGTACAGGAATAATGGCAGTGGTGGAATTCCATCCACAGAATCTTACAAAGGTTGGTCTGCTGTTTAATGTCATGTTGCAACGAAAACATGTGACTATTTTGGATGAAAACAAGACAAAGAAGGTTTTATTTTAATGTAAATCAGATAACACACATGTAACCAAAGATACATACAGGCATATATATATATATATACACATACATATATAGATATATATACACATACATATATAGATATATTTAGACACACATATATATACACACAGAAATATTGAGTACTTGTACATGTGTACTAATGTACAAAAATTACCTGTAGGTATATGCATATATGAACATATAGATTTATGCAAGTATATATGTTTGTTTTTGTCACTACAGGTGGAATTGGACAGAGTTAAAGCATCTCTGGCTGAATACTTTTCTGAGGGTGAAGGTAAAGCTGCCTGTGTTACCAGTCTTTACTTCCACCAGAGCAGAGCGCGGTGAGAAAACTCCTCAGTCCTTTTAATTTAACACACGTTTAATTATCTGTGCACTGAATATTATAGCATTCTTATTATTATATTTATTTCTACAGTATAGGGTTTATTAAAAAGTTTTTTTTTTTTTTTTTTTTTCTTTTTTTTTTTTTTTTTTTTTTTTTATCTTTTTATCTTTTTATATTTATATATGTATATCCATTTATTCATTCATTTATTTATGGATTTACTCACTAAACTCACCTTTTTGAAAGTTTTAGCCAATACTTGATATTGAATGACCAGTAATATGATGAACTAAATAATGTTTAATTTAAGTCACATTTTTAATCTGTGTTGTATGACTCAGGACCATAAATATAATGAGAGAGGAAATACACTGTGTGTATGTTGTTGTTTTTTTTTTGTTAAGTATGTATGTATGTATATTCGTGTTGATATTAACATCCCTTTGTGAAATGTTACCTGTTACTAATGTATTTATTTATGTATTGATTTTCCAAATATGAAATTGTCAATGTTTTTTTTAAAAATTTAAATATTAAGTTGTAAACAAATACCTTGTTTGGTACATATTCACAGTAAAATAAAATCATGAAAAAAAAAAAAAAATATTGAAGTATGGAATTTTTTCTATTATTACTGTCAGTTTCTAAATAAAAGAGTGTTCGTGTTACGAGCCAAGTTGCACCAACTATTAAATCCTGTTGGAAACAGCTTAAAATATAAAAATTAAAGTCACATAGTGTGGATGCCTTTTAAACTGACTATTTAATTCTCTTTTGCAGGTCTATAAAAGAAAATGAGAATGTACTTTGTGAACATATATATGGAGAAAGAGTTAGTTGATTTTAAATGTCAGACAATAGTGTTGTATTTCAACAGTATCGTATTGACTGTTATGTCATTTAAGAACAGTGCACTAATAGATGCCTTGAGATTAACAATTCCTGCAGTGCCATCCAAAATGTCACAAAGCGTTTAATGTCACATGATAGTGCAGTTATTATGTGCTATATAATTACAGGGATTTTTTAATAGTTTTTATAATGTTAATTATCAGATCAATTTGACATTACTTTTCCAGGAGTTTATTTAATTCTTTTGTTATTGTGATAATGTGTCAGTTTATTTATTTATTCATTTATTTATTTTTTGTTGTTCTTTTTTTTCTTTCTTTTTTCAGTATTGAGAATTTTATCATTATAATTTTTATTATAAATAGAATTTCATAAAAAAGAAAGAAAAGAATGTTCAACAGTTACAAATAGTTAAAATTATTTGATCAACTGTTAAACATGAAATCACAAAGTTCAGGCTTCTGTTTGTATTATTGCTGTAAATAAATTATAGTCAATACATATATTATATCATTTATGAAGTAAATAATCAATTTAAATGGTAATAAATATTTTATTTTTGTTTTTCAGCACATTTGTGAAGACTTACTTGGAATGAAATTCAGAATTTCTCCTGATTCATTTTTTCAAGGTATTTTATAATCACCACAATAATGTCTGACAATTCAGTGTTTTAACCTTTTGAGTATCCCTGTAACTGTATTTTGCAGTAACAGAATTTCCATTGATTTTTATCATATTTTGTTTCGCCAGTTCAGTACAGTGATTGGGTATCATCGATAACTATCATAGGTTTTTCTGTTTGATAGCCATACCTGTCTTGGTAGCAAAGATACTAATATGGGTTTTTCTTCCTTTCTACAAGTCATAATGATATGATTGTACAATACAAAGACAATGACTTCTGTTGTTGATCGTTTTTTTTTTTTTTCATCTTTTAATAGCATTTTTATTAAAATATTTTATTTTTTTTATTTATCCCTTTTTTATTTAATATTTATTCATTTATTTATTTATTTATTTATTTATTTATTTATTTATGTTTTTTTATTTCTCTTTTTTTTTGTATTATTTTTTTAGTAGGTTATTTTTCTGTATACTGATGGTTGATTATATTTTATTTATTTTATTTTTTGTTTAGTCTTTGCTAATAAATAATAGATGAATGGAATACCTCACTGTACATGAATATTTTCAACCTCAAATCAGAGTAACAAACAAAACTCATCTCAAAAACTGATCTCTACTCACACTGAAAGTGATAGTGCATCTCAAATGAGAGGAATTATCATTATCTGTTCCCTTGATTTTCTTCCTTAACTGCTTGTTTCAGTGGATTTTGTTACATAACACATTAGTAACACATGACAACTCATAAATAAATACTTAATGTATTCTGTAGATAAAACTGTTAAAAACAGTTTAATTTTAATTTTAATTTTTTAAGTTTCAATTATGAGCAGGAAATGAATTTTTTTTAAAAATAAACTGGAAAAAGATAAATTTTCTTAATGGCTTATCTTAAAGTGCATTAAAGATATTAAATTTACTTCGCTTTTCTTCTTTTTTCTTTTGTTAATCAGCTTTAATTTATATAAAATGTATTTATATTTTATTTTCGATTTTTAATTTTTTTTTAGTAAATACTTTAGCAGCTGAACATTTATACAATCAGATTATTGACTGCTGCGATATTAAAGAGGATACATCTTAAATGACAGAAATTATCATTATCTGTTCCCTTGATTTTCTCCTTTAACTGCATGTTTCAATGGATCTAGGTACATAATGCATTGGTTACACATGACACCTCATAAATAAATACTTAATGTATTCTGTGAATGTAGATAAAACTGTTAAAAATAGATTAATTTTTATTTTAATTTTTTAATTTTCAATTTTTTAATTTTCAATTATGAGCATGAAATGAATTTTTTTTTTTAATAAACTGAAAAAAGACAAATTTTCTTAATGGCTGATATTAAAGTGCATTAAAGATATTAAATTTACGTCGCTTTTTCTTCTTTTTTCTTTTGTTAATCAGCTTTAATTTACAAAAAAATGTGTTTATATTTTATTTTCGATTTTTAATTTTAATTTTTTTAATTTTTTTTTTTTAAAGTAGATCTTATAGCTTTCTAAATACACTAACAACTTTTTTTATTCTTTTTTTTTAATTTTTTTTTTTAGTAAATACTTTAGCAGCTGAATGTTTATACAATCAGATTATTGACTGGTGCAATATTAAAGAGGATACAGTGGTACTGGATATATGCTGTGGGACAGGTACAATTGGCTTGTCTGTAGCCAAGGTAAAATTATTTACAATATTTACATACATCAGCTCACTAATGTTAAAGTCTGTCTGAAGTGTGTCAATAAAATAGTTGACAAATTTCTTTAAATTCTGAAGTTATTATTTTATTGCATGGTGGGACCTGTCATTACTCTTAAGAAATTATGATAATAATAATAAAAAAAATAGTAGTAATACTGTTGCAAAAATATTTGAAGGCTGCTGTTTTTACATTTTCCTAAGTAGAGATTTGGTATCATCACATACATGATGGACTGACAGCTATATTGTTTTGATAATTCTAGAATAATCTTTAAAATAATTCAGTTCCCAAGCATTTGATGATTTCATGCCACAGAAAAATGCTGGCGTACAGATATTTTCAAATTGTACTCCATTCTTGTGATAGTTCCTTATTAAATAAGATTGGAAGGCAAAAAAAAAAAAAGAAAAAAAGTTGACTAATGAAATATAACTGGAAAGTATTTGAAAATATTTTGACTATTTCTGAGTATTGCCAAAGACAAAATTTAAAATGTATATTTTATATGAATTATATTTTTTATCTTATACTTCTAAAAGTATAATAGAAAAGATATTTCAAGAGAAATTACTGAACATTTCTTAATTTCTTTTGAATAGCCTCTTCCAAATATTAAAAAAATTAAAATAAAATAGACAGATGTTTAATTTTTGCTATTCAGACATTTGCCTAATTTAAGAAAATGAACAACAACATTGAAATGTTTCTAAAAAAAAAAATGTTTGTATGTTTCATACAATTTCAGAGAGCTGCTAAAGTGATTGGAATTGAAATGTGCAAGCAGGCAATTGAAGATGCCAATGCAAATGCTGAGCTCAATGGTAATTATTTGAAATTCTGATTGTCAGTGATTAGAGCTCATGGCTGGAACATATAAATTATAAGACTGGTTTTCCTCAGGTCCACATCCATTGGGCTGGTTCCAATATGTGATTAATTTCTTAATTGTTGGAAGATGAATATAAAACATCCCCTTGCTTCTAACTGAAAAGACTGCTGTGGATTTTCTGTCTTGATTGTCATTATACAAAAACACATGAATAATAACTTTTTTTTTTTTTTAAAGTCTGTTATTATCAATCTGCCTTTTATTAAATTAAATATATAATTTATCTGAATCATTCATTAATTTAAAATTTTGCTTAACTTATTTATTATACAGACTTACTGAAAAACTTGTTATTGTACAATTTGATTTCTGCAGGAATTACAAATGTGGAATACCACTGTGGTAGAGCTGAAGATGTCATCACTGATATAATGAAGAAAGTTCACACGTCTCATGTTGTTGCTATTGTCGATCCACCAAGAGCTGGACTCCGTAAATATTCATGATTTTTTTATGTTGAACAAAGACAGTCATTGAGATGAAGTGTTATACTCCAGTCAGAAAACAGATATCTTTACACTATCAATTCCACATCAGTAAAAACATCATCAACACATGAATTAAAAATTTTACCATATTACATTTATATTTAATAATTTCCTTTCTTTTCTAATTATCATTCATTCTTTATCTTAAAGCTGATAAAGTGTTAATATATATTCTTATATCTACTATGATTTTTTGTTGTTCTTGATAATATTATGGCACTGATATTTCCATGAAATATTTTACTTGGTTTTTGCATGGGTTTTTCATCAGTTTTTTACAATTTTGTTAACAGATTTTACAGACATGCACATGTGTGTGTCTATAATATATATATATATGTATATATTAATTCTTGCTTAGCTTTCAATATTTTCTTTTTCATTTTTTTTCTCCAGATAAAACAGTGATCAAGGCACTGAGGTCTTGTTCCAGATTACAGAGATTGGTTTACGCTTCATGCAGTCCAAAATCAGTGAAGCCAAATTTCATAGAGTAATCTATTTTCTTCTTCTTATTTTTATATTTAAAGTCTTTATTTATTTTTCATGAAACATGTTGAATCTATTACATTCTCCATATTCTTTCTTTATTATTGAATGAAATATTTCCAATAACCACAAGCGAAATAATCTTTGTCTGAATAATGTTTCTTAGATACACTTGGTTATCTACATTTTATCATATTAATTTATACACTTGTTTTTAATATTTTAATTTTGTCTTACAGTTTAATCCGCCGAAAATCAAAAAAACACCTTGGTGAAAGCTTCATTCCAATAAAAGCTGTTCCGATTGATCTGTTTCCTCAAACCAGCCACTGCGAATTAGTTGTGCTCTTCCAGAGACTGACAAATGAATCCAACTCAGCTGGAGTTAAAGAAATTCAGGATGTTGAAAATACTGATGTCAAAATGTCTACAGAGGATGAGTCAAGAAAAGTGGCACAGGAATCAAATCAGTCACCAGAACAGTCACCACCGTTAAATGAGAGCACCGACAAACAATCTGACCAATCACTGCCACTGATTCAAGACACTCCAAAATTAGCCGACCAATCACAGACATTGACAGAAGGCATTAATAATGCACCAAAATAAAATATAAAGACATTTTTAGCATATTGGTATAATTAATATTCAGTTTCTTTTAAAATGGTTTTAGTTGGTGTACTATTTATATTTTTATATTATATTAACGTAATTCATCTGTTCATTGAGTTTTTATCATTTTCATTTCTGGAAGTATTACATCAGATTAAAAAAAAATACATTTTTTGATAATAAATATATTGTTAGCAATATCCAAACATTCAGTTATTATTTTATACTTTATAATCATTATCCTAAATTGCATAAAAGAAATTAGTAGTTATAATATTTGGATTTTGAATCATTTATATTAAGCAGTTTATCTAATTATCTGAATAAATTTAAGGTAATGATGTGATAAACATCCTGAAATAATAATTCAACAAAATGTACTTTATCATTTGGCTTGGTTTCCAGTAAACAATATAAAACTCATTAGAATTGTTTTATTTTTTATTTTGATATTTTGAGTTTGTATATCCATTTTTTTTTTTTTTTTTTTTTTTTTTCTGCTAGTAATTATCAGACAAAGCCACTTAATATTTACTGAGACAGCTCACTAAATACAGTAGAAATAATCAAATTGTTTTCTAAAAGGGTTAATATAAAAATAAACCAAGAGTTCGAATTTCACATTTGTCACACACAAGGCTGATAATTATGATTTGATTACCCACAGAGTCATCATGGATCATTTTCAGCAATTAATCTTGATATAACCAATCATTCACCAGCAGCAGTTAAAGAACAAAACAAATTTTGCATCTATAAGTACAAAATTTATTACCAGTAGTTAGCAAGGAAGGATATATATAACACAAAATTTATCTTTTAGATATTTATAGAGCTAAATGTGGCATAATAAAGCAAAAAATACAAATGTAATTGTTAGCAGCTGTTTGCTAACGTGTAGGTACAAATTACTAGAAAATGTTTATGTAGAAATTATAAAAAAATAGAAATGTGCACAATACAGATGTCACAAATTTAATTAGCAGATTTTTCTTTATTATTTCCGATGTGTTCCACTCTCAAAATATTTTGTTTATTTTTCACACTATCTTGTGTCTGATTGATTCCATATTCAGAAACTGTTTAATAATCATTGTTCATGATTTTCTAAGTGAATCTAACCAACTTAAAATCAACAGTAGTATACATCCAATCCCTTCCCAAATATGTGTTCACCCATTACCAAAGCTAGTATCAAATCTCTGTAAAACAATCTAAATGTCACTGCAGTTATATAAAAATATTTTACAAAATAATTTCTGTGCTATACAAAAACAAGTATCTTCATGAACGTGTGACCATTCTAATACGTTACCAGGTGTAAAAGCTGTGTTCAGACCATCACAAAATCATTCAGAAAAAAACCTGTAGGCTTACAAAGCCACAGCAAGAAAAATATATATTATAAATATTTTAAAGTTCTTGTCACGATGTTTTAACTGAATATTCTTGAGCAAACAAACTCTGATTACCTAACAATATAGAATTTGTTTCTGGTTTTACCAAAATATTTTGCCTTCTCTTGTACATTTTGCGAAAAGCTCTGAAAGCACCTCTAACCATTAGAAAAAGCCAATAAAGCTGGAAAAGTAAAATGAACAAACACCCAACATTGCATTTGACTGGGATAGCAAGGGGCACAGACCACAAAGAAATGTTTGCATAGTTGGAGTAAGCCCAGTTCAGGTAAGGAAATATTGCCACACGACTTGTTGCAAAAGCAACAATCATCATAAGACTGGTCAGCACATACCATGGAGTTTCTTTCAGTTTCAGCTGAAATATACAAGAAAAACATGCTCTGTGAAATTTAAAATATCACCTTAAACAAATAAATAAGACCAAAGACCTCGTTATTCACACATTCACTTACTCGCACACATACACACCTTTAAAATAACCTATACAAATATAAAAAAATATCGAGACATTTTGCCCCTTCAGCTTATATTAAAGAGTTTGTTAAATTATGAATGTTCAATCATGTTCTCTGTAAAGAAAGTATATGATATTATATTTTTTATTCATACAAATGAAATTAGACTTAATTGAATAAATGAATAAGTGCAAGAATGAAAAATGATTATCTGCTTACATGAATTAATATAAATCTGGCTGCAATGAACGGTATTGCCATTTCAAAAAGATAAAACACGCCCACAAAGAAATCACCTTTGTCATTTCTGAAAAACTGAAAATACAAATTTAAAATTTAACACATGTACAATGAAAATAAATTATATCAAGATGTTAAAATGTTATCAATTTTTTAAAGTGTAAAGGAAAGAATATATTAAAAGAGTAATAGTTCATTTATTCTAAATTATTAACTGTACACCCTTACATTCAGATATAAAACCAAATTTTGATATTTTTTTATTTTATGTTAAAAGTGATGGACAACAATCTATGTTGAGGTGGTTATCATCATCTAACTGCTTTTTATGAATAACAGCAGACAACACCCAGGCACTGTACCAGACTAACAAGAAAAGAGTACACTGAAGATTCTGTTTAAAACTCAATATACATGTTAACAAAAAGGACTTTGAAGATTTTATTAAAGTCATTATACATATTGCAATCAAAATTGCTATAGAAGCCACAAAAATTATTCAAGAGATTAATATGTCACTAAAAGTAAAAGGTAAATACCTAATCATTCATTCTCACTAATGTATGTGCATAAAAATTCAAATAAGTAGCAAATGGATACTTATGTATTATTCTATCCTGATGACAAAATAAAACTAAAACACCAGTTGTTATAAAAGAATATAATAATACCTAATCTTGAAATGTGAACTTACAATTATGATGGGAAAGAAAATACATGGCAATAAAACATGGTGGGCGGTCATCAGTTTGTTTGATGAGACAAAATCCACAAACTGCTGTTTTAATGTTTTCTCATTTGTCACTGGCTGTGATAAAAGATGACATCTAAACATAACCCACAGATCATAGCCAAAATATGGCACTGCAAAACTTGCATAGGTGTTTGTCAACCAGTAGCTGTGAAGAAAGTAAAATACTGATTTTGAAATAAGCATAATCTTTAATGAAAAGAAACAGAGATGAATAAATAATATAAAAGTACAATACAGAGCTACCATGCCATTTGTTCAGCAAGACTGGATCTGATATTCTGGATTATCCAGTTTTATGGATCAAGGCTCAATGTACAAATGAAACATAAAGAATGGAATTATATTTAACAGACGTAAATTATTACGCTTGTAAAAAAAAGTTCTGGAAGTCAAAATAAATAATCTGGTACCTGCATTTGGGTTAAAAAGCATATTTCTATATCCTGACATTTATGTATTATATTGTAATAAATAACTACAAAGAATATCAAACTTTTTTTTTTTTTTTTTGGGGATTATAATTAAACATGTTTACATTTCATTATTTCAGTGCTTTAACATTTTAATAAAGTTATGTTTAAAAATAATCATAAATTGAAATAATCATTTAAATGAGTTTTCTATTAAAATAAAAAAATTTAAAAAAATTTACCTGTCATACATAATGTCATTGCATTTTTGAATGATGATAAAACCTGCAGTACAGGACAAAACAGCCTGAACACTGGATACACACCTTAAAATAACAAATATTATTATTATTATTTTTATTATTATTATTATTATTATTATTATTATTATTATTATTTATTTTTAAAGAGTTGGTTTATTAAATATAAAGAGTTGGTTCCACAAATCTCTGCTTAATAATCCATCCAACGTCCCAAGACTGATTAAGGCCTACTGAGATACTCACTACCACAAATACACACATATATTTTGTGCACATAAACAATGTTATTCTGTGATAATCAGTATGTTTGCCCATAACTATGTATCTGATAAAGTTAAATATTATTTATTTTCAAATGTACCAACAGTCGAATTTGATAAAGAATTTAACTAAATATTTTTATGGTTTTAATTTACACAATGCTTGGAAAAATAATAATAATAATAATAATAATAATAATAATAATAATAATAATAATAATAATATTAAGGTTTCTGTTTGTAGCATTTAATAATGCATAATAAAACTGGTGATTGTTGTTTTATGGTCTGTTCTGCGTGTAAGTCGCTGTGGTTCGCCAAATTTAAAGAGGAAACAACTATCAAAGGAATTATAACTAACAAATATTCATTATATTGCATTAATAACAAAAGTCTTTCAGTTTCTCATGCAAAATACCTGATACATATATCATAGATGTTGCACTGTGGTAATTTATCGCCAAAATAGGATGTAAAATATTTGTTCAGAAAGAAGAAAATGGATGGGAAAAATAATGAACCACAGAGTACAGCGCTAATAAGTAACATTGATGATTGACACCGGCATTTAATAGGAAGTTAAGCAGTTTATGGATAGGGCTAAAAGGCATACAGAACTATTAATATAGCGGAACCTCGAGTTACGAGTGCTCCGAGTTACGAACAGCCGAAAAACACCGAGCTACGAGCGAGCTTCAGATACGCTAGTTGGCGCAAACAACAAATAACATCTGCCCAGCATCCGGCGTCTCACTCGTTTGTTTCACGAGTTGTGGAAACATCTGTTATATTATCCTCGCGTTTTGTGCAGTATTTTGCCAATTTTCCATGGATCCTGAGGACAGTGCCGAGAAGAAGAAGCGGATGATATCCATTGAATTAAAGTATGAAATCACAGAAAAACATGAGCAAGGTTTGCATGTAGTCGACTTGACGATATGTAATATACTGAAGAAGAAGGAGTCGATAAAGGCTATAATTCGAGCCAAAGTCGTTAAAATAATTTCTAAGCTATGGATCTCTGACCATGAAAAGATGGAGAAACTCTAACCCTGTACACTTTACAAAAACAATTTATTTATTTAGTCTCTTTTATTTTTTTTTTATACAATATCTGTCATTTATACATACATTTTTCTTATTTAAAAATACATTACCAAAAACTGAGGTGCTTTTGGGGGGACTGGAACGGATCAATGGTATTTCAATTAATTTCATTTGGGAAAATTGATTTGATATACGAGCAAAATTGAGTCACGAGCTCGGTCACGGAACGAATTAATCCCGTACGTCAAGGTACCACTGTATTTATTTAAGTTCTGATTGCCATTGACAGTTGTATTTTTGTTGGTTTTTTTTCGTCTGTTGAATGCACGAATAGTAACCTCCAAAAATATAAACAGTCAACGAAATGGACTGCTGATCGTTAGAAAAGTATCTGGCGAGATTTTATGATTCAATAATCATAAGACGATTACAGCATAATTTGGAAAATTAAGAAATATACTATTATCCTATCTTCACTTCCCACCATTTTCAAGTAATAGCTAAGACATGATCATATAAATAATAAAATAACATATTTCTTTATTTGTTATTGTTTTCGGTATTTTTTTATCTTATTTTATTTTAATTGTTTTGATGGAGTTAGACGGAACTGTTATATAAATGAACTTTAAACAGTTAATTAAAAATAAATGTGACTGTACGCTACAGACCGAAATTTCGATTTTGAATTGTGTACTGACACTTCTGATTAAGTGAGAAGAAAAAACGTTGTCATTATATCATCGTAATCAAAATGTTCCATCACCCATTTTCCCCATTATTTTGCATGTATCGGATAATAGTCTATTGAGGGGCGGGGATTTACTTATCGAAGATATCGCTGGAGATAAAAGAAAAACAAAAAAAGAAAATCACTAATAATAATCAAATATGAAAGCAGAATATTTGTTTCATTCCGCAATCTACCACTGACCTCAAAGGGATGGAACTGAAAACTGTTTTGGAAAACGTATTTCAAATTTTCGTTATTAAATTTTTTTTTTTTTTTTTTTTTTTTTTTTTAAATTTTCTCAGATCGTGCCTAGAATAAACTATAATCATTGCGACAAACATACATATTTAGGGATAAAACCGTTTTAAGTTATAACATCAACATCAGATAGACAGAGATATATGATTGTTATTGTTGTTCTAGTTTAATGGTAATTATTATCACGGATTTGCCAACAGATTCTAATAAAACGATTGACTGGAAGAATGTTCTGTGTGTTTAATCTGTTTATTCAGTTTCGTTCATATCTCTACATTTTAAGCAAAACAAACAACTGAAAAGATAATCTAATAATAAATCTTATTTAAAAAAAAAAAGTAATAATAAAAATTCAAAAATGATAATAAAAATAATAGTACATCTAAAAAGTACAACAACACTGTCTGGCTTATCCATTTTCCTACTTTAATTTTAGATTCGTGAAAACGTTTGAATTCTGAAAATGAACTTTAAAGTACACAAGGAATATATATTTATCAGTATTTATAATCTCCACTCTTCTGTACGTGTTAACAACTTAAAGAAATGCTTCAGTGTCGTATCAGATGTCGAAAGCGCACACCTGCGCCTGATATACTGGTTGCACAGAATTTACCAGTAACTAAACAGTGTTTAGAGATGTCTGATTAAGAAAAAGTAAGTCACAGTTCTTTTCTTTTTTTATCATTATAAAATTAAAAACAGATTAGCTGTCTTCTATATATTTTTTTTTTTTTTTTTTTTTTCCCACTGTAGGTCTGGCATTCCTTGATGATTATTTTTATTTTTTTTTTTTTTTTTTTTTTTTTTAATTTTTTTCAAGAACGGAGTATTGTTTGAAATGTTTTTCTTGTCTTTTTTTTATTTATTTATTTATTTTTTTTTTTTTTTTTTGCTATTTAATTAATTTGATTTGTGTTGACTGCTGGTTATTTACTTAATTTGACTTTTAGAATTTGTCTTTTATTTATTTTTTTTTTTTAATCTATTTCAGCTTTTTTTTTTTTTAACTTATTAGGTTTATTTATTTAGTTTACATTCTAATTTTTTTATTTAATTTAATTTTTATTATATTTATATAGTCATTATAGTTTTATTATTATTTATTTATTTATTTATTTTAATTTAAATTTATTTGTTTATTTGACTTTATTTTTTATTTTTTATTTTTTATTTAATTTTTTTTTTTTCCGAGTCTTCTTCCAACAGATATACAGGTACCGGTCCAATTATCCGGACTCCTTGGGGCCTGAGGCATTCCGGATTTCATGATTTTCCGGTTTTCTCGTACCAAGGCATCTAAATACGTAAATAATTAGTCATACATTTTTTTAAATCAAAAACATAAAGAAAATTGACGATACACAACTGTGGCGGCTCGACACGTAAACTATGCGGCGAGTGAATGAATGTCACGCGGCTTGAAAGAGTAGTTCCGGTCTGGTGAGGACAACACTCGCGCGCGCGAACTATGAAAACATCGTCGGGAAAAAACTTCCGGTTTTCTGGTCTTTCCGGACTTCATGTTGCCGGATAATTGGTTCGGTACCTGTATAAATATATTAACAAATTTCCAAAAGTAAGCTAACAAGGTTAGATGATAACTGAATTCAACCAGAAATTGTCCCCATGAAAGGCGTACATTAACCAGTACTTTAGTTGCCACTGGAATACGGACGAGCAATGAAAAAAACGAAACAATTGAACAGGGGGAAATAAACAACGAAAAATCATTTAGAAAGTGTTTTTCGTGATGCCGATAAGACTGAAAATAAATGTTGTTCGTTTGTTTGTTTGTACTTGTTTTCTATACTGATAAAATTTCTCCCTAAAAACTGATGATGTAGTTTTAAGTCGCTATATAAAATGACAAAGCGAGACAGCAAGGAAAAGTGCGGAGACAGGGTCTTAGGATGCAAAAGAAAGCGATACTAGTGATAATTTACAAACAGCATAATCAACATAAAACATTACTCAGAAATACACTTTTTTGAAAGTAATATACACCATCGTAATCTTTTTTGTTTCGTAGTTGTACACCAGTGTTTTGATTTTCATATTTTTTTAACTGTTTTTATTTAGTTATATATTTATTTTATTTTTTATTTTATTTTATTTTATTTTATTTGCCATCTAATTAATTTGATTTTCTGGTCATTTACTTAATTTGTCTTTTAGATTTTTTATTTTATTTTATTATTATTATATTTTTTTTTTTTTTTTTTTTTTTTTTTTAAATCTATTTCAACTTTATTTTATAGATTACGTTTAATTATTTAGTTCACGTTCTAATTTTTTAATTTTCATTATTTTTTTTATATATATTTATATATTCATTAAATGTTTATTATTATTATTGTTATTATTATTATTACTGTTATTATTATTATTATTATTATTTATTTATTTATTTATTTATTTATTTTAATTTCAATTTATTTGTTTATTTGACTTTAAGTAGATATATAAACATATTAACAAATTTCCAAAAGAAAGCTAATAAGGTTAGATGATAATTGAATTCAACCAGAAATTGTCCCCATGAAAGGCGTGCATTAACCAGTACTTCAGGTGCCACTGGAATATGGACGAGCAATGAAAAAAAAAAAATGAAAAACAATTGAACAGGGGGAAATAAAAAACGAAAAATCATTTAGAAAGTGTTTTTCGTGATGCCGATAAGACTGAAAATAAATGTTGTTTATTTGTACTTGTTTTCTATAATGATAAAATCTCTCCTAAAAAACTGATGATGTTCCTTTGTAAATTATATTCCTTGATTTGTAACAGTTCAAGATGTTTGAAAATCGACGAGATAAGGAGATAGACATGACGACTGAAAGAAAAACAGATAACCAGAGATAGTACAGACAAACAATTTTGCTTTGAGGGATATTTCTATTTCTTAATTTTGTTTTTTAATTATTATTATTATTATTAAGAATCAGGGTGTAATATTACATTTCACTTTTTGATATTTTTTCACTTTGTGGGTGTTTTAGATTATCTTTAAAAATAAAGGCAATTTCAGTTCCCTGAATAACACACCTGGGCCCAATACATGTCTTACAGTCGCACAGAGTCGGAAACGCTGATGAATTGATATATATTAAATAAAAAGTAAAGCACTGTCTTGACTCACAAAAGTATAAGCGATTATAGATTAATTTTCTATCATCTATTACAGGATACCTCATTTTTATGGGAAACCTCGAATTATTTTATTGTTTTATATGAACCTTCTTACATGAATGAAAGAATCAAATACAAACTTTGTTCATCTGTTGAGATCTGTTGCACTTGTAAATGACAATATGAATTGTTCTTCGATCCTTCCCAGATCATGCCAATGACCTAATTACAGTGCCATAGCCGCTGCAGAGATGTAAGTAGTTTTAACTCGCTATATAAAATGACAAAGCGAGACAGCAAGAAAAAGTGCGGAGATAGGGTCGTATTATGCAAAAGAAAGCGATACTAGTCATAATTTACAAACAGCATAATCAACATAACACGTTACTAAGAAATACACTTTTTTGAAAGTAATATACACCATCGTAATCTTTTTTGTTTCGTAGTTGTACACCAGTGTATTGATTTTCATTTATTTTATTTTATTTTATTTTATTTTTTACTTTATTATTATTGTTTTTTTCAAATATTAAATTCAATTCTACATCTAACCTTCACACAATTCTATTTAACCGAAAACATTTTACTCTCTTGTGGACGTATAAATTTGCTCGTGTCTAAGAATCGGTAGGCGCATTCATGTTTTTCATTAACAGTGACACGAAAAATAAACTATTCTTCAAAATATGTGTGTACATAACGATAATATATATATATATGTATGTATGTATACACATAAAACTAATTACTGGAAATACAGAAATACTTTTTGATCCAATTAAATCAATTGTCCTATCGTTACTCTCGTCAGGCTTTGTTACGAAACGAGAACGCAGAGTGAATAAGTTTACACCACAGTTATATTCAGTTGAGAAGTCAAAGAAAGACATAACACGGCAATTAGTCAGCTGAAGCCAGCGACACGGCAGAGATCAGTGATGGTATCAGTGGCAGTGAGGATACTAAAATAAGGTAATTAAAATCTAGTGAAACTTGGCTATTTTAGAGAAAGAATCACTTGACAGAGTTTTCAACAATACCGAGTTAACTGTATGAACTTTTCTTTTTCTTCCTTTTTCTGACGATATATTTCGAGAGAACCAAAAGAACCGTGCAGCATATGTGACCTACATTTTTAAATCCTGTTTCGGTTTCACGTGATCCGGATTTAGAATTATTTCGTACCAAAACAGAAATATTTCTGTGCTTCTTTTTGTTTGTGAAGAGTTTTGTGAGTACACATTTATGTTTATTATTCTTTGTCGCTTTATAGATTTCCGCAAGTTGAATGCCCTTGGAAAAGAGCAAGATTGTAGGTTAACGTAACACTTACAGAGACGTGCTTTGCTACAGCCTTTTTTTACTTCTTCTGTTTTATTTTCATACCGGTTTCTTTTATTAACGGGTTTTGTGGATATAACTTTTTGATTCATTTTATTGTTGTTCTTTTTTTTATTTTTTTTATATAATTTTTTTATTTTTTATTATTATTATTATTTTTTTTTTTTATGTTTGTTTTAGTTTTAGTTTTTTCGATTAGCGCTAACAAAACTAAACTTTTCAGACATTACTATTAGTGTATATTTTCGCTGCGTAAAGTTCACTTCGAAATAAACCTATCATCGTTTTCAATGTCATTTTAACGACCAAAAAAAAAAAAAGAAAGAAAAAAGAACGTTCACAATCATTACGTTCTCTTTGGGGACGGCATTAAATAGAATAATATTTTTGTCCATTATTACAAAAAAGAACGGGTTTTACGTGATATTCGTTATTCTTCCTTTTTCCTTTTTATTGTATCTTTGATTAATTTTCCAAAGTAAGTATTTCTCAATTCCTCTACCACTGATTAAGGGATAGACATTCTTCGAAAGTGAAATACTTTAATTACTCTACTATTGAATAAAATTTAGTGTACCGTTGTTTATTTAAAGTGAATGGTTTTCTTTAGAAAGTAACAGTTAATGTTTTGAATTAAAATAATGTTTTTAATATTAATATTAATATTATTATTATTATTATTATTATTATTATTATTATTATTATTATTATATTACACTGCGATTGTGCTATAACGCTTCCTTTGCAAGCGGAAATGTTACAGAATTTTTAACTTTTAATTATTTTGTCGCAGTAGCCTTTCTTCGAAAAAATGAGTTTTTGTGGATAGTATTAGTCTTAATTATCTTGTGTCTAATTTCTGGACGTGTCTTCAAACAGAAAGTAAATGTTTCTGTAGTTCGTTTTAATTGCCTTGTCCAGGAGATACGGTTTTCTTCACATGGTAGAAATTATTGTTTCTGGATTTGAATTTATTAAAATACTACTACTACTACTACTACTACTACTACTATTACTACTGCTGCTGCTGCTGCTGCTGCTGCTTTCTGTTGTGATCGTGTTAATGAAGAAAAATTTAGAAATTTAATTACCGAAGTCTGATTAAGATAAATGGTTTCCTTGTTTTACTTTTATTTACTATAGTGGCTTATACAGTATTATATAATATATATATATAATATATATTACATCATTACCTTATATTATATTATATTATACAAACATTTTCTTTTATTAAAACATATTTTCTGTAGTAACTTCTTCGGATCAATTTCAGATTCAGCAGACAAAATGGATCTTCCTGAATCCATACAACAGCAAATGAAGTCTTCACATCAGGCCAAGCAGTCGATTTCCTTAACTACTGTGGAATAATCGCACAGAGGTGTTTCCGAGAAATCAGATTTCAAACTGAACTGCAATGTCATGAACCAAACAGAAAGTCCAGTTGTAAACACAACGGAATCGAGCGCCCTCGAGTTCACCAACATCTTCGACGTCTTCGAGACTCTCATTCTAACGTTCATTTCCATCGGCTTGGTCCTGAACATTATTGCCATGGTGTGCTTCACTAACATCAAGAAAAGCGGACACGTTGTCTGTGTCATGGGACTTACGTCGGGGAACATCTCGGCGTGCCTGTCTGTGTTACTGTTGTTTCCGTTCGTTATTTCGAAAACCTACAACGTGTTTGCGTCTGCGCTCGTAACCGTGTTGCTGGCGTCGTACATGGTTTCCTCTCTGAACATTCTGTGCATCAGCGTGGGTCGTCTCGTTGCGGTGGTGCTGCCTCTACGCTACAGTAAACTCTTCTCCGTCAGAAGAATGAGATTTACCGTGATCTCATTCTGGATTATATCCCTCGTAGTTCACGTCATCATAGCTCTCACGGTGATTGACCTTTTCGCTTGTGTCGATCTGGGTCATGCGATGTCAGTGAAATTTCGGCCATTTCTGTTGACGTACGGTACAGTAGGGCTGTTCGCCACTGTCGTCGTTTACGGAAGCGTCATCGTGTCTCTAATTCGAAAACGTTACGATTTTAACACCGTTTCAGTCAACACTTCTATCATTGAGCTGGACAACTTGAGCAGTCAGCAGGTTTCACACAACAGTACTCCGTCTCCAGCCAAACCCCAGCCGTGCAGGTTACATATTCTCGTTTCGCAAAAAATTCGAAGAATGGCCAGCCCAAGACTGAAAGCAGTTTCGACTCTGACGACGAAAAGAGCTGTTGCGAAGCTGGGAATCCTTGTGATCGTCCATGTTACATCGGGAACGATAAATCTTATTGTTTCGGGGATGATGCGTCAGAATTCCGTCGCGCATCCACACACCTTTGGCGTCTCAATTTTCACCATGAGTTTAGCGTCGATATTTGACTGTTTGATTTTTCTTGCGACTTTTAAAAATTTAGGAAAGACTGTGACAAAGTTGTTTATCTGCAAAAGTAATTAATTACTGACGGATAGTCAAGGTTTCTATATGGATGTGTAACAAGTTAAAAATGTGCATATAATTGGAAAAAAATAAAAAAAGGTTAATTGGATTAATGAAAAAGGAAATAAAATAAATGCCTGGATTTTAATTATTTCTGTACATGTAAGATCAAAGAGATGCATGCAATCAGGATTGTAAAAAAAAAAAGTCATTTATTGCATAATATTATACAATTTTGAAAACATAAAAATTCACATGTATTATTATTTGTGATGAAAGAGAGAGAGAGAGAGAGAGAGAGAGAGAGAGAGAGAGAGAGAGAGAGAGAGAGAGAGAGAGAGAGAGAGAATTACAAAAATCTAAATAGATAAAACACAGACGCCAAAAATAACCAAAATGCTAATATTTCAGTGTGTTTTCTTTTTATAATTATTTATTACAGATATGTTGTAATTTAAATAAGTCAACGCAGTTGGTCAACTTTCAGTAGGGTTAACTCGGAACAGTATCGTCCAATTTTTATTTATTTTTGTTAATATTCCGTATAATTATATTTCACTGTAAGCTAAAAACATACTGCAGTTACATTAAACTAGTTGAACTTATTTCTTTGAATTGATGATATTGGCTACAAAATTTTATAACTGAATTATATCACTGATTAAAAAGAAAAAAGAAACAAGAAATGTTTTATGTGTTTTGTTGATGAGTACCAGATCAGACTGTCAGTGGGTTAATAGGTCAATCAGTCAAAACTCAGTAATGAAAGAAGTAAGATATAAATAAAATGTTACACTACAATTTTTTTTTTTATTAAAAACAAAAGAAACAACAACAAATAACCGATTAAACCAGGATCGAACCTATCGAATTACTATACAAGTTCCTGTAACCTTTATATTTATTTATTTATGTGTATTTGTATTTTATATAAACTTTTTAAACAAAATTCACTGCTTCCAGTTTTTGTTAAAACGGTAACTATTATATTTTTAAAAAAAAAGGAAAAAAAAAAGGTGTGTACATCAAGTTAAACATCCTACTGTTTAATTTAAACCGACTTTTAAATTGAAAGAATATAATAAGTACGTGAGAAATTCAATCTGAAAAATTACATCAGAATACAAATCATATATGTTATCTGCAAATGTATTAATAGCAGTAGTAGTAGTAGTAATAAAAGTAGTAGTAGTAACATCATCATTATCAATATCATTATTATTATTGTTATCATCATCTTCATCATCATCATCATTATTATTATTACCATTATTATTATCATTCAGATCATTTTTTTTTTTCCTAGGTAACTTTAAGTCTGATCGCGATATCAAACGTTTGACATTAGGGGTTCTTCTGTCTTTTCTTTCCTTTTTTTTTTTTTTTTTTTTTTTTTTATTAATTCCTACGTTGTCTTGATCACACAGAACTGGAAGATCAGTTAGAAAGATAATCGAATGATTTGCATAATGTAATTAGCCCACATAATTTCCACTGAACAAAAAAATTAATCTGTCTGATGTAGAGGAGAAAGAAATATGGAAGATAAAGATGACGATTATCTTGCCCACAGAGGTGATGAATAGATGTAATGGTGATGATGATGATGATGATGATGATGATGATGACAACGACGCTGATGCTGCTGAAAACCATTTGACGACAATATATGTACAGACATACATACCCAAACGATTACATGCAGATAGCTATTTTTAAATCTACTCAGATTGTAATATAATTTAATTGTAAGTGAGCAGCTATTGAATACTTTTTTATTTGGACAGATGGAAGTGTGTGGATGGGTGTATCACTGAGGACTACTGATACATACTGACACACACACACACACACACACACACACACACACTCACAAACACACACACACAGTTAGGTATTTAAAACAACATCATTGTTTGCTTAGAAGGGGAATCTTTAAAATATTAAAAAAAAAATTAAATTAAATAAAATAAAATAATTAATACGCCACAGACAAGGTAAACTGAACAGTAAAATTATTTTTTCTTAAATATTATTATTATTATTATTTTATTATTATTATTATTATTATTATTATTAATTTCTTTCTTTTCTTTTTTTTTTTTTTTTTTTTTTTTTGATATAACAAATAACTATAGAAAGCTGAATTGGCATAAAACGGAAATAAAAATAATAATAATAATAATAAATAAAGAAATTATTATAAAATGACTTAATAGGATTAATTATTTCTGTCACTCATATTAAAAATTTAATTTTATTTATTTTTTTTGTTTTATTGTTAACTGGAAGTTTTCTTTTTCGTATATTATTACGTTATTGTTTTTTATTTTAATTTGTCATCTGTTATTAAATTTATTTCCTAATTACATTTTCATTCCCGCGAGTCAACGCAAGAAGAAAAAATTACGACATTTGTTAATTCCTTTTGCACTTTCTTAACAAAGTTACAGGGATGAATGACTTTCGTAACGAGTAAAAATGATTTTCTCTTTCTTTTTTTTTTTTTTTTTTTTTTTTTTTTTTTTTTGTCTTCATATATTAATCTTGTTCCTGCTTCAGTTTTTGCGTTGTTCTTTATTTCATGCCTACTGCTTCTTTGTCGGTGGTATGTCACGACAGACACTAGACACTAACCTGACAGACGTTGTAAATCGGTTAGCTGATTCCAGGTCGTCAACTCACTTCATACCGCTGACACACATTCGGTTCGAGAAACGAGTCAAACTGAAATTTCTAAACGTACGAACTCTTTCTGATGAGCAATACGTGCGTCTGGAACAAAGGATACACTTTACTTTACTGAGACAGAATGAAATCTGTTGAACAAGTCTGTTGAATACCGATATGATTTAGAATCAATTAGCCAATATTAAATTATTAACACATTACTGAAACCCCGCACAAGATTCTATATGATAACTGACCAGTAAGTCAAGATGATCAGATATGTTCAGAGCGATCACAGTATTAGGTTTAATTTGCTGTTAATCGTCTTAATAATAAAATGACCTCTCTAGAGGGCTTTGAACAGGGGAGAAAATCTGTTTTAATCAATAATTCATCTTAAATAATTTCATTTCCAGTTGTATTTTATGCCACACTGCATTAATGTCTTGGGTTACATATATTCTTTATTCGTTTATTTTCTGTTAAGTCTTGTTTGTTTTGTTTTTTTTTTTGTTTTTTTTTTTTTTTTTTTTTTTTTTTTACTGTGTCTTTTGTTATTAAAATTATTATTATTATTATCATTATAATCATCATCATCATCTTTATTATTATTATTATTATTATTATTCATTCATTCATTCATTCATTCTTTAATTCTTTATTTTTATTTGTTCGTTCATTATTAATATTCAGTATGTTTGCGATAATTTAATTATGACCAGATCAAGACTCGTGATGAGATTACAAACAACCAGCATGTTTACAGTTACATTTTTTTTTCTTCTAATCGAAATTTTATCGAAGCTTTAATGACATCCTGCACGTGATTAGAAAAAAAATAAAATAAAAGTAACTGCGACAGAAATTCAGCATAAGTCAGACGTTTGATTCTTTATAATTGTTTCTCTTCTGAGAAATCCGCCATAATTACATCTCGTTAGGAATCAGCTTCAGGCTCTCCATTATCAGAAATATCTCTAGTAATTTCGCCTCACTCAAAACACTAGTAATGTTTACGAGCATCTGAAAACAATGTAATTTTGCATAACTGGAACTAAGAGGGGACAGCAGGGCACGTACAAGCTCCCTTCCCTATTTCTGCAAACGGATTTAATTCATTAACTTTAATAGAACGCCTTTCACACTTAAAACTATAAGAATTACAAACGATATAACTTTTTTTTTTTCTCTTCCTTAATTTCTGTTTTCGATTATGTATTTGTACGATTAATTCTTTTTTATTTTTTTTTTTTATTTTTTTAAATTTTTTTAGCTGAAGAAAGAGTAGAAAATGAACTTTCTAAATATGGCTTTCTGAATGAAGATATTGGCGTCGTAACCTCTAATTTATCCACAGAAACACAACAAATTATTAATTGCCCTTGAACCCTCTCTCTCGTGGATCTGACTTCTAGTGATACTGTGATTGATAACAACGATATATTCGAAATTTCCGTACAGTAATAATATGGACGTAGATATTAATCGAAATGCATACTTCTGACATTTGTCTGGATATTTTTTTAATGTAAAAACTAGAAGATGATTATAAGATGCAAAACCTTTGATATTCTTGATTCACTGGTGCGGTCTAAGATCTCGGAATAAGGCGACCGCCACCACTGTAATAGATATAATTATCTTTCAGAAGAAAAGACCATCGGAAACCAAAGATACTGGAGATGTGCATTGAGTGAGACGTGTCGACAGCCTAATTTGCAGACGAAGAATATAATTAACTGTTCTTTAAAAATAACCGGTTAATTGCTGTTTTACATATAGAAAAATGAATTTATTTGGCAAAATGTAAAAATACTGTAAAATGAATGTTTACAGATTAAATTCGTTTATGACTGATGTCAGTTAAGGGAGAGAAAAAATATTTGTTAAAAGTTCATAATCGCTTGAAAATCGATTTAGCGAAGACATTTTTTTTTTTTTTTTTTTTTTTTCTTTATCGTTTAGCTCGGAAACCTCAAAACGCAACAATTTTCCACACGATTACTTCTAAGCAGTCGTTCTCTACATCTCTTCCGTTTATATAAAGATAAAAAAAAAATATATATAAAAAAAGAGGAAGGAACGGAAATGTAATTTCCAACTGAAATTGCTTGTAAGCTAAAATGTATCATTATGTTACTAGAGTTCACTAGAATAAAGAATAATGTAAAAGTACAATAACCAAAAAAAAAAATTAACTAACATTATGAACAGAATCAATGGGTGAATAAATAAGTAAATAAATTCACGGAATAACAGTATACGCAAAAGATACACAAAACTGTAGAGAACAATTATAACATTCTGACTTAATAAAGAAAGTCTGACTATTTGTCCATAACTATTTCACTATCAGTTTCAGTCTCTTTATTTTTTTTTAATAATAATAATAAACATTATTATTTATTACAATTATTAAAAACATAAAAACAATAATGTTTTCTGTTAACTGAATTGATAATCCCGATCTTAAATTACATTTCTAAATTTTGCTTAATCAATTGAAAAAACAAAAAAAAGAGTCTGTCATCCTTCCATATGAATAAACAACGTTAAGTTAGCAGCATTTTTTTTAAATTTTACGTTTTTCCTTTTATCTACTTTGGTTTCTCGTCTTATTTTTTTTTCATTTTTTTATCACATTACTGAAAAACTTTAAAACAATAATTCGACGTTTGAATTGATAATCCCATAAAATGATGAACCTAAATTTACTCAACAAGATTTGGAAAAAAAAAAAGTCTGTCTTAATTCAATAAAAAAAGGTTAACGGCAGCCTATTTGAGAGATAAAAAATACGAAAAAATGCGCCTTTGCGGATCGATCGTTTAAGAATAAGTTTTTTTTGTTTTTATCTGGTGGAACTTTGAAATCATGTGGGTTTTGTTTGGGAGGGTTTATAACACAGGTAATGTTGAACCTAAAGAAGTGCATAACAAAATGAAAAACGTTAACCAACAGGTTCATGGACAGTCGCAGGTTGATATAATTAAACGTACACAAGAGATATATATATATAGAGATAAAGACGGAGAGAAGACTGAGTTATGCGTAGGTAACTTTATAGGTTGATGGATGCATTGATGGAAAAGATCGATGGACTGAAGGACGGAAGGGTGAATAGATAGATAGATAGATAGATAGATAGATAGATAGATAGATAGATAGATAGATAGATAGATAGATAGATAGATAGATAGAGATAGGTACTTAGGTATGAGGTAGATAGACAGACAGATATGTAAAGCGAAAGACAGAGACAGGGACAAACAGAGACAGTCACAAGCCCACAGACATACATACAGACAGACTGATAGATGGTAGGTGAACATGGATAGATACAAGGGACAAATGAATTTATTGTTTTTATAACAATTGGATATAGAGACAGAAAATGTTTTCGTATTTTTTATTCTTTAAATCTGACCATACAGTAGCGATATAATCAAAACATCTTCTTTTAAATTAATTTTATTAAATGTACTACTACTACAACTACTCTTGCTGCGATTGCTACTACTACTACTACTACTACTACTACTGTTACTGTTACTAATACTATTGCTGTTGTTATTACTGTCAACAAATTGGCAATGGAACAATTAGACCTCGCAAGATCAGAACTTGAAATGTTTTTATTTTCATTCACAAAAACCACACGATGTAAATAAATCGACAGAATTTACTTTGACGTCAACATCAACTTACAAGTGCCAAACTGTCTTCTCGGGTATGTAATTTCTACTTAGTGCCGGCGTAGTAGAAATCGATCATTTTGGTTGTAGCATTGATATTTTCCTCTTTACAGGCATAAACTGTCCAATCAAAATAAATCTTTCATAATGAAGGAGTCATCTTCACTCGTTAGGTTAGATAATCGTCGAGTGGAAGCCTCCAGTTACTAGAGTCACGCCATTAGTGCTGTCATGTTGTTTTTTCACTCCACCAGTCGTGTCCTTGGAGACGTAGTCCGCTTGCACTGAGAAAGCTAAGCTCGGTAAGTGACCATTGACATATATCATCTATACCGCAATACCTGTTCAGTTACAATTATATTTCTTATTATTATTCTTGATCTTTAACTTCTGCTTCGTCTTCTTCTGTTTCTTCTTCTTCTTCTTCTTCTTCTTCTTCTTCTTCGTCTTCTTCTTCTTCTTGTTATTATTATTATTATTATTATTATTATTATTATTATTATTATTATTATTGGAATTCTTCTTCTTCTTCATCTTCTTCTTCCTCTTCTTCTTCGTCTTCTTCTTCCTCTTTTTCTTCTTCTTCCTCTTCTTCTTCTTCTTCTTCTTCTTCTTCTTATTATTATTATTATTATTATTATTGGAATTCTTCTTCTTCTTCTTCACCTTCTGCTTCTGTTTCTTTTTGTTGATCTTAGAGCTATTATTCCTCCACTGCTACTACTACTAATAATTATTAGTTATTATTGTTGTTGTTGTTACTGTTGTTATCGTCATTATCTGTATTGTCATGCTTAGTTAATAATGCTATATGCTCTGTTACTAAATTCACTACTAGATTTAAAATAAAGTGTTCATTATATTCAAATGACCTGATGCAAATAGTAAATCAAGTTGCTGGCATGAATAATTAGGTTTCTAAATCTAAAATCAATTGATCATAAAAAAGCAAAGAAAAAAGTGCAGCTAGACATTTATTTTTGTAACACCAGACAGTGCATTCATAACAGACGATTGTGGGGGAGTGTTTTGTTTTGTCTTCTTCTTTTTTTACTTTTTACTTCAAGTCAAATGTATCTGTCTCTTCTGGTTTATCTAAAATATAAAAGAAAATGAAATAAGTTAATTTTGCAAGCGAAACATTAATTGGTAAAACCACATGTACGAAGTCAATTATCATTTCTTTCGGCTTTAGTCTTTCGTTCTTTCTGGTTTATTTTTTGAAACCATCGTTATTCCAACGACAATATCATAGCACGTATTAATACATATGTACCATAATATGATTTATGAAAAATTCCATTATTTTTTCAGCAATAGTACGATGAATAAATAACCGCTGTTAAGAGCTATATATTACAAATTGTTTTCTAAACAGTTTTAAACTGCTGTACAGTCTACGATTTACAGTGATATATTTTAAATTTGCAATTATTCTTTTAATTATCTATTCTTGAAAACAAAATTAATTTCTCTTAGCAGGTTTCGCATCGAGTATTTTTATATTCAGGAAATAAAAGTAAATATTTTACTGTATATTAGAAACAAATCTTTTTCATGTGTAGCAGAATTCTTTTATATTCATTCATTTTTTCAGGTTTGACATAGTGCTCTGATCTAACGAAGACAGTTATGTGTACAAAATTATGTTAAACGTGATTGTGTAAATATATAAATAAATATCCCGTTTAATTATGTTCTAAATTTTATGAAAATATCTTTTATAAATGCTAATAGTCTAAGAATAAATATTGTTCTTCGTCTGTTGAAAACACTGTATTAAGTAACCAGTATAATAAGTAAAGATGATATTAAAGTGTTTAATTCTTGGTGTGACGTGAAAAGGTCCTCTCTACTCTCGGTTATCTCTTCGAATCGCCTGTATCATTTAGCTTAGAACAGTTTTAATTATTTTTAAATATACTTGTGATAGAAATAAATAGAGTCGATTAATTACATTTATTTCATGTTTCTTTTACATTTAAAAACAGCTTTTACCAATAATAAATCGTATCAAAAACGAAAAAATTCCTGCGAAGAGGGCCTACAGGCTATACCATGTTACCTTTTTCTAAATGTCATGTCTACATGGATCCGTAAAGAAAACCAAACATTAAGTGACAGAATGGCTAAATTATCCACTTTATTATTATTATTATTATTATTAGAAAGTTCAAATTTGTTTTTGATTTCAGTAATGGTTTCAAATAAAACTTTCTAAAAAAAAGTCCTTTATCCAGTCAATTTAACGCAATTGTTCCGTTTCTGAGTTCAGTCTGGTATATGTAATTGCTCAAATCTGCGTGAGTATGGGTGCATTTGTACTGAAGTCTTCCACTTTTTTTCATACAAAATGTATCTGTTCAATCAACCAAATTAATATATCACATCCTTCCATGCTCTTAGGCCTGCTGTGGACAAATTATACGATTTCTCTAATGTCAAAGAGAAGACTACTCCATAGGTATATATGTATGTACGAATGTATGAATGTATGTTTTTTATGTATGTATGTATGTATGTATGTATCTATGTATTTGTGCAAGTGTGTGTATGTGTTTGTATGAGTGTATATATATGTACGTGTGTATGTATGATGTATGTATGTGTGTATGTAGGTATCTATGTGTACAAGTGTGCTTTAATATATATAAAGAGAGAGAGAGAGAGAGAGAGAGAGAGAGAGAGAGAGAGAGAGAGAGAGAGAGAGAGAGAGAGAGAGAGAGAGAGAGAGAGAGAGAGAGTCTAATTAAAAAATAAAAGATTACAGAAAAAAAAAATCGTTTATAATCATCTCTGTCACCTTGAATTCGTACTGTGTACAGTAATTCGGTCAAATACCTGCTGACCACGTTGAAGACAAGTTAAAATGACTTAAAAACACGAAAACATTTCAAAAGCAAATTGTAGACCAGGGAATAAATTAATTCCCAGATAAGACATTTAATTTGTGTTAATACAGAAATAAGATATTTCGATTACAAACAAAAAGGTAAATAGTGTATCGTTAATGTCACGAGAAAATAATCCGAGAGTACTTTGAACGCTTTAATTATAAATATCAGTTGTCATTTTCATCATTTTGATCAACATCATCAACATTATTTAATTATTATCATCGACAACAGATAAATCTTCATCATGATCATCATCATAGTTATATCAACAAAATATTATTATTGGTGGTGTTGTTGTTGTTATTATTATTATTATTATTATTATTATTATTATTATTATTATTATTATTATAGAATGAAAAAGTCCTGTTCAAATACTGTTATTTGAAAATATGAAAAGTTTTATTTTTTTTATTTACTTACTTATCTATTTATTTATTTATATATTGTGACTTACATATATGACAATTTGTAAATGACGTTTTACTTTACAACAAATTACCTATACTCTCACATTATAAAAAAAAAAAAATTTTCAGCATTTTATTTATTTTTAATGACAGTAATTTACTAAATTAGATTTATACTGAAAAGTCAAAAATGTGTGTTAAGGACTCAAATTATCAAGATTGCGAGATAAAGTACTTTTTTAATGGTATTATCTTATATTATATTATACACGTATTATATTATATTATATTATATTATATTATATTATATTATATTATATTATATTACATCGTTTTAATTCCATTTTACACCCTTCTCTCTCTCTCTCTCTCTCTCTCTCTCTCTCTCTCTCTCTCTCTCTCTCTCTCTCTATATATATATATATATATATATATATATATATTACACTCCAGTTTAAAATATTTTTTTTCTTTTTTTGCAATACACATAATGAAATAAATATCAGAAGATACATAAGAAAATTTAGCAAATTTGCAGAATCAGAATCCTAACACTCTTATTCTTTTATTAAACCTAACCAGACTGAACAAAATTGTATTCATATTTATAAATGGTTACCAAAGATTAGGCGTATATAGTATCTGTTTCACTAATTAAGCTTATTTAAACAAAATTTCTAACAACATTCAGTGTCGATCTGTAGTACCTTTATACGTCAATTAAACAAAAGATCGAAGTAATTGCAATGTCACTGCCTAAGTAATTTGAACAATCAGGTAAGTATTTGCTTCTACCATAATCGTTTGAGACTCAGCATTTCAGTTATACATTTATCTATAACTTCCACCTGCACTGAATTTGAAAGAAAAAAATATGACGATTCCAAACTCTTAAAAAAAAAAAAAAAAAAAAAACATTCATCCCACATTAAAATCGATACCGTGTTAAATTTAATTTGCTATCAAATATTCTAAACAAAAATTTACATTGAAATAGAATTATCAGTTTAAAATCATGTAATAAAAATTAAACCGAAATATTTATTGCACAGTTGCAGAAATATATTTCTGTAATATACTAAACAAAAGCATTGGTCATTGGATTTTATACCGTTACGGCACTTATTGATTGTTTTTCGTGTCCATGAGAATGTAAAAGATTTCTTGCTTAATCTACAACGTAGACGCGTGAAGAGTGTTATCAGTTATTCATAGGGTGGCCCAGTGGTCGTTTCAGCGATATTAATTCATGTAAAATTTGTTTTTGTTTTTTTTCTTGCAGCTAACGAGTTGTATGCAGGTGGGTTTTCATGTTTCCTATTATTAATAGGTTTCACAACTAATAACTACTTGTATTATAATATGCGAAAAATGTCGTTTTTTGAATTTTGTCTTAAAATAATTACTTGCAATTTATTTTTTTTTTTTTTTTTTTTTTTTTTGCCAGCTACTCACAAGAAAAACATGTACATATGAGCAAACGATTTTATTTATTTTTTATTTTTTATTAAACTGAGTTTTTCCTGAGTTTTTCATCTTAACAGATGTATCTTTTTTATCAGACATCAGACAAACTTTTAAAGCCCCCAAAATATAGATTTTATTATTATTATTATTATTATTATTTATGTATTTATTTATTTACATGTCTAAATATTAGAAATGCCAAGACTCTTAAGATGTCGATGTTTTTAAAGTTACAATACGTTTTCTACATTCTTAAAGAATCTTGCCTTAGTTTTATATTATTTATTTATTTATTTATTTATTTATTTATTATTAACAACAGTTTAGTTTTGAATCCTAAAAATTCTCCTATTAGAATAATCAAAGACTATAATCATCCTTTTAATTATCTTTTTTCTATTTCAGACAGAACTGTGTTGTCATGAATCAAACGCCAGCCGTAAATTCGTCGGAGTTAAATACCCTTCATAATATTAGAGGAGTAGACCTATTCCGTATTTTCATAATCGCTTCTGTCGCTCTAGGGCTGTTGCTAAATATCCTTGCCTTAGTAAGTTTTACAAACGTTAAGAAAAGCGGACATGCTGTGTGCGTTATGGGACTTACTTCCGGTAACATATCGTCGTGTTTTTCCGTGTTACTCTTATTTCCGTTTGTTGTTCTCAAAACGTACAGCATGTTAGCGTCTCTGCTTCTCACAAACTTGCTGGCGTCGTACATGGTTTCCATTATGAACATTCTATGCATCAGTGTAGGCCGCCTTGTTGCGGTGGCACTGCCTCTTCGCTACAGTAAACTTTTCTCCGTGAAAAGAATGACGGTAACTGTTGTTTCTCTCTGGGTTTCGTCGTTTGTAATTCACGCCATTATTGCTCTAACGGTCATCGACATATTCACGTCGGCCGACATAGGACACGCAATGTCGGTGAAATTCCGGCCATTTTTGCTAACGTACGGTTCAGTTGGGTTGTTTGCGACGGTGATTGTTTACGGGAGTATAGTAGTGTGCTTGCTGAGAAAACACCTTGCCTCTTCTAACACTGTTAATGTGGTTTCAGTTCACGCTTCTACTATCGAACTAGACAATCTGAGCAATCAGCCGGCATCCCGAAGCAACAGCTCATCACCAACGAAACCATCTCCGTCACGACATCTGCTTGTTTCCCAAGGCACCCGAACAAACGCTGCTTCCAGGCCTAAAGGCGTTTCTCACCTGACCACAAAACGAGCCGTAGCAAAGCTGGGGACTCTGCTCCTCGTCCACGTCACTTCAGGGACGATAAGTCTCGTTTCTTCCGGAATGATGGGCGACAACCTGATGTCGAATCCTCACACGTTTGGACTGACTGTTTTTACAATGAGCGTCTCTTCGATATTCGATTCAGTGTATTACGTTGCTACGTTTCTAGACCTCAGAAACGGACTCAAGAAGTGTTTGGGTCTTTTATTTGCTCACAAACAATAATGTATTTATTGTGTTCATTGGATATATAAACAGCACTGTGGACAGACGTTCAATGCCAGCTGCCATCTGAACATATATATAAACTTCAGTTTTGCGACAAACCCCCACCAGAACAGCCTATTATGAACTGTGTGAAAAAATTGCTAATATATTTTATGAGACAGAGATAAGATATAGACTATATAGACTATTTTATTAATTATTTTAATATATTTAAAAAACTGTATTACGTCTCTTTTCATTCAATGTTCTAGTTTCAATATATAATTTACTTTAATACCAAAGAGACGGTTGTGATATAGTGAGGCATTACGTATTCTTCAAGAAAAAGGATTTCAAGCATTCATTACAAAAATAAAAATAAATGACTACCGGCAAAAATAAATAAATAAATAAAATAAAGTAATAAAATATCAAATAACAATTATACCCACGTCTTTCTGCAGACGAGTGTTTAATTATTTTATTTTGTCATACCAGCATACATACATACGTACATACACACACGTACATACGTACGTACGTATATACATACATACAAACATACAAACGTACATACATACATACATACATACATACATACATACATACATACATGCACATACATGTATACATATGCACACTAACATAAACACCGACGTGAGCATAGAATCTCTTGAGGGAGCGTTCGAAAAATATCCAGATACAGACAGACCAATACATTACTGAATTGCTTGAATTAAGCTTAAACGGTAAGGACTTTGAATCTGACGGGGAAATGTATCAGCAGGTCTGTGGTTACGCCATGGATAAACGTTTCACTTCAAATTTTGCCTCCATTTATATCGCAGAATGGGAAGAAGCGGCATTAGAGAAAGCAACACAGAAGATATATCTCAGATATTTAGATGACATTTTTATTATTTGGCAACATTCTACAAGACGAACTTTTTTGGATTATTAAATCAACAAAATGATAATGTAAAGCCATAATTTCAGATGAATCTGTTGATTTATTGGATGTAACAATTTACAAAGGTATACAGTTTGAAAAATCTAATTATTTACACTATAAAGTATGTTTTAAGCCCACGGACACCCACTAACCGCTGCTTTATAAATCATTTCATCCCCATCATACATTTAAAGGTATGGTTGAATCTCAAATCATTAGGCTCCGCCGAAATTCGAGTAGCAAAGAAAATTTTAATTATGCCAGTTCAATTTTATTTTGCGCTCGGAAATCGGAAGGTTATTCAAAACGAGTTCTACGGAAAATTAAATGTCAAATCGTCAGAGAATTAGAAAAAACCTTTGGATCCAACAGACACATTTAAATCATACTGAGTCCAATATAATATTCCACCTCACTTGGGTGCCGGATCTACAACGATCTTCAAAAAGACCAGATGTAGGCTTCACGACATAATAAAATCTAAGTCTACATTCAGTAGCGAACAAACCAAATCTGAATATCCTAGACTGTGATTACAAAAATGTTGCGTATTTGATAATATGCAACTTATGTATATCGGCCAAACACAAAATATATTACGAGTTCGAACTGTTTGTCACAAATACGATATTAGGCATGAAGTTGGCAGTCCTGTCGCCAAACATTTTGACCCACCTATGAAATAATCCCGATAGAGCAAACGCCCATTCTCGATTCAAAAACTGAAACTTATCTTTTTACACTCGAACTAGAAGCTTTTTGGATCGCACATTACAAACAAAAAAATGTTTGGAATAAATGGTGAATCCGGCAAACGTAAAGAGAGAGATAAAATAATTTTCCCAAACCGTTGACATTGGTAAAATTATGAACGAACAATATTTTAACTTACAGACTACTATGAAAACTCCAATAACAGCACGTCACGTCATAGCTTACAGGAAAATCCCAATTCTGAAGGAATCTACGGGATTTTCTGAATAATATGCATGTATAAAATTATGTTTCCAAAGGATCTACGAATTAATTCAATAAAAGGTACGGAAATGTTTTAAAATCTTTTCAAAGGATATGATATTTTTTCCGAAATATTTGGAATTTTCTTTTTTTCTGAAATGTTACACATTTTTTATCTTCTAAATAATATTTGAAACAGTTTTAAATTGAATTTTTAAATATATTTTTCTTTCTAGAACTGTATTTGTATTAAAAAAATATATATATTTTACAGATTTTTTTGTAAAACATACTTTTTGAATAGTATTTGAAATAGTTTTGAATAGATTTAGAACTGTATTGTTTTGTTCGAGAAAGGTAATTTTAAGATTCTCTGATCGTTTTAGTATATAGTTTTAATAGGTTTTATGTATGTAAATAAATGTTTTAAAAACATGATAGCAAAATAATAAATATGTAGACAAAGGACAAAAGAATACTGTATTATACATTAAAACGGTCAATTCAAGTCAACTTGATACCTTAGAGATAAAATTGGAAAATATGTATTATTTTCAATAATAAAAACAATTCTTGTGCCTGTACGTTTTTTAATTTTGTTTTTATGTGTGTGTCTGTGTGTGTGTTTGTGCATCTAAATGTATGTATGTGCATACGTGGCGATATAGGCATGTATAAAAATGCGTGTAAAAACAGGATAAAACAAAATAATCAAAATAACAAATATAACTCGGTATCTGATTTCATCTCTTGTCATTTTTATTCCGTGTTTAGACCCATATTTCCCTTCATACTGAAGTGTTTCCAAGTATTCTTCATTGATAATCCGCGGTTTTCTTAACAACACTCGAAGGCAGGAAGTAATTGTAAGAGAAATGATTCTGGTAAATACAGACGTGAACGTAAAAATCATCTTCAGTCTGTGTTTCCATCATGATTACTGAAAAACCACAAATTACAGAGTGTGGTAGTTACTGGAATAAACATCAAAGATTTGTTCTCTTGCCGTAATTTGGAGAAATAACAGGTCAGGGCCGCTACTTTAGTTTCAGAAACAGGATCTCGCCATCATTTTACTACATATCAGTTTTATATCTTTTAAGATGAAATGAATTTATTTTATTTTATTTTATTTTATTTCATTTCATTTTATTTTTTTTATTTTTATTATTTGTTTTGATTTATTATATTGTTTAGATTCTTTTATTTATTTCATTTTATTTAATTTAATTTTGTTTTATTTTGATTTGTTTTCTTTATTTATTACACACAACACATAGACACGCAAAATGTCAAAATTTTATCATCACCTTCATCATCATTATTTGTCAAATTTCATCATTTCTAAGTTTGATTAATTTCCTTTACACACACATACACACACACACAGAGAGAGAGAGAGAGAGAGAGAGAGAGAGAGAGAGAGAGAGAGAGAGAGAGAGAGAGAGAGAGAGAGAGAGAGAGAGAGAGAGATGATATTAAAGCACGTTTTAGAACATCATCGATTCTATTACAAACACAGAGTGCACAGTAGATGTCAGATGTTACAAACTGTTATTTGAGCAGTAACTGTACACCATAGTTTACATTTTTTGTTGTTTTATTTGTTGTTGTTGGTTTTTTTTGTTATGTTTTTAATAGTTTTTACTCTTCAGATATCTATCTTTCTATCTCTGTTTATCTATTTATCAGTCTGGCTCTTAACTATTTATCTATCTATCTGTTATTTTGTATATGGCGTAAATATGTTTAATATAGGACTACGTTTTTTCCTCTGTACAAGACGATTAAAAAAGAAATAATAATAAATAAATAAAAAGACTCTCTCTCTCTCTCTCTCTCTCTCTCTCTCTCTCTCTCTCTCTCTCTCTCTCTCTCTCTGTTAATTGGATACTCGATGGATAATAAAGTTTTGACTGTCACAGCAATCAGATGAAGATCCTATTACAGTCATGAACTTCCAAGAAAAGGCAACGTGAATAGGTTATTACAATTGAAATTATCACGTAATTACGAATTATATCACTAAAATAGAAAGATGTGTTAGATAAACACATACACAGAAGCATACAGATATCTGATGACAAAGAGAAAGGTGAATTAAAATTGTGTAGGACTCATAAATATTTCAGTAAGTCAAGGTGAATAAATTAATATTACATTTTCAGTGGTTATTTCCTTTTTGTATAATGAAAGAACATGCTATGTCGTAAAGAGGGGTCTTTTAATAGCACTTTTAATTGTGCTGGTTGGAATGGGAAATTCCACACATTTACAAATTATTCTTTAACTCACACACACGCGCGCGCGCTGAGATGGACGCACACGAAGGTAGTTTAGGAATTACTTCCACCATTAGTAAACAGTTCATCTGAAGCCTTAATTGTTGTCTTTGATTATACACACACTTGTGTAATAATATATATATATATATGTGTGTGTGTATATATATATATATATAATATGGCCTGGTATATACAGCATCGTAACACAAAAAGTACACAAGATCGATCTTGATTATTTTCTCTAATTCATGGTGATGGTATCATATCGTACATTAGCATAATAACTAAAATGTAGAAAATTGGCCACAAAACATTATTCTCTCTTCTTCCATTTCAAGGCCTTAACAGGTGTAACTTTCCAAAGCTCGTTTTATATTTCCTAATAATGGACGTAATTTAATATAACCTTGAATTTTTTTTTATATGTATAAACAGGACCTTTGATTTTCATTGTCTATAGAATGGATATATATGTTACAAAATATAGCTTAATGGCTGTAAGATACGAACTATTTGGTTTGGGTATCCTATAATCATTAACAACGAAGTATGACAAAATCATAACACTGTTACAAAACATTCTTGTGACGCCAGTGCTAGAAGAAATCAGAAAAAATATATCCATTCTATAGACAATGAAAATCAAAGGTCCTGTTTATACATATAAACAAATTCAAGGTTATACTAAATTACATCCATTATTAGGAAATATAAAACGAGCTTTGAAAAGTTACACCTGGTGAATCCTTGAAACGGAAGAAGAGAGAATGGTGTTTTGTGGCCAATTCTCTCTATATATGACATCTACTAATGGTGGAAGTAATTCTTAAACTATATACGTGTGTGTTGTGTGCGTTAAAGAATAATTTGTAAATGTGTGGTGTTTCCCATTCCAACAGCACCATTAAAAATGCTTATAAAAGACCTCTCTTTATGTCATAGCACGTTCTTTAGGAAAAAACCACTGAAAATGTAACATTAATTTATTCACCTTCACTTACTGAATAATTTATGAGTCCTACACAATTTTAATTCACCTTTCTCTTTGTCATAAGGTATCTGTATAGTGCTGTGTATTTTATTTTTCTATTTTAGTGATATAATTCGTAATTGCGTGATCATTTCAATTTTAATAACCTTTTCACGCTGACTTTTCTGGGAAGTTCATGACTGTAATAGGATCTTGATCTGATTGCTGTGACAGTGAAACTTTATTAAGCATCGAATATCCAATTAACAGAAATTCGTATTTTTGTTTGTTTTTATGCATGCTACTTTAACAATAGAACATCTCAAGGATCATGGATACCGCTGTTGTGAAACTCTTGTCCGTCTCTTTTAACAACAGAGCACACTTTAGTCCTATACAACATTCAGAAATTTTAGTGCAGTTTGTAAGTAATTATTAATTTGTTATCTGGAGAAAGAAAAAACAAACAAGATACACAAATTCTGATTATACGATAGCCAACAAAGAAATTGTACTTTACTGGTTTAATGCTTACTGATATTGAAATTTTTAAAATCCTCACTTGTTACAATGTGGCTACATTATTATTTAAAACAAAGCAAAAAATACTGTAGAAATAATAAATTAATTAACTTGACCTACCAGTAATAACAAAAGCAGTTCAAAACATCCTTTATCATTTATTTACAAAGTTCTAAACAGATGAACAGATTTTGCTGACAACATCAGTCAATTTAACATATAATGTGATCCATTCATTACATTTCCATACTTGATTTTTAATGGCATTATCTGCAATAACTGTTCATACTCATAATTCTGTTCCATTATAGAACTTAGCTGTTTTGTTTTTCAGAAACTTAAACGTACTCAGATCTGAACATGATATAGTAAAAAAAACATATGAGCCTCCCGTATCACTTTTATTTCACGTATCAATATGCAAAGAAAACTGTGATGATTAAAACAAATAAAAACATTTTTAACTCAGTATTCTTTTCTGTTCAATCAGAATTAAATTCTTTCTCTGCCTTGTTCTTAGTGAAATTTCAGTTTTTTTGGTAAACATTAGAATCAGTCTAAGTATGGCTATTTCATGAATTTTAATTTGTTCTTTTATTCTTCTTTTCCTTTTTTTTTTTTTTTCCCCAGAGGGGTTTTCATTTAATTTTAATTAGAATCAGATCCAGCCTCTGACTCATTTCCAGAAGATGCAGATGAACTTTCTTCTCCCTCATCATTGTGATCCTGCAGGGGAAAAAAAATTACAAATTAAAATAAAGTAAAAATAATAATAAATAAATAAATAAATAAATAAAAAAAAATTGGCTGTACCCAGTTTCAGTTGGCAAACATATTTTCTTCAGATGGTGTTTTGTTCTTCCAAAGTGTGGTTTTTGATAAATTAAAATATTATTTGTAACAATTCTTAAATTTGAAATATAAATGTAATTGTTAAATAAAAATGTACACACACACACATATATATATAAAAAACGAAATAAGGTGAAGATTGTTATTTGAATTTTTAAAGATTTTCCACCAGACTCCTGCCTCTAACATTTCTCACCTCAGCTTCACTGCTGCTTTCTTTCTTTTTTTCATTTTTTTCTTCTTTCTTTGTCTTCTTTTTGAGGGGTTTATCTTCATCAGACGAGTCTGAGCTGGATATGAACTCTTTGCTTTTGAAGTTCCCACCACTTCCAATTGTACTGTCGTTGGCTGAACCCTTCTTAGGACTTTTCTTCTTCGGGCTTTTCTGCTTGCTGGAGTTAACAAAGTGACAGTTTATAATAATAACATTATGAAATAATATTAAATGATGTAATAATTAAACAAAAAAAAACAAAAAAAATACAAATGACGTATTTCTAACAATAATACAATTACGGTTATATGCAAACACATGCATGTGCACACACACACACATAAACAATATATTTGTTACTCAAACTGTAATAAAAGAATTTAAAAAAAAGAATAATAAATAAAATTTTAAAATTATTTTGTCTGAAACATACCTGGATGGTGGTGGAGATTCACTCCCTCTGTTCTTCTTGTATTCTTCCATTGCAATCTGGTATTCCTTCCTTGCCTCTTCTGCCTGCTTTTCCCATTTCTAGAACAATGTTACAATAAAGAAAGTGCATTACAATATGAATGTTTGAAGACAGATACTTTTTTTTTTTTTTTTTTTTTTAAATTAAATAGTAACATTTTAATGACTTCATTTAGATATTTTAAAAAATTAAAGAAGAAAAAAAAAATGTCCTCGTAGTGTTATCATCTCAGTTGATAAATTTTTAAAGCAAATATTAATATAGGCATGAAGCAGATTTTCAAACCAAATACATCAAAGGATATTTTAGAATTTTTTCATATTTTATAGCGCTGTATTTATCTTGCCAGTACTCATGTATGGCATAATTAATGAAAATGTTAATTTCATAGATGAGAGAGTTCCTTTTCATAAAACTGTCTGAAAACCATTTGGACTCCATGATTAAAGCATGAACCATGCTGAAACTTAAGCTGTAACAACACAGCAGTTTTATATTTTTGGGAACACCAACTGCTGTAATTTTCGGCAACTTTGAGAAAATTACATGTAAAATAATGTGTACTGTATTCTGATACTTACCGTCTTATCGTCCACAGTTTTCCACAGTTCACCAGCTTTCTTGGCGACATCTATGAGCCCCAGGCCCGGATTTTCTTCTTTGATTTTGTTACGATTTTCATTCAACCAGAGGAAGTAAGCAGACTGAGGACGCTTCGGTTGATTGGGATCTTTTTTGGATTTTTTCCTTTTACCTGAACCTTCATGCTGTGTAAATAAAAAGATTTGTCTATACGAAATGATGACTGCTTCTGGTGGGACACGTTAGGGATGCCACAACTAACGGTGGAAAGATTTCAAAAAGGCAATAAAAATGTACATTATTTTTTTAAATGTTTAGAAATACTGACAGGTTCGTCTCTAGAATTAAATAATTAATAACTGGAAATTTTTATTTTAATTTCACAATGAAAGTAACAATGGTTTTTCCTTTTACATACATAGGATTAGCCAGTGGGTGAAAAAACCAACAGGAGGAATTGTTTTAATTAACACAATTATTTAAGTGGTTATAACCATGGGCACGTGCTTTGGAGGAATTTATTGCACATTTATCTGACATTCTATTATTAGAAAATCACAGAACAGCACAAACCCAAACATTTTTTAGCTTGGCACTCAAGCTGTCTATATAAAGAATTTGCAATTTAGTAATTCTGGAATATTTCAGATTTATGTCATCATAAAATTTATGGAGACTCAATCTCAAGTCATCTGTGATTTTTATTTTTTAAAGCAGTTCTGATTCAGCTGAACAGAAATAAATAAATCTTACTGATTTCGATTTTGACTTTGACTTTGACTTCGACTTCGATTTCGACTTCTTTTCTTTTCTTTCCTTTTCTCTCTGCTTCTTCTCCAATTTCTGTTCTTTCTTTTCTTCATTCTCTGACCCTGATTCAGAAGCAGAGCCACTTTCCTGAGAGCCTGCCGTGTAATCAGAGTCACTGCTTGAAGATGTGGGTGGGTCACTGTCATATCTGAAAAGCAGTATTTTTTAATACAGATTACAATCAATCAAATGTTTGCAGTTTCAACTGTTTTTATTTCCTTAAATACTAAATATAAAAAACAAATGTGTGTAGGGATTAACCAAAAATCAGCTGTGTCTGGAGTTGATGAAATACTGGCAAGTTTTCATCTGAAGCTAAAGGCCATAATCTGTCAATTTTTGTGTGATTTGTAAGTTTACTTCTTTAGATTGTGTGTCAACATCATGGAGACTAATTCTTTCATCAAATCAGAATTCGTAAGAAGTCAAAAAAATGTATTTATCTAGGTATTTATTATATACTTACTCTTCAGCAACATCACTTCCACTTTCTCCAGGGTTGAATGACACATCTGTGAATTATAAACATTCGATTACATATAACTTTATAATATAAACAATTATATCATTAAAATTATACATTTATTAAAAACCATGCTACATCAAATGTTAAAATAATAATTAAAAGCTTTTTTTCTTACATTGATCTCTCAACAAATCATTATTTTTTTAATTAATTATTGAAGTAGAAATTACATTTACAGATACTGTAGAGACATCAGGACCAGTTTAACATTAACCCACTGACTTCATTTACAATTATGTATTATTTCTGAACAGTACCTGAACTGTCACTGTCATCATCAAAGTCATCATCTTGTCTGTTTTTGCCTTCATCCTTCATTCTCTCCAAGTAGGCATCGTGTTCACCCTTATCCTCATCACTGTCGTCCATGTCATCATTGTAATCCTACAATTACACGATTCAGTTAGTCTCAGTGTTTTGACTTACTAAATATTTAAAATAATCTCCATAACACTTTTCAATTTAAAAAAAATCTAAGTAAAGTGAAACTTTAACAAAACTCTTATTTATATTAGATTACATTTTTGAAGATGAAACTCACAATGTAGCTAAAGATAAGTAAAAAGGGTAATTTATATGATCTTCCTACAGAACAGAATGAAAATGATTTTATTTATGATAACAATCAAAGGGAGGAAATTGCCTTTGAAGAGTAAGCCTGTTCTCATTAATTATCCTTAATGATCCGAAGTGATATTCTCAACATGACAGGACCAATATATTTTTGAATTTACCTTTTTGCCTGTTTTTCCACCAATGTTTTTGACTCGTAGCTTCTTATTAGTGATGAAGTCAAATAATTTTCCATATTCATCTCTATAAAATTTAAATATATTGTAGTCACTTTACAAATACCAGTTATGTAACTAATATAAATAATTAAAATAATTATAAACACACTAAATTTAAATTATATAAACAAATGTATTAATATTCATGTAAGTTAAAAATTCTGTTACATCAATGTTTGAAATGTTAAAGTATTGACAATTATAATTAATTATTTTTTAGCTGAGAAAAAAATTCTGAAAAAGATAAATAATCTTTCAAGTTAAATATTAATCTAATAATTGTTTTAATGTGGTTAATTTGGAATTAATTTATAAAAAAAAATTAAACAACACAAAACCCTTACCCCATTATTAATTTGGGCAATTTATTAATAAATTACAAAGGTAAGACAGAAAAACAGCTCACTTTTCTAAACCCACAAAGTTATACACAGTTCCAGATTTGGACTCCACGTCAAAGTCAAATGATCTCGTGTTGCCAGAACTTCGGGCAAAATTCACATATGCTATTTCATCAAATCTTATGTGAATTGGAGGTTTGTGTACGAAGATGAATCCACGCTCCAGAGGGTACAGCAGTCCTGTAGCAGCTTTGTATGAACAGCTGATGGCTTGAGTATGGGATGCACTGAAACAGAAACAGAAATTTCTCTTCTGATTACGATTGCTTTAGAAACTAAATAGACAGTATCAGTTCCAGACTGTAAGAAGGACAATATGAATACTGTAATATTAAACATTTCAATCAAAATGATATATAATACAGGACTGAATTAACAGAATTTAAGCACATGGATATAGTATTTTGAAATGAAAAAGTAATAATACCCAATAAAACTTCCTGGTACAGTGATTTTTCTTGTCGTAATGGCTTTAAATATTTTGCTGACAACTTCGTAGTCTGGACCCGACATTTCTTTCTGAAGTTTACCCTCATACTTATTCTGAAGATCTTCTCTGAAAAACATAATGTAACTGCCATTAGCTACAGTAAAACGTAAATACATAGCCTTAACATGGTGCCTATTTAATGTTTTCAAATGAAGTCAATACAATTGGAATAACAAACAAAAACTGTTAATATAATTTTTTCACAGCATGAAAAAATATTCAAACCTTAACAACATAAAAATAATTTTTATAAAATTGCTTTTTCAGAATTAAATCTTCAAGTAATAAATTATATTAATTTTTTCCGAAAAGTAAAATTTATTTTATGGGTAGTTTTATGTAATTAGAGGATGCCTTTTGGGAGTAGAAGTCTGCAATTGTGGTGGAGAAAAAAAAATTATTTTGTTTTTACAGTGCTGGATGTTATTATTTTTACCCAAAGAACCTACTAGATGGTTTTTCAGTTCTAGAATTTTAACTTACTCTGAAAGATTGAGTTCAACTGTCATCTCATCGTCTTTACTGAAGAGCAGAATGAGAAAATGGTAGCGAGTCTGACCCTGCTTGATTGGTGGATCCAAACTCACCTAGCAGAAGATAAAACAAAATTCTTTTTTTTTTACATACATTTTAAATAATTACTTGTAAATACACTAACAGAAAGATTTAAGTTGTACTTAATGATGATGTTAAAATTTTAAAAGTATGTGTCTTTAATCATCTGAGAAAATTTACATCAGAAAATGAAAAAATATGAATTAATAAAATGCTAATTAATTTAATGATGGCTGTCGTTATCTGAACATTAAAGAAAGTCTAAAATTCATTTGACCTACTAACTGCATACAAAACATTTCAAAATTGATTTAACCCTAGTATAAAACAATTTTAAATGTCTCACAAACGTAACTGTTTTGAGAAAAAGAACTGTAAATGAAATATAAAAATGGAAATAATTTGACAACACTCACAACAAAAAACATTTGTCTGCCATCTTTGTGTGGGAGAAGAAAAAGTCGCAGAACGGTTGTGTATGGAATTTTGTAATCAAACGTTTTACCATGAAGCTGCAAAAATGAAGGATATATCTTGATGTCATATCGACCTCTGAAAAATAGAAGAAAAAAAAAACACAATTTTAAAATTTATCAATTATAATAACAAGATATTTAATAAGTTATGGTATCAATCCTACGGATTATAAAGTTATAGGAAATGATAATACATTTTTACAGATTGGAAAGAAAACGAATTTAATTTATATTTTTGTTATAAAATTAAGAGTCCACTTTTTCTAAAACTATAAAAATAAATGAAAAACAGAAATTTAATGTAAGCATTTTCCTCACCTTGGTGTGAGACACTGTACTTCTTGTAATGTGACAATCGATTCTCCAGTAGCTTGAATGATGTCAGCCTTATCCAAAACATTCTGGTAGAACTCCTGTTTATTAGATCATTTTTAATCCATTAACAAAAGTATAATGTAATAAACAACACAAATATGTAATGCTTTAATTCAACATGTAAAAAAACCAATCTCATGCAAATTAGAGATAATGGATAGAAGGCCTATCTTCATTAATATTATTTTTATTATTATTATTATGATTATTATTATTATTATTATAAACATCAGATGTTATTTTATTATTATTATTTTTTAACAAAAAAATTTATCAAGTATTTTTTACAAAGTTGTATAAGAAATATGTTAAAAATGAACATTACTTGAACAGGATCGTTATCTGAGTTTGTGTCGGTTGGTATGTGAAATCTGAGTTCAGTCAGTGTAACGGCAGCATCGTCATTTTGGTGAAATTCGATTGTAACTTCATTCTTAGCCTGTGTTGAATGGGACACGTTGGTCAGTGGTACCTCAAAAGCCAGGGATTTATCCACAAAGAAATGCAAAGCATTTCCTGAATTAACAAAAATTAAAAATAAATTCAGATTGGAATCAAGTGTATCTGCTTTGAAAAAGATTTATAAAAACTGAATTAAAGGATAAAGAATTAAAAATGTTTAACCACGAAAATACATAGTAAACATGGTGCATTATTTCACAAAGTATAAAATGAGCCTCGATTAAAACAAGTTTCAAATTTACAGCAGTCAGTTTTGTATGCTAATAACTAACATAATGTAATAATTACATAGTTTGGTTATTTTAAATTGAACAATTATAATATAGATAATCAACAAACCATAAAATTCAGCTGAACCCCAATTCCAGCCTTTGATTGACAAATCCACCTTCTCTAAAGATGTTTGGTAATATTTGGAAACAAAGCTAGACAGTTTATCATAATCCTGTGAAAAGAAATGTAAATCAAAATAAATGAACATAAAAATCAAACATGTATAATTCTAAAAATACAGGATTATATTTGATACAGTAAGTACTGTGCAAGTGTACAAGGAAAGAAAATAAAAAGACAACACAAGTAAATGGTACATTTATGTTTACACAGTTAAAATAAGAAATATATAATAACATATTTCTTAGAAATTTTTTTTTACATCTTATATAATTATAAATGCAGCACCTATTATATAGTATTAAGTATTATAATTAAAAATGTGGAAAGCAGTGTTGAGTGTAGCTAATTTAATTTGGTATGGCATTATCTACAAAGTATAAACTCACTGTTTCTTTGAATCCATCATATCGCTGGATTGTGTCATTATTCAAAACAATTTTTAGGCAATATCCTTTGGCTCTTTTTAACCACTGTGCTTTTTCGATATCACTGGTTTGAAACTGATCAACTTTGCCCGTCTTAATATTTTTGAATATCACGCTGTTACTCTGCAATTTCAATCTTCCTGGATTCTGAAAAGAAGTTATATTTTCCCTTTATGTTACATATAACTTTATTAACAACATTAAAATTTGATTAAAATATTATTAACTTCATGAATTATTGAATATCTTCAATTATCAATATCATTTCTGATTTCAATATGATAAAATTCGGGAACCGAAAAAAAACAATTATATACTAATTCCTATGTTTAGTGAATACCATTAAAACGTTTTAGGTGACAAATTTATTTCATTTAACGTTTTGAAACAACATTTTATAATTACTAACCAAAGCGCCTCTATATTCCTGTACAACGTCCGCATATTCTTGTACATCAGTCATTTTAGTGCATGAAACCCATCAAATATGGCGGGAAACAACTGTGAGATTGGTTGAAAAAATATATATATATATTTATATCAGCAGTAATTGTTTTCAATTAAGTGTGATAACAGTTTATTTTATGATAATATTTTACTGTTTCATTTTTAAAAAAGAAAGGTGCGAAAAAAAAATCATTTAATAATCTTGGCATTTCCACATTCATTGCCTAAAAAACCCATTTATGATATATTCTAAAAAGTACTGTTGATATAGGAAAAAAATAATTTAAAAAGGAAAAATATGTATTATTATTGTTTACTGAAACTACTTACATATATGATCCTTGCTTAAATTTGAGCTTACTGAAAAAATGTATCATATATTCACGGTCCATATAGATCTAGCATTATGTACGTATATGGTTAAATGAATGAAATTTTAAGATATCTTTAAATACATTATATAATAAATTATTTCAAAGTTTTATTTGTATCTCCTGATTAACTTTAACTAATAGTAAAATCGCTGTAGTTGTGAAGTCATTTCATATATTAAAGTTTAATTAGCTCTATTAATTTCTTTGTTTTATTGTTTTATTCTCTATGGACAAAATATTAATGTACAATGTACAAGATGTTCAAGGCTCTTTCATAGGAATGACAGCCATATATCAATGGAAAAAGTACAATTATTTATTAAATAGAGAATAATTTACTAAATGAGGTTAGAAATGTATTTATACATGTAAAAACTGCATATTTATCGACTGATAATTTTCAAGTCTTTAGCTGATGCGTCTATGAAAATACAATCCACAGTCTGGCCCATCATGTTTCTTTTCTTTCCATAGTTAATAATAAATAACACACACGTATTCTAGACAATTTTTGGCAATTTTATTCATATATTAATTAAGACATTAAATAATCAATAATAATAATAACAACAACAATAACAGTAATAATAATAAACGTGAGAGAATCAAAGAGAAATCATCAGTAGTTGTTTACCTAGTAATAGCAGCATCCAACAATAAAATACTGATTGACTGGGCAAGAGGTCGTCAGAAATGTTTACTCTTTATTATCAAAAGCGTAGCATTATCAAGAGAAACGTTTTGTCTGAAATCGTGAAAATGTAAACAGTGTTTGCGAAAAATAAAAGGTAAGGGATAGTTATTAAAAAAATGTAATCTGTAGTATATGTTCGTGTTTTTTTTAATATAAGGAAATTTCGGATACGTATATTGAAATGTGACATCGTTAGATTCAGTAGATATCATAATCACAGCTTGGCACTATTAACAAAGGAAGATTTATTTAGAACTTGAAGAGACCGAAGACAGATGTAGCTGGTAACATGGTAATTAACATTTGAAGGGACACTACTCTTGTATCACTTTATTTTTTTTTTTTTTTTTTTTTTTTTTTAACAAATCAGTTAGTCGTTTATATATTTTAAAGTGATGCATTAAAAATAATAATACTAATAATAATAATAATATTTAATAATAATAATAATGGGAATGTAAATAGAAACTTATTATTATTATTTATTTATTTATTTACTTTTCTTCAAAAGTAATCGTTTGTACAAAAGCAAGACAGTCCTGGATCCAGCAACTGATCAAGTTATTACAAACGAAGGCATAACGAATTGTTGTGAATGAGTTTAAAGTTTTTAAAGTATTTTGAAGAAAACTTAGAGGAAAAAAGCGTTATATAATAATAATAATAATAAAAGAAAAAAAGAAAATCACACTTCACAAAATTTAATTTTAACAAAAAAACGCCCAAAACAAAACAAGAAATGAGAAAACAGCAATTACTGAATTAGCAAATAAATTAAATATAACAACAACAAAAAGAAATCTAAATCTTAAAAGTTGTTTCTGTATTTATTTCAGGTGTATTTCATCATCTTCATTATTTTGCAGCTGAAACTTGAAAGAAAATTTTGTCTGTTACATTTAATTATTAATACAGAGGATTCATGTTGATGTTATTTGCTTTTGGATAAAAAGAGGAGAAATTAAAAAAATTAATTAATTTTATAATGACATTGATTTTAAGTTTTTTTCATTACACATGATAGGAAGCAATCCCTTTAAATATAATTTTTAATTTATTTTTAATTTTATTTTTTGTTACATTACCTTTTTATTTGAAGATAATAGTTTAAAAAATCAAAGTATGTTTAAAAAGCGTGAGAATTCTGTCACTATCATTTTTTCCTTTTTACATTTTCAGTGTTAAAAAAAAGAAAAAGAAAGAAAAAGGTAAATTATATTTCTTTTTTATCTGAAGATCATTGTACATAATCATAGATACACTGTAACTGAATATAGGCTGTGTATTTTCAAAAAGATACTTTAGATTTAAATATAGAACTGTTGTACACATTATACATATATCCTGTTTTGTTATCTATGAAGTGAATAGATTTTATTCTACTGAGTAATAAATTACTTATCAATTTCACTCAAAGTATCTGTAAATATTATAGACAAGAGAACTGCATGACTAGAAAATGTATTTTAACTGTCTCCAGGTTATTTTATTTTTAGGCTGCTTATAAATAAAATGGTAGGTTACCAACACACTGAAATGTTTATTATCAACACTGACCCACATGGTTAAAATATAGATCCACAACATTTTTTTAATTTTTGACAGAGTATTTGACCAAGCCTAAGTAAATTTGTATTTAGTTTTTTCATTACATGCTAGTCGTTGCTGTATAAAACACTCAGAAATTCTAAAGCAGGATGGTCAAAGAATTTATTGTTGTTTTCTTTTGGCCAGTTTTCCAAAATTAAAATGAGGTGCTTATCTGGAAATATGTTTGTTAAATATGTCTAAACCATAGACTTAAAAATATTATAGATTTAGTGATGCACATGCTCTGTATTTCATACTGAATGGTAGTTGGTCAATTCACTGCTTCAAAGAATTTATGTTTCCAACATTAATTACTGAGGTTTATCAATGTTCAGATATATGTGTAATAACAGATTTTATTTCAATTTGCTGAAAAGTCTTATTATTGCCATGGTTATTGTGACAGTATTAAAAGAGGTCAAATAAGCAAAACTGAACAGGGATAATGTAAAATAGAGGCACCATGATTTCTTTTGTGGTCTGTTTCAATAACACATGTTACTCGACTATTATTGTATTGTATGTATATATTGAATATATGCTTCATGTACATCGAATGTGTGCTTATACTAAGTTGTCTGAGAGTCGATTAAAAAAAAAAATATTGTTTCATTGTCGTTGTTGGTTTTTTTTAAATGACACATTTTAGTTTACCTCAGTCATGAATATTAGGTATGAACTGTAAATTAAACTGTATCATTCACTATTTATGAAAGTGCTAGTAATAACATTTAGTATTTTGCCGAATCTGTGGACACAGCATTTGATGCAGTTTATTAAATCATTCAACCATTTGAAATACATTGTATCAAGTCTGTATTATTTTGACTGAGTCTAAGAGAAAAGAAAATCTATAATTGTCTTGTTATAGTATTATATCATTTTAATTTGCTGATATTGTGATCCTAAGACAAGATACTTAATTTTTTCATTAGTCTAGGCTTCACAGGGTATTTAAAAAAAAAAAAAAAAAAATATTCTTTTCACATTTATTGATTTAAATATAAACATTTTATTCTTTTCAAGCTTAAGCATTTTTATTTATTAATTTTGTCATGAAAAACAGATATGGACCTATATAAATAAATAATAGCTACATAACAACAATGAAAGATGAATAAAATAAATATTTAAAAATAAAAATGAAATGTTTAGGGTGATTTGATGACAATATAAAGATCAGTTTTATAAACAGGACAGCCCATACCAAAGCAGTGAAGACTGAGGTTGGGAAATAAATAAAATAAAACTGGCCAGCCTGTTGAAAAATGGTCACCTCAGACACCTAGGATGGGTGTTTCGAGAACCGAGTTGTTTTCTCATCTCTCTCTGTCATCTTTGTTTAGCAGGGGACACAGAAAGAATGAACTTTTTTGTCTTCATGTACATATAACTTAGTGTTGTGTTTGTCTGATCAATACTAAGGGAGGAAGCATGCTTAACATGTTCTGTAAGTTTCACTGTAAATGTTTAACTCTTTACATTGACAATGACATGCTCAAATCTGATAGATTCACTGACTTAAAAAAAAAAAAAAAAAAAGGAAAAAAAAAAGTTTTTTTTATTTTCATTTGAGGTCAGTTTAAATGTCATTGAGGAAATAGACAACATATCCATACAGATTCACAAACTTCAAAAAAAAAAAAAAAAAAAAAAAAAAGGAATTAAATTTTTTTCCCTCCATTGTTGAGGTTATTTTTAAAGCCATCGAGGAAGCAGACATAGCCATTGGGATGTTTCGTTCATGCATTTTATGTGAACTTGTAGAAACAAAATTCTCTTGAATTTTTGTTGTTAAAGTTTACCTTTGATAAAACAAATGTAAATATAAGCTTTATACAAATGTCGTAATTTTATATTTTATAAAAATATAAAATGTAATAAAAATATTACAGATATGGAAATGTTTTCACTATTTCTGTTTTTCAAGAGTAACTGATACAGCTCTCAGTCAGGTATTATTAGCTGTAGGCTAACAGTGGTGTAAAAACTCTAACACTGTCTAACATTTCAGTCAACAGATGAAATGCAACAGTTAAAGAAAAACAAGAAAAAAGAGAGAAAGAAATAAAGAAGCAAAACACGTTTATTGTTCCCTTTTTAAAGTAAAACAATTCCAATATATATTTTTGTGTGAAATACATCTATACATATAATTTTAATAAATTATGAAATAAATAAAATGGAATGAGATAAATTTATATAAAACAAAGATGAATACAATAAAAAAAATAATAATAATAATAATAATAATAATAATAATAATAATAATAATTAATAAAAAATAAAAATAAAACAAATGTATTTTGTTTGGGATTTTTTGTTGTTGTTTTTTTTTGCTTTTTCTCTTATCTTGTTATGAAAACACATACATATGTTACTAAAAATAAGAGAGAGAATTTTTTTATTTTCTTTTTTTATTACATAGTGATTGACTCTGTTAAGACAGTCCACAGAAGTCCTGCAGGCTGGTGATAATATAACCCAGAAATTGTTAGTGAAAACACATGTCCCGCTGTCTTGCTAGAAAAGTTTATTCTTTTTATACAGTAAGTCACCCATGTTTGATCTTGTCTGATGCTAAAATTCTTCACATAGGCAACACGTCTTTGTGGTCCTGTTTAAATTGTTTTGTTTGTGATATTGGGGCCTGACCATAAATCAATGTTTGACGCTAACTGTTCTTGCCAGCTCAGCCTATAAAATCACACTTGCTATCTCATCGTTAACTAAATGGAGCAGAGAAGGTTTCCATCTTTTTATGAAAGAATTTCTTGATTTCAGCACCTTCGTATGAAGAATTTCAAACACGATGATTTTCTGTGCGTTTTTCTGTGACTGTCGACTCAGTTTGTCGACCTTTTGTAATAATGAGAGCGTCTTCATTTTTGTCAAATATGTCTTGTCAGCATTTTTCAAAGATGGAAAGGGAATTTAGGATGCTTCAGGTTTGAGTAATTTTATTTGATTATATTTTATTTTATTTTATTTTATTTTATTTTCATTAATTTTTTTATTAACTTTTTTTATTTTACTTTATATTTTATTTTATATTTTATTATGATTATTATTATATTTTTTTTATTGGCATGTTCAACATTTCATAAAAGACATCTTTTATTTATTTATTTTTATTATTATTTTTTTTTATTAAATTGTTTGTACATACTGGTAGATTAAGGTTTTCAGAAATGAGATTGCAGTGGATTTTTATTTAATTATTTATATTAACTTCGTTCACCTGCATGCTGAATTAGTCTTCAAGGTGACTGTTTTTTTTATGAAGTATATTTTACTTTAAATACAACCTTCGTTTATGTTTTTACAGATATAAACACTGTAAATAATAAATTACGTAAAACAAACTCCATATATAACATTATATCAGAGTATATGAGAGAAATGGAGAGGTAACAAAGAAAAGGAATATCCCTTCTGCTTGAATCATTTCCAGCAGTGTCTTGCTCTGATTAGGAATCAATACTTAGCAGAGGGAATTTGTGTTAGCTTTTTTTCTCTACAGTTGACATGTCGTCATATATGTATGAGTCACTGTACTGTGGCTACATATTAAAACTTGGACATTAACATTCTACCTGATACTAGGCTGTGTGGAAAACGTGGGCTTGTGTTTGTTCAGAGGAAGCTAGTGAGTTTATTAGGGATTTCTCACGTTTGTGAATTTTCTGATTTGTTTTGTGTGTTTCATTCAGACAGATATTAGCAGCTGTTTATTATGTTACATATTGACGGAATAACTTGAAAACCATCTAATATTGTGTAATTATCTTGAAAAGATAAAAGCAGTTTGTATGTAAAAATGAATTTTTGTGTGAGTAGATTATACTTCTGTGAAAAGAGGATTAATACTGTTTTAACTTCACTAACAACAGATTAATTTAACAATAAGGTCTGTTACATAATTTATGACATAGACTGATTTGTAGTATTTTGTTTTACGTTTCATTCATTCCTTAATATCTGACCGCAACAACAAGCCTGATGACAGTTATAGTCTGTAACAAAACTGATTTTGACAGCCATATCTGTAACCTAGACTATTTGTTATGTCACTTACATCTGTCACATAAACTAATTTAACACTAACATTTGTAAAGAAACATATTTGTAATGTTAACTAATTTAAGAGAGATAACGATCTGTTACATAACCTAACTAGACACTGATACATATAACACAAATGTATTTGACAGTAGTCATGTGTGTAACCAAAACTTTGATTTATATTTATTATGTGAACCAACTTGATACTCGTATTTGTAACATGAACTGATTTCATTCATATCTGTAACCAAGACCACATATTTTGCTCAAATCCATTATTAATGTATGTTATTGGAATTACACTACACTGGCTGTTTGTTATCATATATTATCAGTGTTAAAGATTTTTTAACTGAAGAATTGTTAACTACTACAAAACAAAGTACAGGGTTAAAGATAACTACTGCAAAACAAAGTACAAGGTTAAAGAGTACATTTCTGTGTAAACTGTGAACCATGTTGTTAATGTCAACAGTAGTTTGACGTGAACAGTTTGTACTGCTTTTAGTAATAACTGTAATTAACAATTATTACATTTCTGCTTGAGAACTGAGTTTTTGTTTTGTACAGAATGATGCAAGTTGAGGAACAGAAATACATTGTGATGCAAAGTTTAAAGGATTATGAAGTAAAGAAATAATGTTTGATAATAGAATTAATTCAGGATTATTTTTTTAATATTCTCTTTCCTTTTCCATTATATACTATGTTAATACATCCTTTTTAAAAATGAACGGGGTGATGCAACAGCAAAAAAACTTGTGATTTTTGCTACACTAATCCAGTGAAAACTGGAAAATGAAATATTTTCTACATAAAACGCGTACAGCAGCTGACAAACATGAAGTCAGTTTTGAACATTTTGTGAAACCTGAGACACTAATGGGTTTCACAAACTCTTTCACATAATCCTTGGAATGTCTGAAAATACTGAAACACTGCAGTATATTCCCTATTAACATTCAAACCATACTTAAAACTGACACCACTGAAATTTTATTTAACTGAAAAACCAAGATCACTGGAATTTCCGATAATTAATTTTAGTTTTTTTTGTTCTTTCTTGGTAGAATTTAATTTTCTTTCCCTTTCCTGTCTTTTTTATGTTCTTTTATTTCATTCTGACTTATTCAGGTTGGTTGTACAGTGTATATATTTGGTAAACTCTTGTGTGTGTGTGTGTGTGTGTGTGTGTGTGTGTGTGTGTGTGTGTGTGTACATATGTGGGAATATAGGTATGTATAAAAATGCGTGTAGAAACAGGATAAAAAAAATAATATATATTTATCTAGTATGTGTGTGTATATATATGTATGTATCTGGGTGGGTGGGTATATGAAGTCCCAGTCGGTATTTAACTTGTCACATTCCTGAGCCGATCTATTCCTATATTTTTTATCTTTTTTTTTTTTTGACTCCCAGATCTATTCAGTATTGTGCGTATCCACCTGTCTATTGTGTGTTGATTCTTGTTGTGGAGCTGTCAGGCTTCTAATCTTTTGACTCCTAGTCAACTGTATCACTCACAATCAAAGGGTCAGGTTATAATACTAGCTGATGCGTGTAATCTCCACGGAAGGCAAGATCTTCCCTGATCTTGACCCCTTGCTTCAAGACAGCAGCTAATGTTATTTAGAACTGATTGATTGGCTGTCGTTCTCGCCTGCTAATGATCACATTTAATACATAAGATAAAATCCATTTAACACACTGCCACACAATAAACCACACGCAGATTGATTAAGACAAGACTTTATTGATGTTCCTTTTGTCATCGTTATATAGCAGGTAGATATTTACAGCAGATTATGGCATGACGTACGTACATATATATATATGTACACACACCTCGGTCCTACGTATATCTATGAATGTATGTACCCATTATATTGTTTTCACATTATTTAATTTTCAGGTGGAGAGTTCACTGATTCACATATAGTTGTGGTATTTACCTCGTTTATTGAAGTTAAGTGTCGTAAGTTGTTATGCTTTGCTAGTAATAATTTAATTCGAATTTGGTCACACGTTCTGCGTGTTTGTGTTATTTAAAACCAAACTTAGACTGTTTTTTCGGTTTGGATGGATATTAGTATTTGGTTTACTGTTCTACTGGAAATTTGCCATTTTTAGAACTTCTGATTATTGATTTGTTGTTTGTTGGGGGTTTGTTGTTTGTTGATTTTTGTTGAGGTTTTTTATTTTTATTTTTATTTTTATTTTTTTTGATTTGGAGTGTTGTTTGGATTTGGACCTGATTTGTAAATCAGCAAAGTTTCGAAGTCCTGTACATGATAAGTTGATATCTTCTTTATTGGGAATTTTTGTTCTGTGAGGAAAGCCTCAGATAAGAAATTTGTTTAAAAGAAAGCCATTTTCAGACAGAAGAAGCTGTGTTCTACAGATTCCAATTTGAAAGGTGAGAGAAAAAAGAACCAACTTGCTTAAATCAAAGATTATTTCCAATTTATAGTGTATTTGTATGTACCAGTTATTTTAACTAAAGCTAGTATTACATGTTATTTGTAAAGTAACAAATACAGTGTTTGAAAATATATGGTGAAATTTTATCTTTTATGTTGATATAATAATATACATAGAAATATACAAAAAAAATTAAACAGCAAATCATTGCAGATTTGTTTTCCCAGCCTATTCAGGAGTTTTGTTGTTGTTTTTTTTTTTGGTGTGTTTTTTGTAAATGAGTGTGTGTGTATGTGTGTATTTTGATTTATGAAATGTCTTAATAAAAGGAAAAATGTCAGCCTACATGAATTTTTATGAACCTTTTCTTTATTACTAGCTTAGATTTTTGTTAAGGGTAAATGGATGTGTATGAAATCTACTGGTATTTATCCATCTGAGATCAGTTTTAATTAGCTGGTATTCAGTAGATGTCAGATGAAGCAGCATATGCAGTATTTTTCAAATGTTAGTTGAGACTGCTTTAAGTATCATTAGAAAAAAGCAGAGAGGTTGAGAGAAAACAACAGATACTTCTATAATTCATTAACAATGGCACTCCAAGTTACCAAAGAATAAACTGTCATACCGTATCGATTTTCAATTATGATGAAGATTATAAAGGGCCAAATTAAAGGAATCGAGATCATTGATGGTCTTTTTCATAAGTAAAACATTGTAAATCATATGTTATAAGACATGGAATACATGAATTTTAAAAATTGCTATAAACTGGCAGAGATGATATTAAAATATATGATGTAGATGATTTATGTACATGTTTATTATAATGTATTATCAAAATTTGAAAGCTACAGCTGTAAAAACTTAAAGGTATTGTTATGTTTCTCATCATTGTCTTCATCATCATAAAGATGGTAATAATGATGATAATAACAAAAATAATAATAATAAAATGGTGATAATAATAATAAATGATGATGATAATGTGGAATTTTCAAACTGGAATCTAAATACTGTGTTACATGAGAGGATTCAAGGTAGGAAAGTGAATTGCATGGAACTAATGTAAATCTTTGTTGTGTGGAATGTCAAATGTTTTATCAAACTGTGAAAAACTGAAGGTTCTGTTTGCTTTTTGCTTTGAACAAATACAGCAGACCTCACAGTCACACAAGTTTTTTCTCTCTAAATATTAAAAATCTGTTTTTTATTTTTTTATTTTTTTATCCATCTGTTATGATACAGTCTCTGTTCATTGAGTCAAAACAATTGTAAATAGAAATAGCTTTTTTTTTTTTTTTTTTTAAATTTTAAAATAAATATATATAATTTAATGCACTGTTTTTTTTGAGATTTAATTTAGAAGAAAAAAAAAAGAGAAAGAAAATTTATTGATGGTTTGAATTGTGGATCAGGAACTGACTGCTCTGCACACATAGTTTTAAGTATGTGAGAATCAATAAAAAAAAAATTCTTGAAAATCCCTAGGGATAATTACATGAAAATTTAATCATGCACCAACCTCTTAGTGCTTAATTGAACCAGACTTGCCACTTTACATGTGTTTTCTGAAGCAGTTAGTGCATTTTTCTCCAGCTCTTTGCTGTTTGTATTGGATTGGAAATAGTGTCATTTATGTGTTGTTTGAAGTGGACATACATTTTTGTACAGATGTAATGTATTGATCATAAAGTTGGTCCAAAAAAAAAATGAAAGAACAAGAAAGTGCAGTTTTCCCAAGGACTGAATGTAAATAATTGTGCTTATTAAAGATTGTGTCAGGAATCGGATTTTAATTATATATATTTCTCTTTGTTAATTAGAATTGAGTTTTCTTCACTTTTCTTCTTATAATATTTAAAAAAAAAAAAAATTAATTCATTGTATTATTATTTTTTATTATTATTCTGGTCTGCAGATATTGTTTTTATATTCTGATAAATAATTGACACTGTCTTTTCAATCCTTACAGGTATTTGCATGTGATTATTCGTAGCAACTCTTTTTCTCCTGATCTATGCTCTTTTTCTTTTTCTCTTTTTATTCCTGATACTTTTTCCTTGAACAATTCGATCAAATTTTTATGTTGAAAAATGAAGCCTACTCTACAATATTTTCCTGTCACATTATTATTATTATTTTTTTTTTTATAGTTATTTACTTAATTGTAGGGATTGTCTAGGCTTAACCTTGACACTGTGTCAGACGATAGGTAATTCCTTTATGTTGCAGAGCACTGAACATACATATATATTTTTTTTTTTCTCAGTCTAACAAAAGGCTTTGTGCTTTCCATGTCTGCAGTCTGTGAATTGACATTAGTTCTGCTGTTCTGTATGTTGCCCCAGATATTTAATAAGTGAATGTGATAATACAGTATGTAAGCAAATATGCAAAACAATGTTTTATAAATATACCACTAAAAAATAACAACAGATATTTAAAAAAAAAATAATAAAAAAAAAAAATAATAATAATAAGACAACAACAAAATACCACCCCAAATACAAATAAATTAAAATGAGAGAAAGAAAGTAAAAGAAAGTAAAATAAAGTCATGTTATTTAATTTGTATAATTGTTTTGCTTACAGAGGTGCTGTCAGTAATTAACACACACAGCTGTGTTGTTCATGGTGTGGAATACAGAGACTGTTACTGAGCTGATGTAATCAAATGAAGGTATGTGTTAATTGTTCTGATTATTATTTCTTATATGTCACACTATGTATGTTCATTAATCTCCTGTAGTTAAGTTATGACTGTTACACAATACACAAAATACACATACAGTACTCACAACAAACATGCAGTACGTATGTTTACTTACCTCTTGTTACTATATAACTCGTGCACAATGTAATTATACAATAAGAGTAATACACATTGCATTTGACACATACACAGTACACATAACACGTGTGTATGTTTGTATCTGTATGTGTGTATGTGTATGTGTCCTGTAGTTACTGTATGACAAATACATAAAACAATACACACAACTCACATAAGCATGTTAGTAAACTTGTATAGTTACTGTATGACAAATACACAGCACACACACATACAATGCAAAACAAACGTGTTAAATATTAATTCAGTACAAGTTTTGTTAAATAAATATTCAATCATTTGTATGTGACACTTCGTATGTGCTGGTTGATGTATTTTTGATCTCTGTTGTTTAGAGGTGTTTTCTGTGAACTTTTGTGTTGTGTACAGGTACAGTTAAATATTCACCGTGTATTGCTGCTTGTGTCTACCATATTTTTATTTAGATGACAGTTTTCTCTGAATTGACTCTTGGCACAGTTTACACAGCAATTTGACTGCTTTAAAACTTTAAATTTATGATTATCAGACACTGCATAAGGAAAATACCTTACATCTGTTTGTAAAAGGTCTCAAGTACTGAAGTACTGGCATTTTTTAAATTACTTTTTTTTTTTTTTTGTTAATGGTGACTGTTACACATACAATTGATTTAATTAAAAAATTATTAATAAAAATAAATGAAGGAAAGAAAGAAAAAAACAAAAAATTAAAAGTGAACAACAGAACACAAAATACTCAGAAAAGAACAATGCTGGTAATTATGTATATTTTCATTCTGCAGACAGGAACAGGATGATGCATATGTCCAATTAGTGATGTTTTTGGCATCATGCTTCCTGTTGATTTTTTCCTGCCTAGCATTCAAAACTGCAGATCGTTTCCTCTGTTGAGAGTACTGTATAAGATTCTCTAATATTTTCAAATTTAAGTTTCCATCAAGTGATGTCAGTCTGTATTAACATTTTTTTACAAAGGCAGAAGTTTCTTGTGTCAAATTGCTCATTGTTTATTTCGTTCTGGCAAAAGTAAATGACTTTTTAAATCAGTGTAAAAGTTATTATTTTTATTTTTTTATTTTTTTGTTTTTTTTTAGGAACACATAGGCACTGGACCTTTGCCAAGTTAAAAAAAGTACATACAAATAATAATTTTATATTTTAATTATATATCATATCAGAAACTTCTACCATATTTCCTTAGTTTATTTTTATTGGAAAATAAGAAGTTTGTGAAAATAAAAATGAAAAGAAAAAAGAGATCAAATTCCCCACTTAAATCTCCAACTACATATTAACCACCAGAGCACAAAAAATATTTTATAAAAAATACAATTTAAAAAGTAAAATAAATTCCTATACCTTACTTAACAGTTCTTGGGGAAACACAGAAGTGATTATGATTATCAAACAGTGAAAATTCATTGTTGTTTGAAATTAGAATAGTCCATCAAAGTAAAGAAAAGTAAGTGTGACTGGGGTTTAGGGATGCTGGAAAAATTAAGGTTAGGATTAGGGTTGGGATTTGGGGTAGAGCTGTGACTCGGGTTCAAGGATGTTAATGTCCTTTGTTCTAGTTATTCAATGGTGTTGTGTTTTTGAAAACATTATTTTAAAAATGTCTACAGGAAATCTTTTCACTGGTGGATGGACATTGATTTGGCCAAATATTCATTGCACAAACATGTTGTAACACAACACAAACATTTTAATAGAAATATTTGCCATCTCTTTCTGCATGTTTAACAAGCACTTCTGATTGATCATTAAAATAAACATTTGCAGGAATTTTAAAATTTTGAGGTTTCAAAAAAACATACATGGATTAAGCACCTGTGTCTTGGCTTTTTAAGTAATGTTTGCTTTCTGATACTTCTGATTAAAGTGCTTCTGTTTTCACTCAACATGATTCACTTGCAAGTTTTATGTGTTTTACCAATTCTCGAAAAATGTAATTAAACTGAAATTAAACATAACCTATTATACTGCTTGCCCTTTTTAACAGAATATAGAGACTGTGGTTTTGGTCTAGGACAGTGGTGTATGTAAATGTCTGTCTGTTTGGCTTTATTTCATTTCTGTGTGTTACACCTGTATATACACAAATATCTGTATTATATACAGACAATACTTAAAATAAATCAAGTTTATTTTTAAAATACTTGAAATTAAAAAATTAGATAATATAAAGTTGTTTAGCTATATTAGTCTGTGGGGGTTTATTTGCCATGTTCAAACTGCAGTAAAATTACAGTTTTCTGTATTTAAACTTTATTGGTTATGATGACCAAAGTATTTGTTATTTAAAAAAGTAAATAAATAATAACTAAATAAAGCAAAAAAAAATAAATAAACAAAATTTGACACAAAAATACATTAAATGTTTAAAACAATAAATAAATAAAAAACACATCAAACTGTATCTTTCAGATAAAAACATTTTTTATTTACAGGATTATATTTACCAGTCTTTGGACTCTATACTTATGTCATTACTTTACACTGCATAACAGAATGTGTTGTTTTGTTTTGTTTGTTTGTTCTAAAATTCATTTACAACTGAATAATCTGTCACAGAAATTTTTGAATACATTTGGACAAGAGCCAGAGGTTTTATCTTTTTATCCTTGATGAATGTTTAACAACACATCAGTTCATTCATATTAAAGTTTTATTTAAAAACAAATAATAATAAAAGTAAAATTCTGACACACAGATAAAGTTTAATGGTTTTACACAAAAATACATTTAATGTTTAAAACAATAAATAAATAAAACGAGAGCAGAATTCCACTACTACAAAACTGTTGGCTGTTCTTTTCTGTTAGTTTCAGAGGACCTTTTATGGTTATATTTGCCTGTACAGTAAAACACATACCGCAGATCTTCACAGAGATATAAGCCCACAAAAAACCAGTGATGAATGATTGAATGGATGTTTAACACACACACACACACACACACAAATGTCACACCACTCAAACAAAACATTTTCATACTGATGAGTACAAGTACCTCCCACATTTTGTACAATTATATTAAATGAAAAGAAAATTGTTCTCATTGCTTGAATGACTTACTGAAAATAAATTTTAAAAATAAATAAATAAATAAATAAATAAATAAATAAATAAGTAAATAAATAAATAAATATTGTAAAAAACAACAAAAAATCAAAACCTCAACCTCAGAAAAAGAAAAAATAATTAATAATAATAATAATTTCATATTGCCTGATTAAGTGATGTGGGAAGTAAATATTTAAAAAATGTCTTGTGTATGTTAATGTGAGTACAGAGGTTTAAGGTAGAGAATTAACATTTATTTTATTTTATTTTATTTTATTTTAT
>CM022671.1:25240321-25277821 GCA_012295275.1 Chrysomallon squamiferum
TATATATATATATATATATATTCTTTATTTAATTTTTCAGCCAGAAGGTGGCCACAGCAGTGGAGACACTGAAGATCAGATGGACTTCTCAGTTATTCAGGTACTTCAAAACTTCAGTGCTCAGACATATTTCTTCTAACATACTGCTAACTCAGTTCTTGTCTGTAAGACAGATAAACCAGGTTCCTGGACAGTTAGTTCTCTACCTGTGCCTTCTCATCTTTGGACCTCTGTTTGATTAATCCTGTACACATGTCTTCTTGTTTTATTGGTCCTGGTAAAAATATCTTTATTTCATCTTTTCAGGACACTAATCGACTTGATGTTAAAGCTGTGAAGCAAAAATCCTTGTTACGGAAAAAAGGTTCACTTGCTCTGAGAAAGAAGCCGACAAGATCAAGTATGAAACGCTGCCTGTCTGACTCAGAGTCACAGCGTTTCATAGATTCCACAGGTGATACATATACTCTGACCATTATAATTATTATTATTATTATTATTATTATTATTAATTGTTTAGATTTCTACAAAATGAAAGAGAATAAATTTAAAAAAAAAAAAAAAAATAAAATAAAACTATCCCTGATATAAAAAGTAAAAAAAAACCTTCTTAATGAATTGAAAGGATATTTAATTATGAATGAGTCGTGTGAATTATATATTTAAAAGTAAATTAAGTTAGTTCATTTTTATAAAAAAAAAATAATAATAAATTCTAATGATATGTAAAAATAATTAAGGTAATATTTAATATTGATCTGGACAATGAAGTATCAGAGTTATTTTGGATAAATTATTTATATTTTCTAAACTGCTTTTAGAACCCAAACTATCTGTTACCAATGGAATTGATGAAGATGAAGTTGATGAACCGTACAGGAAATCAAACACACAACCAGAATCAAGAATCTCGGTTCAAGGCAGTAAACCGAAAATGGCCATGGGTGCATTTGCTCCAAATCTGAGCCAGATAAATAATTCAAAGGTTTGTTTTTTACGTATGTATGTATGTGTGTGTGTGTGTATGTATGTATGTACATGAATATCTGTATAAATAAGTATGTGTATGTTTGTGTGTGTACCCACATACATACTCATACAGATATTCATATTCATATATGTATACAAATAAAATTTAACATATACAATAATAGAAATATTATCTGTGATTATACAACATTAGTAATTGTTGTGTAAATTAAAAAAAAAAGAAACATTTTCATTACATCAGTCCTGTTGTTTAGCCGTTGTTAAATTTATTATTTCCATGTATTGTTTTTTACAAAGTGTTCACAGTTTCAAAACAGCCAGTTTCTCCTAATAAAGCAAGTCAAATGTTTCAGTGCAAAGAATAACAAACATAACAATGCAGATTTAAGTGTGACAACTCAAGCATATTTGAAACAATCATTGTTTTCTTTAAACTGTAATGAAATTAATTTCATCTTCAAACTTGTTTCATACACCTTGATAGGGAATCATGTACTTTTTCTGAATCCTGGAGTAATACATGAAGCATTTGTATGTAATATTTATTTAAACTTTTAACTACTGACGTTTTGTGTTAATTCCTTTTTTTTTTTTATTATTATTTTTTTTTTTTCTCACCTATCCAACATTTTAAATTTCAGGTATTTGCTGGAGCCCACAAAAAGGCTTTAAACAATTCCAGTTTCAAAAAGGATAACAGAAGTAACAGTTTTGACAGATCTCTTAATAACAGCATAGAGAAGAAAGAAGCTGAACCAGCAGTGAAACTGAAACCTATTGCTGCTACAGCACCTAGCGACATCAATACTTCAGCAAGTTCCTCTAAACCTAAACTAATTTTTGAATCCCAAAGTAACAGTAACGAAAACATTTTTCCAAAATTAAAACCAATTCTTGTGAAGCCAAAACCTGTGGAAACTTCAGAAGTCTACACAAAGCCAAAAATACGGCCAAGAACTTTGTCAAAAAGACATTCAAAGGATCCAAAAGACACTCAGGATGTGGCTAATGCAGACAGGTCTGTTTGCAGCGAGGCATCTCTGGATGCACAGTTCGATGAACTCATTGCAAGAATTGAACAGTCTGATATTACCACTGCTGTTACAAAAACGGTGGAGAGAAACGAAAAGAGCAACGCACAAACTGACACAATCACCTCTCCTGCTGTTTCAAGAAGTAGTAATAAATACCCAAAGAGTTCTTCAGTTTCAGAACCGGGCAGTGCAAACTTCGACTTTGCTCCTTCTTCAGCGGAGCAGAGAGGAACAGGAGGAGATCAGCAGGTCAAACCCTCAACTCAGCCGCTGTGGGCAAAGAGGAAACTGAAGTGTACGGAAGACCAGAGCAAGAAGGTGACGCAGCAGGAGCAGGAGCAGGGTCCAGTCTGGTTGAAAGCAGCGCAGGAGAAAAAACAGCGAGCAGCAGAGATTATTATAGTTCGAGGTTTGTTCTTTCACATTCTCAGGACGTTTCTATAAATGGGTGTAGTCTCTGCCTGTGTGGTTAAAGCATTGGCTTGAAGTGTGACAGTTTACATTTTACAATATTACACACACACAGCATCCAGCTAAATTTATGTGATTTATGATCAGTTATCTTCCAGAGGTGTTTTTGTCAGTGTAAACTCTGAATTAAATTCTGTTTTTGTGATGACTAGCAAGTGGTATTTCAAATCAACATGATTTACAAACAAAATTTTAAAAAATAAATAAAAATAATAAATTTTTAAATAAATGTAATAATTTTTACATTTGTTTAAAGAATGTTTAAATAATATAAAAGTAATGTTAATTAAATTGTTTTAGAACATAAAAAGTTTTTTTTTTATTTTATTTTTTTATCTCATATTATATCAGCATGTCACTCTAAAATTTCATAATAATATTTATTCTGAAATTATTTATATTAAACATACAGTTATAAAAATAGCCAAGGAATGTCAGTGGTCAGATAATGCAGTAAACTGCCAGAAATTTCCAGTTCATGCATCCCACTAATACCAGCATTGTATCCATTCTCTATCAGAACAGCGAAACCAGGAGAACAGTGCAAAAACCGAGGAAGACGAAGAAAAGAAGACTTCTCCCTGGCTAGGAGAACGTCAGCTGAGGAAAACAGCCAGACCCAAGCCTCTGACAGAAAACCTCAACAACAACATCACAGTGACGCAGCCATACAGCAATGTCTCTAACAACAACGTGGAAAACATCGTGCCAACATCCAATGGAGCTGCCCACAGACTGACTCCACAGAGATCACCTGTCAGAAAGGAGGAGAGTTCTTCTCCGATGAATGCAGGTAAGAATTTGATTGTTTTTAATATAAGTAAATTAATTTATAGAGCTTCTGATCTCTGAGAGTTAATTTATTTATTTATTTTTTTTTTTTTTTCAGTTAATTTAAATACTTAATTAAGAACTTCTACAATTGTGAAATGTATTTTAATGAATAATCGTAATACTTAAATACATCTAGGTTATTAAACCTGTGATGAAAATAATGTGAAAAAACTATATACAACAAGAAGCCCTCTTTGAAAATTATTCTGATGGTTATTTTTCAGCTGTCATTTATAAATTCAGCTGTGTTTATAAATACAACAAAACTGATGTCTTTGACGGTTTAAAATTAATTATATCTAATGTCACAACACCATAAAAATACATAAACCTCCATAGACATATTAAAAGAAATAATATCTACAGAGTCCTGACTAAAATATATAAGTGTTTATAATACAAAATGGTTAAAAGTGTCAAGACCAGACATTCTTAACCGAATTGTGTGAGCCATGCTTTGCTAATGGATGACCTGATTACACGCACATCACAACAAATACAGCTAGATGATCTGGTTATCTCGCTAGTGACGTTCTCAAACCGATGTTATCATCATCGTAACTGTGTTAATTACAGGCAAGAACGAGTATGCTCCCAGCTGGATTCGAGGAAGCAAGCTGAAGTCTGCCTCGACACCAAACTTACTGCTCATGAAAGTGTCTGTGGATCACAGACCAGCTGTGCCTTGTCTCACTGGCGAGATTCCACAGTGGAAGAAAGACCTCGTCAACAGAAAGAAAACAAGACGAGAGTCTGACGTTCAGGTTTGTCTTTATTTAACAAATAGAGTAAGAATCCAGTGTTCAGACTGTTAAGGTTAATTATATGTAAGTAAATTTGTTGTGTGTCTTGTAGCTTGTGTGTATATATATATATATATATATCATAGGGTTATATAATTTTGAAACAATGACTGAGTGTGTGTAAGACATTTTTTTTTTTTTTAAGTAGCAACATCCTGCTATGTGTATGTATGTATGAAGAGTATATGTGTGTGTGTGTTGTATTGTGTTGTAATGATATAAATAAATATTTACAGTTGTTAAAATGTAACAGTAATTGAGAATATTTGAATTTCTTTAATTTTTTTTACACATTTTACTGTATAATTATAAATAATTTGTTAATTTAATTAATAAAAAGATAAACTGAAACTAATTTTACATCAGCATCATAGAAAGTCTAATTAAGATTAATATTTAATTACAGAATGGTGCTAACAAAGACAGCTCACAAGATCAGAGTCCTGGTATGATATGGAAATTACAACAGAAGAAAAAGAGACCTTCAGTCACTGTTAAAGGTACAAAGTGTATTAACTATTTCTGATAACTGTGAAATTCTGTTTGTTTTCAAGACCCTGACGTTTGTTGTTAAAATAATGATTGTCACTACTTTGAAAATTGTTATACTTTTATTGTTGTTTTCAAATTGTTTACTGGGCATATCAGCCAAATGACTTACTCCATTTTTTGTTTTCTTCATTTTCTTTTATTTTTTATTATTTTTAGTTTTATCTTTATTTTATTAAAAATTATAATAATTCATTATTTTTATGCTTTGGTGTGTAACTAGTTCTGATTACTGATCTGATATCTCATATTACATTTATAGCTGAATTTACATTTACTGGATACAAAAACTTAATTTTACTAACAGAAGCAATTTGTTTATTTTTTTTTGCTGCATGTTAGGTATAAAATGACAGTATGCTGGTCTGATTGTATAAATAACTGGCCAGAAACATTTGACTATCATAACCTAGAAATCTGTTCTAATCAGAAAAATTTGCATCTGTTTTTTTTTTTTTTTTTTTTTTTAAATACATTATATACAAGATTTTTTAAATACATCATATTCAAGATTTTTTAAATACAATTTTTTTTATATATATATATACTTTACATATTATAAACTGTTTCGGAATATGATCTCAGCAGTAAACCATCTAAGAAACTGAAAAAAGAAACAACAAAAATTGTATAGCACAATATATTATAACTGTTTTCTTTAATAATTTCAGTAGAAATTGAAAAAAATGTGCCCAAGGAGCCAGAATGGAAGCGAACAGCAGAAGAAAAACGAACAAGATTTTTAAGTAAGATAAAACAAATAAACATGCAAGTTTAAAAACATTTAAAAATTTATTTTTCCATTTCAAAAGCCCACAATACATATGAAATTATTCTTGAAAAAAAAAAGACAGAGTTGAAAATTATTTGTTTCTTTTTTTTTTTTTTTTTTTTTTTTTTTTTTTGCTTCAGTAAATTTGAATATTTTTTGATAATCTTCACTGATACAGTTTAAAAAATTCGTTTTAAATTTTAACATCATCAGATGAATAATAATAATAATAATAATAATAATAATAATCATAATGATATTTCTGAATAACTGTTCTTTTTTCATTGTTTCAGAATCAGGAATGATTGAACACAAATGAGGTGCTGTATCTTGCAGTAACTAAAACAGCACTCAGCAAAGAAGAGATCTTCTTTGTGAATTGGCTGTCTTAATTGTGTATACAAAGTAATTATTCCTATAGGGAGAAGAAAAACAAAAACAGAACACCTAAAGCTCAATCCTGTGGATTCTTCAAATTCATCATTTGTTATTCAGTATATCATCAAGCATTAAGTGTCTGATCAAGTATACAAGGTCCTTGTTATTGGAGATTCTTGTTATTTGATCAGCTGTTTAATTTTGTTGGGATTTGATCAGATTTGAGTTCTTGGTGTTTGATCAAGAATTTTGGGTTTGTTTTTCAATATTTGAGTTGCTTATTCCACAAAGGATCAAGTGTTTGAGTTGATTGGTGTTTGACAAAACACACAATTGTTGCTTGACCAAGCAGTTTAATTTTTATTTTTTTTTTTTTTTAAATTTTTGGGGGGCTTCTGTCTGAGAAGTATTTTATTTTCTTGCTGAGTATTTGATTGGGCTTCTGATGAAGAACTTGAAATTTTTGTTCACTATTTGATCAAGTATTTGAATTTCTTATTCAGCTTGTGATGAAGTATTTAAGTTTCTTATTCAGCTTGTGATTAACTATTTCAGTTTCTTATTCAGTCTAGCATCAAGCATTCAGTATTAAAACTGACATTGTCATTGTATCAAATTTTTGAGTATTTATGCTCAAGCAAGATTGTTTCAAAAAAAGAAATTACTGTGGCAAAGATGTTTGCAACAGTTTAACTATTTATTATGTTGTGTTTATTATTCATTCACTTAAAACCAAATAAGACTAATTTTAATATCCATATTTTGATCTCATTTACCGTTTATGGTTTCACTTTGGTTTTTGTAAGATTGTGAAAGTATCCATCCAGTATTGTTACGTTCAGGCTTTTTATTTATTTCTCACTTTATTATTACTTTTCTTTTTAATTATAATTATAAGTATTAGTATTATTATTACAGCTGCTTTCAGTATTAAATGTATGTAATATCAATAGCTTTACTGATTTTAACAACTCTGTGCAGATTTTTAAGATGGCTCAGGTGTTTAAGTAATTTAGGGCATTTGCTCTGAACCAAAATAGATTGTATATAAATACATCTTTCTTTATCCATCCATTTTTGATAACTTTTAAAATTAATTTTAAAACTTTTTTTTTTTTTCCCTAACTGAACAGAATATTAGATAGATGCAGAATATTATTCTGTACTTTCAGTTTTTGATATTGTCTTTATCTTAAATAAAAAATGTCCACAGGGACATTATAACACATATGACGAAGTTATTTCAAAATTCAAACTCATGTCCCAATGACATGAAACTATTCAGCACTAATACAAAATTGTTCTCATGTAAAATAAAGTCTTTCAACTGTAATGCAGTTTATTGTGAAATAATATGAAGTTACTCAACAGTAATGCAATTTATTCTGAAGCAACATGCATTTTTTTTCACAGTTTTATGAAGTTATTCAACAGTGTCAAAAACGTGCCATGAAGTAAAACAAGTTATTCCAGATTAGCATGAAACTATTCCTGATAATATAATTCATTGTTTGCAGACTTTTATTCCATATATATATATATACATACATACTTTCCACTGTAATTAATAATAATGCAGATGTAAGTTGATTTCACATGAATTTTATTTCATCAGAACAGAAAATGTTCCTCGATTTCAATGAAACAATTCCACAGCATTCTCCATCTTGTCATGCTGAATGAAGAGATTAACAAATGTCTCATTTTCAGTACTTCATCTTTTCATCCACTAATTTTACTTTTTACTTTAAATGATTGTTCCAATGTATGTTCATCCTGATATGGGTTGTGAAGACCAAACTGACAACTTTGTTGCAAAATTCCATTTTTGTTTTTAGTTTTTAAAACACAGTTTGATCTGTTTCTTGGATCAGACTAAATTAGTGATTCCAGTCTATTTTTCTAATTATTTTATTAAAAATAAGCATTTATTGGGTTTTCTTTTTTCTGCATGTCTTATATGGGACCAGTGTCTGAATATTTTATTTCTCTTTAATGTGCTCAGAGTTAATTTGTTGTGAAATATTTTACAAAGAAATATATTTTGTAACATCGACTTTAAAATATTGTCTTTAACTGTTGTACTTGTTCAGAACAGTAAACCACATAGACAAGTATGTTAATTAATCATTCATATACAGGGTTTAAATATAGCAAAAAAAAGCAAAGGAGGTTCTCCAAAGTCCAAAGATTTGAATTAAGGGAGGTGATTCAACTTCATTTCTTTTTATTTCTTTTTTTTTTTTTTTTTTTTTTTTTTTTCTGTGAAATATTCAAAACTGTAGTTAAATGTTTTAATTAATGGAGGAAAGATCAGACATACTTTATCAGTGAAATTCCAAACATTCAGGTGTCATTTTTAAATATGGGTTGAAGACGATTAAGCGATGACATTTAAAAGGTGTGAACTGTTTCACATCACAAATACATCACTGAACTGATACAGGCTTAAATGGTAAACCTGAAGACACCTGTTAATTATCTTATTTTCGTATTCTGAAATTTGAAGTTAATATTTTTATTATTATTATTGTCATTAACTTGATTATTATTATTATTATTATTATTATATTTTTCTGGTGCTTTACTACAATAGAATTAATTAGACGTTTGCTCAAAGTTTTGATGTTAGATGGTTAGTTACACTTTTCAAAACCACATGGGTGATTGATGTGTCAAAATATTTATAAACAATGAAAATTGTGTGTAAAAAAACTATATATTTATACATAATGTACATATTTTTTTTTTATTTTTTTTTTGAAGTTTTAGATTAAGCATTAAATGTTTTGATATGTACTTTGCAATGTATAGCAGTAAATAATTGTTTGGTTGTTTTTTTTTTTTTTTTTTTCTTCTAAGTGCATATTGCCTTACTTAGGTCACCCTGCTCATTATTGGAAGCTAGATGCTGTGTATGTGTAATATTGTAAAATGTAAATTGTGCCTTCAGAGTTTGTGATTTCCTATAATGCAGATGTACAAAGGCTTTATTTTAATATTAAATTCACATCTATATGCTTTTTAATATAGTTATTTTATTATTATATAGACAATGTAGATGCATTTAATATTATTTTAATACTAAATTCACCACATAAATGCTTTTAATATGATTATTTTGTTATAATATTCAGCATGTAATGCTTTTAATATTATTATTATTTTGATATTAAATTCACCATGTAAATGATTTTAATATTATTATTTTAATATTAAATTTGCCGTGTAAATGCTTTTAATATTATTATTATTTTGATACTGAATTCACCATATAAATGATTTTAATATTATTATTTTAATATTAAATTCACACTGTAAATGTTTTTAATATTATTATTTTAATGCTGAATTCACCATGTAAATGATTTTAATACGTTTATTTTAATGTTAACATCAGATTGTTAATGTTATTCAAGTCTCACATGTATTTTTACAGTATTTATTCATAGGTCCTTGATACTGGTAGCAGAAAGTGTTAGTTTTTTTTATGATATATTTTTCTTTTACTCTCATTTTTCTTTACATGTAAATAATAATATACATAATGCATTGGAATTCCCTTCATATAACTGACATAGTAGTTAGTGCAAATTGTAGATAGTAATGATGATAGTAATAGAGTCATTTCAGCAAGTTGTAATGATGATAGTAATAAAGGAATTTCAACAAGTTGTAATGATGATAGTAATAGAGTAATTTCAGCAAGTTGTAATGATGATAGTAATAAAGGAATTTCAACAAGTCATAATCATGATGACAAAAAAGGAATTTCAAACAAGTTGTAATGATGATAGTAATAAAGGAATTTCAACAAGTTGTAATGATGATAGTAATAAAGGAATTTCAACAAGTAATGAATATAGTTATAAAGGCGTTTCAATCTTTTTCACTACTGCGATGGTTATTGCTGTTTAACATCGGTGTGGTAGAAAGTAGACAGCATACTGAGACACTGCACCGGATTGATGAAAATGTGGTACCATTCACAAGATTTTCTGTGAAAACTCAGTATACTGTGGCCTCTAAACTGTTGGTACAAGTAGACAAAGTCAGATTCAGGACTGCAATATCAGACACAAAAGTTTAATAATAAATCACTTCTACATATAATGTTGCTAGTTGTATTCTAATGTTGTCATTTGAAAACGGAAAAAATAATTCAAACATTTTAAAAAGCAAACTAATAGTTTACAAACAATTTTTATATTTCCTGTAATGTAAATTAAGTAAGTGTTGCTACATTAAATAGGTATTTTATATAATACATTTTTTTTTTTTTTTTTTTTTTTATTCCAAATATTACAGATTACTAGTCATAATTAAGTTGTATTGGATGAATTTCACTCAATGTATGTTTTTAACTTTAACAATTTTTATTTTATGTTTCATTTTAAATTTAATTTTTTTTTTTTTTTTTTTTTTTTTTTTTTTTTTTTTTATCACTCTCTCATCTAGAAAAGTAATACAGTATAATAATAATTTGTCTCTGTCTTCTTGTTAATAATGATAACTGCAACACTTTGTCTAAACAATACACACATACTGTGATAATCATTTCATTATTTTTTGCTTTTCTTTTTAATGGCTTTGTTATAATTATACCAATTTGTATACACATATACATAAAAAAAAAAAAAAAAAAGGTATATATATATATATATTCACACATATATTGTACTTTTATTTTATGTTACTCATTTTAGTGTTTGTATTTCTGACCAAAATGATGTGGGGAGTTTTGTGGATTTTTTTTTTAAAAAGAAGTGGGTTGGGTTAGTTTTCTGTTGCAGTTTTTCCTCCTTCATATGAAGTCTTTTATTACAAACATTTACAAAGTTATTTACCAAGAGACAATCTGCAGAAACAATTGTTAATGTAATTATTATACAGTTTTCAGTTACTGATAAATGTGTGTGTTTAGTTTTTAAAATTATTTTTCTCAATTACAAGTTATTATTTGTGTATCTTTTAAAAAGACAACAAATAAAAAAAATATTTAGTTTTAATCTTTGTTCTTTTAATTAATTAGTTTGACAATACTCTGATTAAAACAACGGCAGCAGCAAAATATAATCACGAAATACATTTGTAATTGTTTTAAATCATAAAAACAACTTGAAAATTATAACTGAAGGCATTAAAAATGTAAGGAACCTGGTATCTTAAATTACATTTGTAATTTATCGCCTCATGAAACATGATAGTTATAATTAAAAGAATAAAATTAATGAACTTGATAAATTATACATACGAATGATTTTAAATCCCAATGAAACTTGAAGATTATAAATAAAATAATAAATTATAAAAGATGATTGTATTTGCAAATGTTTTTAAATCCTAAAACAAACCGAAGATTATAACTGAAGGTAGTGAAAAATAAAGGTCTTGATCAATTGTATTTGCGGATGTTTTAATTCCTAATGAAACTGGAAGATTACAGTTGAAATTAGTTAACACTTAGTAAGACAGTTACAGACCTGTTATTTAAAGTGCATGCATTTTAGTTTTTTTGTATGTTGATGCATGTTATTGTAAAAATTATAAAATATATTTTATTAATATACATCTGAACAACTGTATCAATACAGTTTAAAAAACTGAACCATACATATGCTCTCTCTCTCTCTCTCTCTCTCTCTCTCTCTCTCTCTCTCTCTCTCTCTCTCTCTCTCTCTCTCTCTCTCTCTCTCTCTCTCTCTCTCTCTCTCTCTCTCTCTCTGCTCAGTATTAGCAGTATTTGATATAAGAAAAAATATATATATTTCTACAACCTAAATAATCCTTTACATGTTTTATTTTTGATCTTTATTACATTAAATCTCTGAAATTCCATTTGTGAAATGAAATGTGATGTACACAGTTTAATAATACTGTATTGTGCAGAATGGTAAATACAAGCGAAATGTTTTTATGCTGCTTTGTACAATAAAAAATAAACGATTAATCATCCATATTTGTTAGTTATGTTATACATTAATCAACAGAGCATAACAAAAATATAGCTATGTAAAGCTGTATATATATATATATATATATATATATATATATATATATATATATATATATAAAATTATTATTATTACTAATAAAAATATTATTATTATTAAGATTATTAATATTTACCTATTTTATATTTATATTTTATGTTCAGTTGCTCTATATATATTCCACTTTCTAGAGCTGCTGCAGATAAAATACAAAATAGACCCCAAAAAAGAGAATAATAATTAATTAATAAAATTAGTTATTAAATAAAAGTGATTAAAAGGCAAACAAAATGTTAGATATTTTTTTCTTAGAAAAAACAGATGAGCATGATTTTGTAAACTGAACTTGAGTTAGGTCTTGTTAACATGATTTAGTTTAAAAGGCAAACAAAATGTGAGATATTTTTTTTTTCTTACTAAAAACAGAAGAGCATGAACTTGAAGTTAAGTCTTGTTAACATGATTCAGTTTAATAGTTTTATCAAACACTCAGTTATTCAGTATAGGAATGACGGGTCACAAAACTAGCTACAGTTTTCGAATGAAGCCATCTGTTTATATAATAATATTATGGATAACCACAGTCTGAAATTCAGATTTCAAAACATTCATTCCATCATCAGAGGTTACTCTCTGCTCTAAAATACAAAATGTCAACAGTTTTATTTTTGGTGATATGTTTATTAATAAAAGCAAAACTAATAAGACATAAGTAAATACACAGACCTACAGTAAATTTAAAAAGAACTCAGTTTCTGTGAAACCCATGTAAAAATATATGATGATCTGAGTCATCAGTGAAAGATATGATCAGTTGATTAGGTGATTATCAAAAGCTTTGTTGGGTTTTTGTTGTTGACAAGAGACTGGCTTCATGTCTGAAATAGCTGTTTTTAAACTCTGTTTCTGGAACTATCTTTAACAACAACAAAAAACACAAAAGTAAATGATTAACTGATACTGTTACAACATCTACTAATCCCATGATGACAACATATTGCTACCACTACTACTGCTACATCACCTACTACTAAAGCTAATTGCTGCTGCAGTTATTACTGTAATACCTACAACAACAATAATAAATGAGATTTTATTTGCTTAGTTTGAAATTGTAGATGATAAAGAAAATGTAGTATTCGAATCAAATATGATTCAGTTTGTACTTAAAGTTTGTCTAATTCAGGATGCATTCATTCACAAATAAGGGTAAAAATATGACTAATAAAATTACATGCCCATTATTATGTAAAATCTTCACTCAGTTGATGTTTTATTTTCCTTCTTTAACTTGATTTTTCTCTTGAATGAGGGCCAGCATCCATTAATGGCAGGTTCACTGTAGAGTGATTCGTAACTCGGTTCTAACGAGATTATCTCTGTCTGTGAAAAATCGTAAGTTACAACCTTCCCATCGACCCAGCTGAAATTTATTATTTTGGAATCTCTGTCTTGCTCCGGTTCTGGTTCTGGTTCTGGTTCTTGTTTCACTCTCGTTTGCATCTTGTCAAAGAAGATTTCCCTTGGCTCTGGTCCGGGCTCTACCCAGTTGTATTGTATCATCTTCGATTCCGATTCGTGTAACCACATGTTCACCAGTGACCTTTTACTGAGATCTTCTTCTGGCATTAGTGAAGAACTCGATTCTGATTTCGATTTTGGTAGAATGAATACAGGCTGCATAGGTGAATAAATCACGCTGGGTTTTGTCTCAGGAAGGTCAGGATCAGACATTCTCTGAAACTGCCTGTAGTAAATTGAATCACGAGGGTCTCCCTCAAATACAAAATATTGATTAGTTTCTTGTTCTTGATTTTTCGTTACTATCTTTGGTTCTGGTTCTAACCATTCGTAGAAGAGTTTTCGTGGATTCATTTTGTTGTTAGGCCTTTCTGATGGTCGTAATATTTCTGACTCATAGTATGGATTTATTTGTTTTGTTTTTGTTAATCTGAGACAGTTAAAATTTGATTCAGGTTCATAATGCATGCACGAATCTGCTGCCCACATTGAGCCTAGCTGTTTTGTATGGACTGGTCTTTAAGCATTTCTTTTCACTTCGTTATTTCCTTCTCCGTTTCGCTTATAACCTAAAATAAATAAATGTGGGTTAATTTCGGCATGATTACCAAATAAGATGAGAAAATGTAAAGTAACAATATTTTTATAACACAGAAATCAAAACAATCACACAAACACACACATAAACTCACATACATACACAAATAAAAATACCAATATAAAAAGATTAATGTAATTTACCTTTGCTTCAAATCGTTAACATAAGTTAAATGAATTACATTAGCTAAAATTAAGAAAATAATGTAATTATCAGAGCAAATAATGTAATTATCGCATAAGGAGAATTCATTAAGGTTTGTTTGTTGACGTCATCAGTAATATACTGTGACGTTTTCTTGATTATCTGATATATAAGGAAATAGTTTTTATCTACTAATAGCGCGCCTCGTATAAACCTGATCTGTATCCCGACAGCGCATCTTTAAAAAAAAAAAAAAAAAAAAACAGAAGAAGAAAAAACTAATAATAATAATAATAATAATAATAATAATAATAGTGGTTAAAAACAAACGGAAATGATTTTTTGTGTTAGACAGACACAGAGAGAGAGAGAGAGAGAGAGAGAGAGAGAGAGAGAGAGAGAGAGAGAGAGAGAGAGAGAGATCTGTTATTCAGATATCAATAGCTTAACAGTCACGGTTTGTTTACATAAGTTTGTCATTTCCACGAAAAAACACCGTGTGGCGGTTTATGATCGTATTATTATATCCTGTTAAGGTCTAACAAGATAAGGTTTAAAACAAACTGTAACAATAATGAACACGGATTGAACATTTCAAAAGAAAAACAAATATGTGTTATCTGTTTCCAATAAACACAAGTGAATCTTCCTTAGTAATGCAAATGAGGTCTCTTTGTAAACCTATATATTTACAGCTGCAATGTGAAGTATATCCTAGACTGGACTCAAGAAAATAAAATCATAGTGACAGATTCTATTTTTGTTTTCTGAACTGGACAAGATGGCCTTGCTGTTTCGTCAGAACGAAATAAATCTGAGACAGACAGGATCGACTGTAACAATCCCTGGTTCTCCTGTAGCTAAACTGATGTACTATTTTGACTGTGTGTGCAATGTTCTTCAGATGGACAGTGATTCAGAAACGGACCGGTTAAGAGATTATAGCAGATATTATAATCTTACAGAGGAAGAAACAAATAAGCTGATTGTTCTGTGTTTGCTATTTTCTCCGGACAAACTGATAGGCAACTGTTTTTTCTCGGAGCCGTCACTATGTGGAGATTCGAACAATGAGTTTTATGAACTCAGCGCTGTACAGAATCGGTTTGTATTAACCCGAAACATTCTTGTAGGAAACAAAAGACGTCAGATTACCAAAATCATGTGTTTTAAAAGGGTCTGGATGGATATTTTTTATTTTCAGCCTCTGAATTCTCTTGTCGAACAACGGAGAAGAACTGACCGCCCGACGCAAAGAAATACTGCATCTAGTAGTAGTAGCTGTACCATTCTGTAATTACAGTGAGGCGCAGGTGAAACATAAAACCTATTAACAGAATCACCATAGATACATTAAAGGAGTCGCACGGACTGTTATTATATATAACAACAATAACAACAATATCAGCAGCAGCCGCAGAAAAACGTAATAACAATATTATAAACATCACAACAACAAACAAAAATGATATATAAAGATTTCATGTGATCTAAATGCCAAATTGTACTCTGAAATAATAATAATAATAATAATAATATTAATTTAAAATTCTTTTTTGTTTTTCTAAATCGTATGACGCTAGTTCGCTATTTCATCGGAACGATGTGAATTTTTTAAGATGGTTGATTCTCTTAAAGCTAAATCGACATATTACTTTACTAAAACTGGTTTGGTGTTTTCTTCGGATTGAAGATGACTCATACACACGTAATTATCACATTTATCTGACAGAAACGGATCATGTATGTTTTGTATTCCTTGTTTGTGAACTGACAGGCAAGCGTCGTTTCACGGAAGAAATTGTTTCTTTTTCTTTTAGTTCTTCTTCCATAAAACCAATATATATTATCTTGTATGCAGTGTATAATAAAATAACTTTAATGAATTATTTTTTATAATTATTTATGTAGGTTGTATCTTTGTATGCTTATGTATGTATATATGTATGTATGTATGTTTCTATCTTTACATGTATATATATATATATATATGAGCATGGATATATGTATATATTTATGTATGTGTGGGGGGAGGCATACATAACCTTTTGCTTATTAACAGGTATTTATTAATAATTTAATTCTAATATTAGGCTACTGGTTACTTTGATTGTGTATTGATAGATTGAAATAAATAATTTAAACACACACATACACAAATAAAAACAATATAAAAAAAAAAAATGTAATTTACCTTTTCTTTAAATCGTTTACATAAGTTAAGAAAATAATGTAATTATCATGCAACAAGGAGAATTTATAAAGGCTTGTTTGTTGACGTCATCAGTAATGGTACTGTGACGTTTTCTTAATGTTCTGATATATAAGGAAATAGTTTTCAACTAGCAATAGCCGAGACTCGGATAAACCTGATTTGTACCGCGACAGCGTAGTATCGAAAAACAACAAACAATAGAAGAAAAAAAATAAAAATTAAATTTACAACAAATATATATAATAATAATAATAATTGTAGTAGTAGTAGTAGTAGTAATAGTAAACAAATGGGGGCTATCTGCGTTTTGATATATTCTAGCGTTTAACAAAAATTGGACTGTTGCATGTAAGAGAGACATAGACAAACAAACAGAGAGAGAGAGAGAGAGAGAGAGAGAGAGAGAGAGAGAGAGAGAGAGAGAGAGAGAGATGTCACTGGATCTATTATTCAGATATTAATATTTAGCATAACAGTCATGGTTGGTTGTGCAGGTGTGTCATTTTCACAAAATAAAACACTGTGTGGTAGTTTATGAACGTATCATTATTACGGAAGCTATATTATACCCGGTTAATATCAAACAATATAAGGTCTAACCGTGTAACAAAACCAACCGTGTAACAAAACTGAACACAGATAAGTGACTGATTGGACTTTACAAAAGAAAATATATATATATATGTGTGTTCCCTGTTTCCAATAAACACAGGTGAGTTTTCCTTACTGAAATCAGATCTCTTGTAAGCCTGTATATACAGCAGTTGCAATGTGAAGTATATCGTAAATTGGACTGGGTGAAAAGATTTATAATAATAATAATAATAATAATAATAAACAGAGGAGACAGATTATATTTTTGTTTTCTAAACTGGACAAGATGGCCTTGCTGTTTCGTGAGAACGAAATAAATCTGAGACAGACAGGATTGGTTACGGCTGTCCCGGATTCTCCTATTGCTAAACTGATGTACTATTTTGACTGTGTGTGCAATGTTCTTCAGATGGACAGCGATTCAGAAACGCTCCGGCTAAGAGATTATAGCAGATATTATTATCTTACACAGAACGAAATGAAAGCACTGTTACTTCTGTGTTTGGCATTTTCTCCGGACAAACTGATAGGCAAGTGTTTTTTTCCGAACGAGTCAATGTGTCCAAATGCGGCCAATGAGTTTTATGAACTCAGCGCTGTACAGAATCATTTTGTATTAACGGAAGATATTCTTGTAGGAAACCGAAGACGTCAGATTACCAGAATCATGTATTTTAAAATGGTCTGGTTGGAGCGTAATTATATCAGCCTCTGACGTTTCTTGTCGAGCTACTGAAGAGAACCCAACGGCAGCCGAACTCAATAACGCACAGCAATACTGTATCTAGTAGTGACAGCTGTTGTTGCACCATTCTGTAATTATGGTGAGGCGCAGATGACACCAAAACCTACAAACAGAATCATCATAGATACATTAAAGGAATCGCACGGACTCTTACTATATGTAACAACAATAACAACAACATCAGCAGCAGCAGCCGCAGGAACAGTAACAACAGTATTATAAACATCACAACAACAACAAAAAAAAAGGTGATAAAAAATAACCTTTAAATAAAGTTTTCATGTGATCTAATAAATATTATTATTATTATGATTAAAATATTTTATTTTAGTTTTTCTAAATCGGATGACGCGAATTCGCTATTTCATCGGAACGAAGTGAATTTTATAAGATGGCTGATTCTCTTAAAGCTAAATCGACATATTACTTTACTCAAACTGGTTTGGTGTTTTTTTCGGCTTGAAGATGACTCAGACACACGTAATTATCACATTTATCTGACAGAAACGGATCATATATGTTTTGTATTCTTTGTTTATGAACTGACAGGCAAGCGTCGTTTCACGGAAGAAATTGTTTCATTTTCTTTTTGTTCTTCTTCCATAAAACCAATATATATTATCTTGTATGCAGTGTATAATAAAATAACTTTAATGAATTATTTTTTATAATTATTTATGTAGGTTGTATGTTTGTATACCTATATATGTATGTTTACATGTGTATATATATATATATATATATAGATAGATAGATAAATGTGTGTGTGTGTGTGTGTGTGCGTGTGTATATATTTATGTATGAATGTATGTATCTATGCGTGTGGTATGTGAGGGAGCATATATAACCTTTTGCTTATTAACAGGTATTCATTATACATTTAATTAATAATTTAATTCATTAGGCTGCTGGTTACTTAGATTCATTGTGTATCGAAAGATTAAAATAAATAATTTAAACACACAACACACACACACACACACATACACACACACACACAAATAATAATAACAACAACAACAACTAGGTCTGCGTACATTTACACTATCGCAATCCCCATAATCCACCAATAGAATATATATTTCGGATAAAGGGACATAACCTGTGAAAAGCTCTATTATTGAACCTTTTTATTATTTCAGCACCATATACATAAACAACCAATTATGTAACGATACTGAATACAGATTCATTGGACTTTACAAAAGAAAACATATATATGTGTTCTCTGTTTCCAATAAACACAGGTGAGTTTTCCTTACTTATTGAAATCAGATCTCTTGTAAGCCTGTATATACAACAGTTGCAATGTGAAGTATATCGTAAATTGGACTGGGTGAAAATGTTTATAATAATAATAATAATAATAATAGTTACAGATTATAATTTTGTTTTCTAAACTGGACAAGATGGCCTTGCTGTTTGGTCAGAACGAAATAAATTTAAGACAGACAGAATCGACTGTAACAGTCCCTGATTCTCCTGTAGCTAAACTGATGTACTATTTTGACTGTGTATGCAATGTTCTTCAAATGGACAGTGGTTCAGAAATTCTCCGGCTAAGAGATTATAGCAGATATTATTATCTTACACAGATCGAAAAGGAAGCACTGTTACTTCTGTGTTTGGCATTTTCTCCGGACAAACTGATAGGCATATGTTTTTTTCCGGAGGAATCAATGTGTGAAGATTCGCCCAATAAGTTTTATGAACTCAGCGCTGTACAGAATCGGTTTTTATTAACGGAAGATATTCTTGTAGGAAACCAAAATCGTCATATTATGAAAATCATGTGTTTTAAAATGGTCTGGATGGAGCGTTATTATTTTCAGCCTCTGAATTCTCTTCTCGAACAACGGAGAAGAACGCAAAGAAATACTGTATCTAGTAGTGACAGTTGTTGTACCATTCTGTAATTACAGTGAGGCGCAGATGAAACCGAGAACCTACAAACAGAATCACCATACATACATTAAAGGAATCGCACGGACTGTTACTATATATAACAACAATAACAACAACAGCAGCAGCAGCAGCAGCCGCAGAAACAGTAACAACAATATTATAAACATCACAACAACAAACAAAAACGTTATATAAAGATTTCATGTGATCTAAATGCCAAATTGTACTCTGAAATAATAATAATAATAATAATAATAATATTAATTTAAAATTCTTTTTTTTTTCTTCTAAATCGGATGACGCTAGTTCGCTATTTTATCGGAACGAAGTGAATTTTATAGGATGGTTGATTCTCTTAAAGCTAAATCGACAGAAACGGATCATATATGTTTTGTATTCTTTGTTTATGAACTGACAGGCAGGCGTCGTTTCACGGAAGAAATTGTTTCTCTTTCTCTTTCTTATTCCATAAAACCAATATAATAAAATGACTTTAATGAATTACTGTTTTTATAAATATTTACGTAGGTTACATGTGTGTGTGTCTATATAAATATGTCTGTATGTTTACAGGTATATGTATGTTCATATATTTATGTATATATTTTATGTATATGTGCATGCATGTATGTATCTATGCGTGTGGGGGGGGGCATACATAACCGTTTGCTTATTATCAGGTGTTTATTATTAATTTATTGATAATTTAATTCATTAGGCTACTGAATACTTAGATTCGTTGTGTATTGAAAGATCAATATACACAATTTTTAAACACACACACACACACACACACACACACATATATATACACTCAGATAATAACAACTAGGTCTGCGTACATTTACACTCTATCGTAATCACCGTAATCCACCAATAGAAACTGTTTGTAGGATAAAGGTGCATAATCGAACTTCCTAGTTACCAATACGTCCATAACCTGCCAAAAGCTCTATTATTGAACCGTTTCATTGTAACAACACCATATGTGCGTGTATGTGTGTGTATCTGTGTGTGTGTAGATAGATAGATATCGTGGTACCTTGACTTAAGAGTTTAATTCGTTCCGTGACCGAGCTCGTAACTCAGTTTGCTTGTATATGAAATTAATTTTCCCAGCTGAAATTACTTGAAATACCATTAAACCGTTCCACCCCACCAAAAAAAAAAAAAAAAACTATATTTTTGTAACGTGTTTTTAAATAAGGAAAATGTATTTATAAATTACAAAAATTTTATTAAAAAAATAATAAGTAAATAAAAGAGAATTTAAAGAAATAAATTGGTTTTATAAAATGTATTTATCTTGGAGATCAGACAAATTATTTTAACGCTGGAGTTACAGCCTTTATCGACTCCTTCTGCTTCAGTATGGGACATATCCTAGAAGTACAACGCTCGTATATCCTAGCCAAGTCGACTAAATGCACACCTCGCTCATGTTTTTCTATGATTTCATGCTTTAATTCAACGGACATCATCCGCTTCTTCTTCTCAGCACTGTGTTTTACACTCACTTTCTTACAATCCACGGTCAGAAAATAGAAATTTGGCAAAATTCTTAACAAAACCCGAACACAACACAACAAAGATGCTTCCACGGCCAGGTAAGTATGCATGTATGTTTACTGGTATATGTATGTTCGTGTATTTAGTAAGGCGGGATAATGTCTGCAGTTTTTAATTAATTAATGTTTTGCTTTATTTTAAACATTATTGTCGTTGTTTAACAAGAACACTCAGAACTTAAATGTCATGGTTATATTCCAGTATTGTTAAGACACGTAATGAAAACGTCATAATACGCTGCTTTTTGACGTCATAGATAAAGAGTCCCAGATAACTGTTTGCCCTGTGAGTTGCGGATATTCTGATAATTGCTTGCTAAGTTAGAGCAAGCGCAACCTCGATACTCAAATTATTTGATTTGAAAGGTAATGTACAAATTTATTTATTTCTGTATTTTTATCATAAATAATACATATAATTAAGCTATAATAATTGTAACCTTTAACAGAGATTGGTTTTTAGTTTTTTTTGTTTTGTTTTTTGTTTGTTGGGTGTTTTCTTACTTAATTAAATATCTAAGATAAATAAATATATATATATATATACGTATGTGTGTGTGTGTATAATAAAAAGTGAGAAAAAAAAAAGAAAGAAGAAATATTTTATTAAATATCGCACTCAGTATTTTGTATGCTTGAAAAATAATGCCAGCTATGCACAGTGCTAATGTCAGTATAAGTTTGTGAAAAGAAGCATGGTGTTGCTACGGGCTATTCTTTTTCAATTAGCAGCAAGCGATATTGTACATACACTTCTCCTGGGTAGGAAAACATGGCCTTATCATAACAAGGATACATGGTGGCACTATCATTTTTTTGTAATTTATTCAGTGTGTGTGTGTGTAAAATGATTTACTATTATTATCAGTAACAAATTATAAAATAATAATATTCAAATACCTTCATATTTGTCTCTTCAAAAGACGGAGAGAGAGAGAGAGAGAGAGAGAGAGAGAGAGAGAGAGAGAGAGAGAGAGAGAGCAAAATAACCGTCAGAAAATGCATTAAGAAAAAATATATATATAAAAATGAAAACAAAATTAAAAAGAAAGAAAGAAAATTAAAAAATAATAATAAAGAATGATATCCCCAACATAAAAACAAATAAATGAAAAGTCACCTTAAAAGTTTGGAGCTTCAATCAAAGTTTAGTTGTTTCATTATTCTGTTTAGCCTAAAATAGGGCTTGCATCATATATCTTTTTCCATATTATTATTGTTGTTGATGTTTTTGCTTCAGTTCTTATTATATAATTTTAACGGGGATGAAAGATAACCACTGACTGGTAGACAGATATTCGTCGAATCAGCTTAATTTTGCTTTTCAGTGTTGGTGTCGTTGTTATTATTGTTAATGATGTTGCTCTTGTCCAGGTTTTTATTTTTATTTTTATTTCAAACAGGATTTAAAGTGATAAACTGATAGGCAAACATTCTTTGAAGCAGCTGAAATAAGTCCCTCACTAACTGAAATGGAGAATAAGGAGATAAACGAGACGAATAATGTAGACACAAAATCAAAGGCAGCCGTCGATGAGGAGCTTTCAACGATATTATTAACAGATTCCTACTGGCCGTCTGAAACTGAGGCGTCTTTTCATTGTCTTAAAACCAAACCCAAATCGAAACCCGTCATTCTGGCCTATCAGCCAGAAACAGCACCAACAGCAATGCCTCCAATGCCGTCGCCATGCTGCAAACACCACGAAATAGAACAAATACCTGAGACGAAGAATATCAAGTATGAATGGGTGTTACCAGAACCAAAGGCAATAAAGAACGAGCGGCAGTATTCCACCTTTAATGAAATGCTTGTAGATCGTAGCAAATCTGACCTATTTTTAGGAGCTAAAGCTGCTATTTTGCCTCAGTCGACACCAGAATTAACATATCAAGTGGAAGCTAAATATATGCAAGATTATAAAGCAGAATCCACACCCAAACTGGAATCTAAATCCAAAATGGACATGAAATCTAAATCAGAAGCTAAGCACAAAGAAGATGAATTAATTAAAATTAAAATTAAAGTTGATCCTTTATTTAAAACAGAATTTATATCCGTAGAAGAACTTAACTCTAAAGCAAACAACAAATCTTCACCAACAGTCTACAAGGAGTCAGAAGTGTCCGCGAAATCACAGTCTGATCCAAAATCTAAATCAAGTCTCAAATCTCCATTAATATCTTGTGATGACCCGCAATATTCACAGTTAGAAGAGAACTCCAGACTTAAATCAAAATCAAGTATTAAAAGTCATTTGCCTTCTGAGACACCAACAACACCTCAATCAAGACATAAATCAAAATCAAAATCAAACCTGAAAGGGTCATCAGAGTCTAATTATGAATCATTAGAATTAGCTACATCACAGTCAGGACAACCTTCAAAAATCATATATGAATTTAAATCAACTGTGACATCGTCAACAGATTCTCGCAAGAACTCCAAAACATCAGCGAAACTTCAATCAAACAAGAAAACGTTCTCACCCAAACCTGACACAAAGAAGATATCATACCAGTGGTTAGATCCTAACCCAGGGACCACGGAAATATACTACAACAAATCCAAACCAGTAACGATTTATTGCTCAGATTCCGATTCGGACACCGATACAAGGATAAGAAATTATAGCTTTGTGGATGCAAAGGCTGTAACCTATGACTTGCCAGCATCAAAATCACAATCCAGCGTCTTATCTGAGGAAAGTGGTTACGTAAAACGTAACAGCTGCTGGCCAGTTTCTGACAAATGCTGAGAAGCAGCAGATCGGCATATGTAAGAGTTAAATTAATTTTATAATCATCATGTTGATGATGGAATTAGAGTATCTTCAAGGATTATAAATGTGTATGTATGCTTGCGTGCGTGTGAACTTGAAAGAATGTATGTACGTATACAGATGTATGTATGTACGTACAAATAGTGAATGTATTTTTATACATCTGTTGTGCTTTCACGTTATTTATTAGACTTCATATTTGTATTTAATTATTTTATTTATAACGAACACTGTAGACTCGAGTTTACGATTTGTTTATTAAACTTCATTTAGAAATTAATCATTTTGATGTACATGAAAGAAGTGTTTTTTCATAAGCAGTTATATTGTTAATTTTTAATTACTTTTTTATTTATATTGTCTGTTTTTAATGGAAAATTTGAAGCTGTTATATTAATACGTGATTGTTTAATAATTACATACGAGCTGCTGCGTCAGTCACAAAGAAGATAAAAATTACGAATCCGATGCAGCAAGAATTGTTAATAACAACCCGAAAACGAAATCAGTGTTTTAACTGGATAATAATTATTAACTATTAAGCAGGAAGTCATTAATGTGTTTGCCATAAAATCCTGTTTTTAATGAACTATTACTTTTCATAGAGCACTGAAAATCTTAAAACTATTGCCTTAGAAATGTATCTTGCATATTAGTTTTTTGTTGTGTTTTTGTTTTTTTTTTTTTTTTTTTTTTTTTTTTGTTTTTTTTTTCCTTTGGTGTTTCATATATTATAAAGTGCTGTTAAGCAGGGAGTCATTAATATGTTTGCCATGAATTTCCCTGCTTTTAAAAAACTATTACTTTCAATACAGCACTGGTAATCTTAATACTATTATCGTAGAAAACATTTCTAGGATATTAGGTTTTTGGTAATTAGTTGTTGTGTTTTAATAATTGATATGTTTTCTTTTTATGTAATTCTTATGTAATATTTGATAATATAAAATGAATGAATAAATGAATGAATGAACTAATTCAACTAAATTATAAACTGTACGTTCGTTTTCTTTGGTGCTTTTTTTTTTTTTTTAAATGTGTCGCTCAGTTTCAATATGATGAATATTCGACTGAAATACCTCACCAGACATTATAATACTTGAACTTGCTCGTCCATATTTAACTTGTGGTTCTTTTCTTCTTACTGAAACTATTTTTTATATTTTACAGTGTTTATTTAGTTTATTTAATTATTGTTATCGCAGTTAATAAAATTTATTCATAATTCATTTGTTGTGATTTTATATCAATGTATTATGTTTTGTTGTGGGAATTATTATCATAGCACAGCGTAATTACATCATCTTTATTATGGAATTTATATAGCATTCAGTTAAACATATACTGTTAATAAATTTAAAATAATCTGTAATGCTACTAGCAATATAGCTTTAAAAGATATTAAGCGAAAAATCGCAATAAGATTATATATTTAACAGAATCAAAATAAATATTAAATTTTTTTCTTTTTTTTTGAGTTATTTTTGTTTCGTGTCATATAAATACTAATTTAAACTTGAATCATGTTGTATGAAGAAAACATATGAAGTATTTACTTACACACAACACATAACTTCTTTTTTAAGAGTTATTTTTGTTTCGTGTCATATAAATACTAATTTAAACTTGAATCATGTTGTATGAAGAAAACATATGAAGTATTTACTTACTCACAACACCAGTTGTGAGTGAACAGGTCTTGTGAGTTAACAGTCTTGATGCTTCAGGTTTCGAGAAACAAACAAAACCACCAAAAAGACCGTCGCCACTCTCTAAACAAAAAATAAAACAAACATAAACAACACCCAAACCAGAAATAAAAACCGACATAAAATGAACCGGTTTTTAAAAATGTTACCGTTTTCTCTTCTTAAAAAAAGACTGGTACTCATCTTATAGTATGAAACAAACACAGTGAAATTCAGATAGTAAGTACATCAATTTTGGCAGCGATTTGCAACCATAAAAAAGAAATTATTCAGTACTCGCAATATATTGTGCTTTTTTAGTTTAATGGAAAAATTGTTTATTCATAATCTGATTTACAGTCAGTCATTTTATTATTATTATTATTATTATTATTATTATTATTTATTTTTGAAATGTGTGATCCAGGTTTACTTTATAATTTCTTAACAGCTATAGGTTTCTGCTTGTACAATCCAAAGAAAATTTATTTTTAAATAATTTTTATTTGGTGTTTAAATAAATATTGAACATTTCTGTAAGATTCATACTACTATAAAGCTCTTACTTAAGACGTTTTTGGCTCCAGGTTTTTAGTTTGATGAAAACAGTACGTTGTTTAAAATAAAAACTGTAATCACAACAAATCTAAAAAAAAATAACAATAAACGGGAGAATATTTTAATGAAATAGAAATAATAAATCAGAATATTCAAAATATTTATTTCTACTTTCATTTACATGTAAACACTTCCGTGCCAGCAGAAGACGGTTATAAATTTTTGGGTGGTTTCAGTTTGAGTCGTGACATGTTTGTTACGAAGTGTCGAGGAAGTCTGCAAGATACAATCAGATTGTGTCCATCCAGTATCTCTGGTATGACAATCCTCTTTGCGTGTAAATGCATTGGAAGATGACGAACTTTGCTCTGTCTGATTCCTAGTTTCTGTAACATGTCTGGAAACAGTCTCTGTTTTAAAAAAAATATATATATAAATATATATATATGTTTATATAACTTAAATCATAAGTAGTAATTGTTAGTATGACTGGTATGTTTTTCTGTCTCACAAACATTTTTTAAAAACTAATTCCTTGTTAAAGTATCTGCAAGTTTCTTTTAATGAATATGATGGGCGTATCAGTAAATGAATGAGAGAGAGAGAGAGAGAGAGAGAGAGAGAGAGAGAGAGAGAGAGAGAGAGAGATTTATAATTATTCCTATAACAAAGATAAATGTAGATAATTTATTTTTTGTAATAATTGATTCACCTGAGGAGCAAGTTTTGTGAAATGTGAGTATTTGTGATCACCAAGTACGGGCGTATTCAAACCATAAGCCAGGTGAACCCGAATCTGATGTTTTATGCCTTAAAAACCAATAAAAAAAGATAATATAAAATAATGTTAATCAATCACATTTCTAAAGAAAGAATCTAAAACGTTAATATACTGTTAAACTTTAATACTACAATAAAATAATAACTGATATTTCTTTTTTTGTTTTGTTGAGTTGCACCAGCAGAGTTAATGTATTTCACTTTATTTCTTCAAAAATCCTTTTTTGATCACTTGAAACTTGGAATATACACAATATATTTAGACCATTTCTTCATATCCCCCAAAAGTATATCTTAAATTTTCAGTTTTTGTTATCCTATGTTATTATTTAAGATTGGGCGACAAATGAAAAACCAAGAATAATAAAAAAACAAAACAAGTAAAATATAACCTGTAAGTACACAGAAGCTTTTTGGATTATTACATTCTATCATTAAACATCCACTTTAAATTTAATCAGTTTTGTTATACCTTAGTGTTACTATGTTTAGACTTTTACCTTGTTAAAAGTACACTTTAAATTTAATCAGTTGTTACTGTCACTATGTTTAGACTATGATCTCGTTAAAGATACACTTTAAAAAATTATTACAAGAAATGAAACAAGTCTACCTGTGTGTGGCTGACATTCCACTAGAGCAGCATCGTCAACAGCATCAAGGACTCTGTACTTGGTCACAGCTCTCAGCGTCGCACCACTGCGTTTCTTGTCCACCAGTTTAGTGTCCTCAGTGTACTCGGGCCTCAGAATCATCTGCCAGAAAGAAAAACAATAAGAAAAAAAAAAAAAAAAAAAATGAACCAAAAGCCCAGAGCTAAACTAAACTGAAATAAATAAAAAATAAATAAAAACTTAATAGACAATTGTAAGGTTGGTACTGATAAATTAGTCAAATAAATAAAAGAATAATGATAATAATTTCTATTACAAGTAGGTGATTTATAGTGAAATAATGATACTGTGAATAGTAAGTAAATGTATGTATACATATAATGTTGCAATATATGAACACACACATATACACATTATACATTATCGCGTTAGAGCCATATCGCCATGACTAATTTATTAAAGGTCGTGGTATGTGCTGTCTTACACCTGGAAGTGCACAGGAAGATCTGCTGCTATTAACTGATCTGGGAATGCCAAGAGAAGACATTGGGTTGCCTCACTCTTCTTATCAGTATGTAAAATATTAATGTTGGACACCTAGTAACTGTTAGAATGGTTAATTCTTGGCCTTTATTATGATGTTAGTTATTCAGATAATACAGCCTTTATACAACAGCTAACAACAGTAAAACAGTGATGAAAACATACCCTGTGGATACCTTCAACTTTTCCTTCAGCCATTGGAATATCAATCATACCTGGAAATATACAAAAACTGATTTAAAATCTACATATGCTACTGGTAATCAATGTTCATAAGTCTATTTTTTAAGACACATATCAATTAGTTTCAGTTATTTAAAAAGCTAATATAATTATAGAGATATACAAATGTACAGATGTTATTAATATAAGAAAATAGTATTCAGCCTGTTCTAATTTTGGATGACCAAAATATCTATGAATAACATTATGAAAATGATCTCTCACCACAATACTGCTCCCAGATACAGTCCTGTTAAGTGTAGTTAGTTCCTCTTATAATATAAAATATTCAAAATCTAACTTGAACTGTTTAACATATCATTACCAACCTTCCAAAGGCTTAGGGATGCCTTTTACAATTGTCCAATAGGTTTTTATCACTTCATGTTTTTGGAAAGCCGATTTCAATTTCCAAGCCATTTCTGGAGTTCTTTTATATAAAATAAAATAAAAAATAGTGTCAAGTTTATTTATTAGTATATTCTAAAAAGTAGATAAAAACATCTCATAGAAAAAAACCATCTTATCTGGATTTGTATAATAACATTCTAGCTTTTCTCTGACATGCCATTTGTGTTTGAAATGAATGTATTAATGAAGTTGATGACGTAAATTATGTTTAATATTACAATTATTACCCTCTGTTATAGGTTTCTTGCATCATGCTGGTATATGATAGTTTAAACTTTTATTATGCTCTTATCATATAGTAGTAAAAGATATTTTACATATGCATCTTCCCAATAGACAAAATAGAGCAGAGATTTTGATAAATAAGTCACGGGGCTCTGCTTGAAATGTGAAACAGCCTAACATGTCTACTGAGAAGCATTGATCAGTAGATATAAAAACAAAAAATCTAAATTAACAAAACAAAAACAAAACAAATTGACATTTTTCACCAAATGAACTCAGAATCAATACTTCTCAAATTTTAATTTTTCATTTAGTTTTTTATCTATTTTTTCCTTGACCGAGAAAAACTTACTTAAGGAAGATTTTATATGAGGCTTACTTAGCTAAAAGCATGACACCTGTGGTTTCCTTATCCAGCCTGTGAACAAGATGCAGCATTTCCACGTTGTTTTTACCAGAAATCAGTTGACACAGCTTAGGAAGAAGCTGCCCCACACTGACACGTACACCAGGGCCACCTGTGTAAACAAAATACAATTAAAACATTATGTCAACATAGAATATAATTAAAATTTTATTAACATAAAATATATTTAATATTCTATTAAAATAAAATATAATTAACATATAAAATTATTCTTTCAAAATAAAATGGAATGAATATTCTATTAAAATAAATTTAAAAGGTAATTAAATTATTAATATTCTGTCACTATAAAATGGAAGAGAATTAGTATTCAATTAAATATAAAATAGCTTTTATACTGTGTTTTGTCAACAACTATTTTTTTTTTTTGGTTAATAATAACAGTTTTATTAAATATAAATATTAAGTACAGATGTTATTAACTTACCATGGGAAGGAAGTCCGTAAGGCTTGTAAATAGCAATCACATCATCTATAAAATTTAAATACAAAAAAATGATATCGCATGGAACGTGACATACTTTTATAACCAAACCTACAAATATACATTAAATACACACACAAATCTACTTGCATAACAGACTGAGAAATATGAATCTGTCTTGTTTTGCTACATGAATAAAAATATAATAATAAACCATTACATTTCACTCTAACTGTCCATAATGTAAAACTATCTTCATCTCAGAACATACCAATGAATGAATGATAAATATGAAACATAAATGCATTTTTGCTGTAACCAGACATTGTGGAAGAACATTAAGTGACGTGTCAGTGGTGATACATTGATTTATCATTAGAATTTAAACCTTTGTCATAGATGATACTTTTCTTCAGCTCATAAGCTATCATTCCTGATGGAGTATATTCAAAATTTGGAACTTGATTTTTCAGAATGCGAAAACCTTTGCTATCTACAGGACCTTCATAGTGTCTTTCATGTTCTGTAAAATAATTAAGAAAAATTATATAATTTGTTTTTTTATAATAATAAAAAAGAATGAAAATATACAAAAGATCAATCACTGACAAAATAAATAAATAAAAATGTTAAAATTAAGAAAGAAAAAAGTAAATAAAGAAAAAAATATATATATATTTTCTATATTTAAAGTACAAAATGTATTTAAAAATATTTTATATTTATATTATGCCATAAACATGATATTATTTTTAATAAATTTTATAAAGATAAATAAAAAAGTATATATACATACCAATATAATTCAGTGTTTGAGGCTTCTGCTGATCTTCCCCTGAAACTTTCGATTTAATTTCTCTCCTGATTTTCATTGCCAACTGAAAAGCTGAATCAGGTTCACTTTTCTCTAAAAGATCCTCACATTTTTTGTCATCAGATTCATCTACAGATACTTGTTTCTTCACCTTGTTCACTTTATTCTTGTTGTCCTTTGTTTTAGCATTCATTTTACCTGACTGAAGAATATCTTCTTCTGTCTCACGTTTCTTCTCAAATGGAGTCGTATATGGCTCTGTTAATGTTTTACTGTAAGAGTCAGTAAAATCTTTTCTAACATCTGAATGCTCTGGGTGTGATTCATCTCTGGTCATATTTTCAGGGACTGCAAAATCTATCTGAGCTTGAGAAAATACTGTACCCACATCAGATATTCCAGGGCTCCTAAAATATACATCATCTATGTATCCCATATCTTCATATGTCTGTGGTGGTTGAATACTTCTTTCTGCAATGTTCTCTTGAATTTCAGATTTTACATCCGTATTTTGTGTTGTTGCATCATCGAAATATTGTACATCAATGAAATTGAAATCGTTTGAAGGATAATGTGATTTACTTTGAATATGATCATCTTGTTTATTTTTAGTATCTATATGAAAGTCTTGCTGTTTTGATAAATTGTGAATTTCTATAGAATTCAAGTCAGGATGTTCTCTGTTTTCGAATTGAAAATACTGATCATCAATAATGTTTGTGTCTTCACTCAACTCTTTATTTGGAGTTTTATTTGATCTCATTGCATTATTGTATAACGGATTTTCATTCTTCTGCTTAGATTTAGTTGGCAGATGAAACTTATTTCTGTCAAAACGAACAAACCCAAAATCTGTTTTTTCTATGTTTTCAGTATTTTTATTTCCTTTTCTTCGTACGATCTTTTTCTTAATGGAACCATCCTTAGCTTCCAAATATGACAAAACGTCTGCGTAAGAAGACATCTGCTTTATTCCTATCTGGGCCTTCTCTTTCGAATCATTTGGATAGGCTGTGACACTTAAATCATCAACTTCATTAATCCCATAAAAGTCATCCACATACTTTTCCTCAAAGGATTTCTTGTTTTTGTTGTTCAGTGGTTTTGGTGAATGACCACACATACATCTCACATTCTGTAACTGTTTACTGTGATATGTCAAACTATAAAGTTGCTTAAATAATTTCTGAGCTCGTCCCCTCATGCAGTTCATGGACGCAGCCATTTTGTCAACATTCGTTTTAATTTCCTCCTATATATTAAACATCCTTAGCAAGAAAACTTTAAACTTCAAATTAAATTTAAAAATTTGATTTTTACAATTTTTCAATATAATTATGATTTCTTTCCGTATTAATTTATTTCCAAAGTAATTTTTTGAAATACTAGCAAAAAAAATTAATACATGAAGGACATTCATTTTGCAAATTAATTGAAATTGTTTGAAATTTTAAATTAGGGTAAATTTTGAATTGTGTTTGGTATTAAAATGGATATATGTTAGTCAAAACCAAGCAAAAATAAAGCATGCCTAGGGTACACGATCCAGTAAGCAACCAAAACTACTGTCTATGCAGGATTAGTTACAAAGAAGCCTGGTGTTGTAGTTTGACCAATTAGGCGTGAATGTAATGACAGCGAGGATCGATTTCTAACGAAAGTGCTTACCTTTAATTTCTTAGCATGTTCTACATTTTCATTGAAAATATTTAATTTCTGAAGGAATATATTTAAATATTATTGTTCTTGTTGTTGCTGCTGTTGTTGTTGCTATTTAGGTGTCACCATCAATGAACAAGGAATATCAGAGGAAAAAGCAAGAGTTAGTGCATCATGGGCCTAGTTAGGGGCAGAGGCCAATCCGGAGTTATCAGTGCCAAGGAAATACCAAGAGGCAGCAGATCAAGAGGGATAAAGATGGATGGAGTGTGTCTGAAGGCACATTGGAACTGGGCATAATACCGAAGGATGCCTTAGACGGAAAATTCTGAAACTCAAGAATTCGGGCCGCTGACACCTCGTGGAAAAAACCAAGGAACAAGAAAATATATATATATATATATATAATTACAGCTATTAGCATGATCAGTCTATAATAAAATTAGTCAATTACTGATATTTTAATTGATACACACCATTTATATATAAACGTTTTTCTACTACAGATCTTGATTAAAAAACTGTCATATTTTTTAGCAAATAGATGAACCCACGGGAATGGAAACAAGAAAAAAAATATTTTCTGAAGTACATGAACATTCTAGTTCTGAATTAGAACTGAACTTTTTATGCTAAAAATGTATCTGTTAATTAAGTTAACATAGATAAATTGTGACACACACACACACACACACACACACACATTTAAAAGTATTAGACTCGCGGTTTGACATTACATTTTAATACTTAATTATTTACATCGTAAATAATTAAGTATTAAAATGTAACGTCAAACCGCGAGTAGTGATTGAGCACTGTTATTTATTGCTTGTTTTCGCTGACATTATCGGTTTGTTGAGCTATCAATATACAGCGATCTGCGGCCATTTTGATTTCACAGTTTGTACTGATTAGCCCGAACTAGGAATATTACTGCGTAATCCGAGACATTAAACAAAAAAAAGTTACATAGGATTTTAATTTTACATAGAGTCATTTTTACCTACGTATAACAACAACAAAATTAAATGTATTTGTTAGTATTCATGCAATAATAATATAAATGTGCCCAAACTGAATATAGGCAGATCCTACAGTTATTGCAAACGTATCCTTTGTTATAAATAAATAAATAAATATGATAAAAATAGAACGAAACAAGAAATGTCTTGTTAAATACTGAGTTATATACAGTGGTACCATGAGTTACGAGTTAAATTCGTTCCTGACCGAGCCGTAACTCAAATTTGCTCGGATATCAAATCAATTTTGCAGAATGAAATTAACTGAAGTACCATTAATCCGTTCAAGCCCCCCAAAAAACCACCCTAGTATTTGTAACATGTTTTTAAATAAGAAAAATATATCTATAAATGACAAATATTGTATAAAAAACAAACTAAAAGAGAATGTAATGACATAAATTGGTTTTGTAAAGTGTACAGGGTTAGGGTTTCGCCATCGTTTCATAGACAGAGGCCCGCAGCTTAGAAATTATATTAACGCCTTTGGCTGGAATTATAGCCTATATCGACTCCTTCTGCTTCAGTATGGTATATATAGTAAAAGTACTATGCTCCTACTGCCTAGCCAGATTGACTGCGCGCTCAACCATCTCTCACGTTTTTCTATGATTTCATACTTTAATTCAATGGACATCATCCGCTTCTTCTTCTCAGCACTGTCCTTTGAACTCAGTTTCTTAGGATCGATGGAAATTAGGTAAAATACTGCACGATACACCAGAGATGCTTCTACGGCGAGGTAGCCACGTGAAGCAAACGAATGAGACACGAGAAACTGGGTGGACGTTGTGTTGTTCGGCGGCGGCGTAGCTGAAGCTTGCTCGTAACTCGGATTTTGGCTCGCATCTCAAAGCAAAAGACTACCAGAGACTACTCGAAACTCGGAAAACAAGTAAGTTGGAGCACTCGTAAGTAGAGGTGTACCACTGTATATTACTTTGTAATAATATTAGCTCTCCAGTTTTATCTGATACACGGTAAAAATTAAAAAACACACAAAGAAAATAACATTATCTCTCAGGCATTAAATATGAAATAGATTACAAAAGTGAATATTTGATACTCGGATTATTTACGTGAAATTCGCACAGTAAACACAACTCACATTCTGCAGAGTATCGAGAGGCGTAGTATTTGCTGTTGTAATGTCTTACTTTATTATTAGCAAAGACAGATCGTTGTAATGTCTTACTTTATTATTAGCAAAGACAGATCGTTGTAATGTCTTACTTTATTATTAGCAAAGTCAGATCGTTGTAATGTCTTACTTTATTATTAGCAAAGTCAGATCGTTGTAATGTCTTACTTTATTATTAGCAAAGACAGATCGTCAAAAACATTTCAAACAATAGTTTAAAAACGTATCTCACACACAGAGACACACGCACGCATACATATACACACACAGACACTGAATGAACAACCAAAGGTACATTTTCTGACGTACTTACGTGAGAAGAAGATCGCTTACGGAAAACGTCTCGCTCAACATCGCAAATACTTTAATTAAAAATTAATAGTTAATATCATGTTTTCGTAGATAAACGATATGTGATATAATTCCAGAAGAACGTAGACAGCATTCAGTGGATTTTGTTTCTCTCTCTGTAAGTAATGGACGTTTATTGCTTTATTTTAATTTTCTCTACCTTTTTAACAAATGCAGGTGAGTTTGCCAATTTTTAACGTTGTTACTGTCATATTTAAATTCATGTATGTTCAAAACATATTTATGACTCCACTTTTTCAGTGAGTCGTTAAATAATACATTGCTTCTTTCTTATTTTATCAGTTTATAATAATGACTTTACTGTTGGCAGAAATACAAATAGGCTGCTTTGAACGATGGCATCAGTATAAATTCTCTGATAAAATGTCAGCTCTCAACGTCACCAGCATTGTCGACTGTCTCGGTTTCTGCTTAAACAATTCCAGCTGCATAAGCGTCGACTACGCGAAGCATGGTACATTTTGTTACGTCAACCTGGACGGGTACACGGACACACAGCGGAAAATAACATTACTGAACGACCATTACAGAAAATATATGGAATGCAGTGTTGCCGGTACGTGCATCTGATCTCGTTTAATGAGACGTTATTCCTATTTTGACCTGTCGCCTGTGAATTATTTTACTTCGTGTTTTTTAATATTACGGTTGTTGTTGTTGTGCTGTTAATATTGAAATGCATATTAATTTTGTGGTAATAATAAAATATGAGAGCACTGTACCAAATTCATATACAGACGGGGGTGTGTGCGCGTGTGTTTGTGTGTGTCTGTGTGTGTAATTATTTTTTTATTGCGTAGAAAAATCGGTAAGAATACTTCATCTTTGAAAAAATTCACAGTTTCATCATCATCATCATTATTATTATTATTATTATTATTATTATTATTATTATTATTATTATTATTTAATGCTTGATATTTTTCTGTATGAATGATAAAACCTTAAAACCAAGGTATCTCATCTATAATTCAGAAAGAGACTGTTTAAAAGATTACCCAGATAAAAGTTTTGTAACTGTCGTGACTCCACACAGGACAGTGTATGGAGTTAAAACTCAGGACGAGTGTGTAACAGTCTGCAGAATGTCTGTTAACTGCTGGGGAGTCGAGTGGGACGCTAAGAAAAGCCACTGCTACTTCTGGGACACAAAACCACTTTTACCTAAACATAAATCCAAAAGAACGTATTTGGTCAGGAAAGAGGAGAAATGTAGCAGACGTATTACAGGTACGTATTTCTTATTGTTCAGATTAGTGCTTGTAAAGGATCAGCTCTTGTTTCATTACGTGGGATAATACGTAGTTTACCGTTCTGATTAATTCTTGATGCAGGTGCGTGTATGTATTGTGCATATTAATATTTGATACCGGATGAGTTCTTATTATTACATGGGTTAATACTTGATTCAAATACGTATTTTATTTTACGGATTAATGCAGGTAAATATTTATTGCTGTGTACGTATTAATACTCAAATCAGGAGCGTATGTTCTTGTACGTCTTAATACTTGATCCCGGTACACGTTTGATACATATTATTGTACAGATTAATACTTAATGCAGGTTTTTGTTTGTTGTTGTATGGATTAACAAGCGATATAAAATATCATGGGAAAAAAAATTCCATATATTTCAGGTTCGACAACTACGACAACTGCAGCTGCTGAAAGTACTTCAAGGAAGGTTTGCACGTTGAGAACACAACAGACAGTGAACAGTGATCAGCACGAACGATTATATAGATATTCAGGTAAACAATCAACAACTTAAACCTTAAGTCACTGGCAGTTCTTTGCAGAGATATCATATCCTTGTACTGATTCTTAAACAGAACTAATTTCAGAAATGTAGAAACACTGAATCCTTTTATTTTCTTTAACAAATGCTCTAACATGCCAACACTGAATGGCGAGTTGCTCCCCTTGTACTAAAAATCATGAATGTAATTAGATTTAAAAAAATAATAATAATAAAAAGCAATTAAATATACTTCTCCGAGATGTAACAATAACAGCAACAGACAAGCAAACAAAAAACATAAAAAAATCCACAAGACAACAAAAAGCAGCATTACACAAATAAAAATTAAAAAAAAAAAATCTGAGGATAAAACAAATAATAACATTAACAACAACAACAATACTACTATTACTACAACCACTAATAATAATAATAATCATAATAATAATAATAATAAAGACAAATGCAGCAGAATTCAGAACCATGACCATTAACATCATCATCATTAGCAGCAACAACAAACATAAAACTGTAAGAAAACCACCCCTAGTAAACCATGGCAACAAAATTAAAGTAAATTAGTGTCCGTATCCGCAAACGGGGTTTAGGCTTCCGGTTTGTAGTCGTTTTTACAAACGTACTAAAAAGAAAAGAAAAAAAATTACTCCTTGCAATGTACAACATAATAATTATCTGTTTACTGGTGTTGTCGTTTCTTACCTTTGATGACAGATAGCAGTTTGCATTTATATTCAAAACGGAAATTAAATCAAGAACAGTTATTACCACTTTGGCGCGGTTTATGAACGGTGACAAATAAAATCTGTGAAAAATAATTTGAGAAAAACTGGTTGCATGAATATTGTAAAATATTTCGTTTTATTTTCAGCATCAACAAAATGCCATTTTCCTAAATAAATTAATAAATAGATAAATAAAATTTAAACAAATAAATAAAAC